>CM076575.1:1543534119-1544139724 GCA_034641835.2 Pinus albicaulis
CAAGGGGTTAGGAAAATTTTTGTCAAGGTGGAGTTTGTTAAAATATGACAACAAAATGTAAATAAGTAATTATGAGAAAATTTACTTATTACCTATTGATTGGTTGTATAACGAAATGTAGTTGGAATAACGAAATAAGTCCAGGTTAAATAAGATGGCCCAAGAGGCTTGTAAAGTACGGAGAATCATTTTGATTAATAAGAGTTTCCAATCCCTTGCCCCGTGGATGTTTCCTTGACACCCTGTCAAGGTTTTACGACGTAAAATTATGTGTTTTTACTTATGTGTATTTATCCTTCAGTTTTTTCATTCAGTTATGAATTGTCTTTCTTTTTCATTTAATGTTTCTCGAACAACAATCATAAAATAATTAAACTATAACCATTAAAAATAACTATCCATACTGTGAATAATGTTGCACATTTAAACTTATCAAAGACTATGGATTGTTGATTCTTTGATAAAAGAATTTAGAGAAAAATAAATATTATCATAAAATTAGCAATCAAACTTGTTATTTTCACCATGGCAGTTGGAAATCCGACTGCTTAATGTCCCAACCCATTATACACATCTCTCACTTTGCTAATAACCATCACATTTTCTCAATTACTTTGCACCATCGCATTTTCTCGATTACTTTGCATATGGAAATGTGAGCAATAAATCAACCGATTCGACTAGTTTTTATCACCCATTAAACACATGTGAGTATAACATCTTCTGATGAACATTATTTGATTATAAATATCTATTTGTCATCGATACAATTGAATTAACAACTTTTCCATTTTGTAATCAATGATTTTTGTAACTTATTGATGTAATAGCTTGAGAGTTGATATAGGATTATAGGAATCTATCAAACATTGGCAAGCCAAAATCAAATAACTATTTATAATATACTGCACTCACACAGGTACAAATAAACTAGGGAATTTAAGCTGTTTGGATAGTACATTGACACTATTATGAAATCATGTGTTTCAGTTGTACATTGCATGGAATTCGCAGGGCACCCTTTTGGTCAAATCCATATTCCTCCTCTGCGGCCACCAGTAGCGGATTGAACTGTCGATGATGCAAATCCTTGATTGCTATTAAGAACCGCTCCTCTTCTATGCCAATGTAAATGACCAAACATCCTCCCAGAGCAGCATTTCTACGACCGATCTTCCATTTTGACTATTGTACAATCGAAGGCTCAGACTCCATATAAGTAAAAGGGAACAAACTTATTACTCACTGAAACAGAAACTGAGGGCACGAACTTATTATTCACTGAATCAAAAACTGATGGTGATGAATATATTTAAGTGATTGTGTTAGTTTATGTTATTTTAGATATTATATTATGATGTTTTTTCTTTGTGATAACATGCGATTCCTCAATGGCTTAGTTTGTGTGGAACATCCAAATTTTGTGTCATGTTCCCATTAAGTGCACTATTTCAATTCACCATAAAAGAAATTGAAAATTTGTTGCATACACAGACATGAGTGCTACATGGTAAGTGAGAGATATTAATACTTGTTGTCCCTCGAAATATCATTGGAATATTATAAATCCTACATTCTATAACCTTCTCTAATATAAATAATACCATTTAGGTGCATATGTAACCTACCATGGTGACTTTAAATATAAAACCTTATTTGGAAAAATTGGTGCAAAAATTCTTAGCGCGTGGGACATTCTAGAGAAGAAAATGGGCACTACAGCATCAAATACCACTGATAGTATAGGATTTGACACATATTCTGAGGTCCCTTGAAATGTTATGTTAATGTCTTCAAAAAGGTGGGTGTGAAGGTGTTAGCTCACTACTCAAATTTTTCTTTTGCAATTTTGTATATACTATTTCAAAGATGAAATTAGTATATCATGGAATAGAAAATTACATCACATGAACAATAGGGTTACTGGGAAAATCTTGCCCTAAACTAACCTAAAAGGGAGGCATGTGATGTTGCGTGCTAAGATAAACGAACTCAACATCAAAACATTAATTTTGGCTCTCACAAGCAGAGCCAATGACTACATAAAGCTCCTTAGATCCCCAAGTTAAAATAAGATGGGTCATCTTGAAAAGCAACTTTACATGGATTCTTCCACAAACAACCAATATTAATCAACAAGACTAAATTCCATAGGGATTTGCGGTTATCTAAAGCTGTCTGAATGTGGATTTGTAGTTATCCAGAAAAGCAGGGTTTTGAAGAAGTGAAATTAATCTCGAAACCATGCGTAAAAAATCAACCCGGCATCTCCAAAATATATGCTTGACCTCTTCATCATTTACACAAAGAACACAAGCAACATATTTCATACACTATATTCATAAATATATGCTTGACCTCTTCATCATTTCCACATAGAATACATGCAACATATGTCATACAATATATATGCTTTATGATGTTTACTTTTGGTAGCCAATCCTTGATGGAGCAAGAGCCGCCTCTAAACGTTGTGCTTAAAAGCCAAAGCAACATATGTCATACAATATATATGCTTTATGAAGTTTACTTTTGGTAGCCAACCTTTGATGGAGCAGGAACCACCTCTAAACGTTGTTCTTAAAAGCCAAATTCGATTTCCAAATGGATTGAAATTGCCTCAATAGGTTTGGAAAGATCTGAGACACGCGATATTAAGCTAAATTCCTCCTAAGGATCCTACAACAAAAATCCTTTGGCTATGGTATGAAAAACTACAACACAAGATCTGAGATGCATGTTGGGTCTAGACTAACTAATTGTTATCACAATATGGTATACTATTTGTATATTCATACAGAAGCATTGTGACAGTATTTATTTTTTTCCATGTTGGAGGTATAGTAGGATATTGATGTTGCGGGAAAGTTTCACAATGCTTAAACCTTTCATTCTTTTAGCGAGAGAGTTTGGCCCAATCAGGATCAATTGGGATATAAGATTTGTGTATCGTGCTACCGTACTATAAGATGTGTAGTTTGTACTTTGAATACAGGTACGCTAAATTAGTTTCGTCTACCAACCATGGCATAGTATCGTAGGAAAGGATTTACATGTTTTGAAAGCATTTATTTATTATATAGTTGCTCGATGATGGGTATGTAGTAGACACACCATGAAAAATGGGACTTGACTTGAAAAAATATTTATGCAAATTGTCTTGATTTTGTTACATGGGTGATAATGTTTGAAAAGTTGTACAATATAAATGTCACTACATTCCATAGTTTGTGTTTGAAGGCATATTATCTTGGACATGATACATTCATTGAATGTAGTTGGCCCACTCAATAAAATTACTCAATAATGTTCTTGTAACTAGGTTGTGAAGTTGCAATGAGAATTTGGAAATATATGCAATGAATAATAGTTGGGCCATCATGTTTTATGAAATATTCTTAATTGACTAGAAAAAGTGAAAAAACATGACAGGAGAAACTCAAAGCTTGAAGGACGATTTTTCCCCTCATGATTACTATGCCTCTAGGAAATTTTGTAATATTTTCAAAAAATACAACAATAATATTGCATCTAGTATATTTTCATCCTAGACCCAGAGAACATAAGAAATGAAACATCCATAATGTATTATACCTTTCTTGCTTTCCTGTTTGCATCAAGCATTATGGATGAAACATTGAGATTTTCACAACTCAACTACATTGAATGAATTTAATGGCCTTTCTGTATGAATGAAGTTTCAAGATAGTGAAAACTCTAATGTTTTGTAGTTTGATAATTAAACCAAAAGAAGTTGAGCATTGTACTCTTTTTTTTGTTGTTTTGTGGTAAAATTATTTTGCAAGATAACAAATTTTAGACCATGAATTTATTTTCAGGCACTTCCACCACTCATCACTCATCCTAGTTGCATTTTTTGGTGTGATAAATTGGTTTGTTCCCATATTTTATGTTGCTAACTATGGATCCTTCATTATATCCAAGTTTTCATTTTAAAATGAACAACTGTATCTTTTGCAAGTGAACTTAGCTTTGTTATACAACATAAGAATATAAAATTCTAGATGAAAATACAAGCATTATTGAAGGGAAAATATTGCTTGTGTACCAGTTGTCTTTAATTTCGTTCTGACAATATTTGGATTTATTATTTGACATGCAGTGAATTTGAATGTCAATTTGTGATGAAATTTTTATGCTAGGTTTTAGTTCGAATGGTTTGTTGAGTCTAACCATTAGATTCATATATATATATATATATATATATATCCTAAAAACATTGAAGATGAATTGTAACTTCAACCTGTGATATGAACTGGAAAATTAACTCTAGAGAGATCTTATGCATATAGGGAAAGGAAAAAAAGAAGCATCAAAGGAAACGATTCATTAGTACTTTATAAAAGAAGTATGGGTAACATGTGATGCTTATTGGAAATGACGCTTTCTCCAATCTAGGGTGACAGATTCATCACTTCCAAAAAAAAGTGGTTTTGTCAAATGCTTTATTGGTTGTGAGTTTATGTGTTTGGAAAATATTTGACACTAACAATATTACCTTATGTCTGATTTAATCTTTGTCATAGATAACAACTTACTAAGTATATACATCTCGTTTTTGATAAATAAGTGTAGGTTGTAGGTAGGCTAGTTTTGTAGTTTGTCATGACCTAATTGATTTTAATTTTTTCATGTTTCAGTAGGCCTACATGAATAGGTGTGATGTTACTGAAGATTCAATGGTGTAAGTTTTTAATGGGATGTATGGAATACAACCACACTAGTATCAGGTGGATGCAAATAAAGAGAAGCTTCTACATCTAATTGCTCCTATTTATGGACTCGGAAAGCCGCTTTAATATCAAAAGAGTTGGGCCATTTCAGTACATTAAATATTTAAAGCTAAGTGTGATTTATAACATTATAATAAAAAACAAGAAAGGATTTAACTCATGAAATTTGCACGTTGAATCAACCAATTGAGTTCTCTTTCAAATTTAAATAAAAAGAACTATGCTAGGAGCAATCGTTCAAAATCCTCTAGAAAAAATTCAAATAGACACAAACATATTACAACAATAAATTTATGGAAATGGAAATTTATGGTGTTCCAATGGGAATTAACAAATTCAAATAAAAAGAAAAATGGAATCTGACATTTTATGTTTTTTCAAATCCATTCTTGTGAATCAATTGCCACTTGGTATTTATTTTCTATGAACATTGTCACTTATCCACGAATGTTACATTTTCTTCAAACTTGTCTTATTATTTTGGCCATTTATAAAAGAATAATAAAATTATTTTATCTTGAGTTTTCTTAGGGTGACCTCTTCATCCTTGGTAGTAGAGAGAAATGTGGGACAAGGAAAGTGTAAGAATGAAGTTAATTCTTTCAATCGTACATATCACTAGTAGACACTAGAAATTTCACAAATAAATAAATTGGTAAGTTTTGTATAGTTTGACTAAATGTTTCAAAATATCTCAAATAAATTAATTAATTAATGAAAAAAATATGTTTATTAATTAAAAAAAAAAGATATTTTATTTTTAAAAATCAAGTGAATTTGCTTATTTCTATTTTTATGTTTTTTAACTATAGTAATTGGAATGCCTATAAGCCCTAAGACCTGCCTTTAGTAGACTAGGCTATTCCAGACGATTTTGAATCTTGGATCTCTTTGCATACATAATAGTCAATTTCTCTACTTAATTTTGATAAAAACATAAGTATTATCCAATAAGAATTAGGTTTTAGATTTTTTTATTAAAAATATAATTATAAGTAATATTGTGATTTTTTTATTATTTAAAATATAACTTAAACTCCATAAATGAATTCAACATCCTATTTTTTTTTTAAATACTTAAAAAATTACATAATTCTAACTTAATTCTAACACATTTCTACCATATTTCCAGAAAAATAAACTTAAAAAAGAAAAAAACAAACAAACTGACTCCAAATCATAAAATAATTAAAGTATAACCATTAAAAATAACAACTATCCATATTGTGAACGATGTTGCACATTTGAATACTATGGACCGCCGATTCTGTGATCAAAGAATTTAGAGAAAAATAAACATTATCGTAAAATTAGCCATCAACCTTGCTATTTTCTCGATGGCAATTGGACACCCAGCTCCTTCAAAATGTCCAAACCCATTATGCACATCTACAATTACCATCGCATTTTCTCAATTACTTTTGCATATGGAAATGTGAGCAAGAAATCAACCGATTCAACTAATTTTTTTTAGCACCCATTGAACAAATATGAGTATAACATCTGATGAACATTATTTGATTATAAATACCTATTAACCATCTATACAATTGAATTAACAGCTTTCCCATTTTGTAATCAATGATTTTGGTAACCTACTGATGTAAGAGATTGAGAGTTGTTTAGGCTTACAGGAATCTATCAAACATTGGCAAGCCAAAATCACAACACAACTGTTTATAATATACTGCACTCACACAGGTACAAGTAAACTAGGGAATTTAAGCTGTTTGGCCAGTACATTGACACTATTATGAAATCATGTGTTTCAGTTGTCTGAAATGATGTACATTGCAAGGAATTCGTAGGGCACCCTTTTGGTCAAATCCGTATTCCTCCTCTGCGGCCTCCAGTAGCTGACTGAAGCACGGATGATGCAAATCCTTGATTGCTATTATGAAACGCTCCTCTTCTTTGCCAACGTAAACAACCAAACATCCTCTCGGAGCAGCATTTCTGCGGCCGATCTTCCATTTTGACTGCTGTACAATCGAAGGCTCGGACTCCATAGTAAAGGGGCACAAACTTGTTACTCAGTGAAACAGAAACTGAGGGCACAAACTTATTATTCACTGAAACAGAAACTGAGAGAGATGATCAAAAAACCTTATCGTCTGCTTCTGCCTTGTAATCTCATTACAAAAACACAAATTCTCTGTTGGCCAAGTTTGTGCCATTACAGTCCTTTTATAGCCAAACCCTACCGAGTGAAGCATTGAATGACTTGACCAAAAATGGAGATAAGAAATTAAAAGAAACGCCAAATGTGGCCACTTTGTCGGTCGAAATATCTGCATGCGGACAATCCTGTAATGTCCGGTGCGCTGGATTTCAGGTTTAGCTGAGTTGGAAATAAGAACATCCCGGACAGAATGATAAAGAAATGAGAAGCCATGCGACTGCATGATGGCGACCCTTCGTTAGATTGCACGTGCTCCATTTGGTCAGATATTTTTCTGTATTTTCATTTTCGTAGTATAACCGGCCATTTTTTGTTTTTTGGTTGGAATGTTGCCACTTGACTGATGAATGTTCTTAAATGGTTAAAAATATTTAACATTTTTAATGGGAATTTTTTGGAAGTTTTTTCAGGTGGATTTTTTCCTGTATAGATGTAGAATCGTGAGCTTTAAATTTTTCTATGCAAAATTTCTCTAACAATTAAAAATAGACTTTACAATATTAATCCTGAAAGCACAAAATCTCAAGAATGCCACTACTCCACTATTTCTCCACTAACTTGATGGTGCTTGTGGAAGTATATGATGGATTAGTATCTGATGTTTTCTGGGTACCTCTCTGACACTTGGCCCTTTTTCAAATTTTTGGTAGTCATGGCTTCTAATAGCCGTTGATGACGGGTGAAATTATCCATGTGATGATATGATTGATCTGTAAACATGGTTCCTTTTAATAGAAACATTTTGGATTTTTCTATTAAAAAAAACCAGATGGTCTCACTTGACTTTTTGTTTAAATTCAATTTTTTTTTTTATATATCATTTCTTAAAATTATTTTTAAAAAAGAAAAATACTTACTTTCATCAAATTTCAGGCTTAAAATCAACCATTTAAAACAAAGTTATGATTTTTAAATATTTTAGTGCTTGATATTAGCAAATTAAACAAGAAAAAAAAGACTATAATGAAACAATATAATGAAAGTTTTGACACGATCCCAAAATTGGATTTCTTAAAAAACATTCGCCATATTCCAAGTAGAATTTTACTTTCTAAAAAAAATTATAATAAACAACTAACAAAAATAAATTCCAGACCTAAACTCAACCATTTAAAACTTAGCTATGATTTTTAAATGTTGTAGTGCTTGATATTAACAATATACTGAGACTTTTTAGTTTATCTGATTTTTTTAAATTTAATTAAAGATTTAGAAAACATGTACTTGAAAATATAAATTTTTAATATATAAATCTTATATAAAAATAAATATAGTTTTAGATTTAATTTTTGTTTCCATAAGTACTATAATTATATTGCTTAATTAGTGTAGTTATATAAATTAAATGGTTAGTAAGACCAATCAAGATTCATGTACCTTTAGGTGGAAATTATTTTTAGAGTAAAGAGAATTGTTCCCTTGATAGATCCAGAGTCAAAATGGATTTAGGCTGGTGTGATATAAATTACATCTCTATATCTATAAAAATATTCTTATTTTTAATATTATTAAAAAAATTATTTAATCTCTACTAAATATCCAGACAACATTTTTAATAGTAGTGAGGATAGAGAGTTCAAGTATATATCAAGAAATTATAACATTTTTTCTTTTATAACCTTTTTTTTAGCTTTAATTAAAAAAATTTATAAAAATAAATTAAAATACAATATTTATAAAATATTTTCACTGTGAAAGAAGTTATGGTTTTTGGGCATGTGGTGTTGAGTATAGTAACAAAGCCTATTTACATGAGGATAACATTCCTAGTAAGGAGAGAGCGAATGTCAATTGCTAAAAATCTTGTTATATTGTGAGTTTATTTTAAGTATCAAGTTTTTATGTGCTTATTAATTAAATTCAAATAAGGATATTAATTGGATCAATACAAAATTTGTAGTCCAATTCTAGGACGAAGAGACATATCATCAATGGAGAAAATGGAAACAAAAAAGACATTTGCAGAATCCTCCGGAAACTCAACAATGGGAGAATTATGAAAACAAGTTAAAATCTAGAAAATTACCTACACTGACGGGATACGAAATCTTGAGATGGGGACATAGAACAAAAGTAATATTTACAATTCAAGAAGGATACAAAATTAAAGAAAATAATGTACAACCTCAAGAATCACACGGCAGAAAATATGGTCCACAAATCATTGGCCAAAAATTGAATGCTTCCTATGGTTAGTAGGTCATGGAAGAATACTAACCTGGGATCAGTTTCAGAGGTGAGGGATGCAAGGACCGTCTAATTGCAAGATGTGTGGAAAACATAATGAAACAATTGAACACCTACTAAACAATTTCCCTTTCGCTGATCATAAGTGGCAATTTCCCTCTACTTCCTTTTTCAACAAATAGATAGATACATATCAAATATCAAACAAAAAATTGAAAATAGGAGCAGAGGGGGATACCAAAGCCCAATTATTCACAATTCCTTATTGATATATATAGGCTTCCTCATGTGGGTACTTTGGAAAGAAAGGAACAGACAAATGTTTAGAGAGGAAACTCACCAGATAGAAGAAACCTAGAAGGCAAATATTGAAAACATAAGAGAAAGCATCCTTTCAGATAAATGGTTGTAGGATGATTGGAAAGTGAATGTGTATGAGGCTTGAATCTTAGCAAAATTAAACCTCAAACCTCACATTCTTGCCCCAGCCTCCTGGAAATCCAAACCGATGGCATGTCAATTACAGGATAAATTCAGTGCACCCCAGCAAGGTTTTATAATACTCAACTATGATGAGGCTTCAAAAGGAAATCCAATCCAAGCAAGGGGGATCTTCAAAGACTGTCATGGCTAGGTAAGGAGGATTTATGTTTTGGACCTAGGTTTTTCTTGCAATAACGAAATTGAAATAAATGCGGTCAAACAAGGCCTTCTAATAGCAAAAAGAGAACAGTATAATAAGCTTGTAGTTGAGGGAGATTCAGCTATGGTCACAGGAATACTCCAGATGATGCAGCATGGAGCAGGTTGGGAATAAACTAGCCGAATTTAGCACACAGTTCGCTTAGTAAAAGAGATCAAGGACCTCGTTCAAAGCATTAGCTACATCATCCTGTCCATGTCCGTAGAGACGGTAATTTAGCAATTTATATGCTTGCGAATTGGGGGTGTAACCACCAAGGAAGGCTTCTGGATATCACTTGGGATAGAATGAAACAGGTGACTAGCCTTGAAACCCTACAAGAGATAGTGGAAGAGGACAAAAACAAAAGCCAAAATCCTTGATCGGGGTGCCAAGTGTGTCGCGGAAGGTGTAGGGTGGCGATAGGTCGTGCGAGCCACACAGAGTAAGTGGGATGACATGTGGTGATAGTTGCAGGTGACTCCACCCACGTCGAGCAATGAATGCATTTAATATGCATGGCAAATAATGGGGACTCTTAGAACGATATGGGGGAAAACGCCGAGGAAAGAGGAAGAAGAGGCAAGTTAAAAACATTATGTTTGTTGATGACCAGATGATTGTTAAGCAGGTTATGAAGGCAGTTGGGAAGAAGGTAGATGAGTAGTTGAGGGAACTAGAAAATTCTACGTGTCGTTTCCTTAGGTATGTATCAAGCTTCTCCCTCAGTATAATTGTCTCCGCGATGAGGAAAAGCTTTGGTTCGTATGATTTTATTCTTTGTTATGCACTTGGAATGGATGTGTACCACCCTGGTTTAGTAACGATGTTTTTCATGGAAGATGCTATGTCTGAGAGGAATTTAACGTGCCTTATGAAGGTTGATAGCTCCTGCTAGTTTGATTAATGGGTTTTATTTTTGTATGGAACCCCTACTCTGGTTATCTTTCATGAGTCCATCATTGTTTCTCATTTGGCTGGTTGTGTTTATTCCCATTTCCTGGGCATGGAAAATGCAGGGGAGGTGGCGGCTCAAGGTTTTGGGAAACCCTGTGTCCTGACTTGGTCTATCATTCTAATTGTTTTCTTAATTTTCCATGCCACTTAAATAGTCATGCATGTCAAGTCAACAATGCAATATATCAACTTCAGACTGTTGCATGCCAATTCATGGCTTTTCATGTCAATTTCACAACCTTGCATATCAATTTCATAGTTATGTAAGTCCATTTCACAGTCTTGAATATAAAATTCAAAGCTTAGCTAGACAATTATGTAGTTCTGATTGTCAGGTTGACAATGTTGTAGGCCAATTTCAAAGCCCTTCATGTCGCTGTTTTAATTCCACAAGGCAATGTTATGGAATTGCATGCATGTATTACAATGACAATTTGGGGGTTAGAGACTCTGTTGATAATGTTAGTAGAGTCAGGGGAAATTTGGGGGTTAGAGGCTATGTTGGTAATGTTGGTAGATTTGGGGGAAATTTGACTAGCATGTGAACTTTCAGATTTCTATTTGGGGGGGTTAACTCAATTCCCAAATAGGGGGAGTATTTATTCTTGGGATGCACGAGAGCAACTGATCAGTTTATCGGTGTTAGTCATTGTTTGGTCTCTGTCTTGTTGTTTGTGGTCAATTTTGAGAAGGGGATATATAACAAAAGTTGGAAGATCGAGGTGTGTTCATGAGGCATCATTATTGGAACTATCGTAACTGAGAAGTGTGTAATACTCTCAGGCTAGTTCAAGAGGATGTTGTTGGCTCTAAACATAAAAATTTCCAGATTCAAAGGAACCTAGATAGAGGATCAAAATATTAAGAAAATGGTGGGGGTGGCAACCCCCAATAAGCAGGATGTTATTCTTTACTATTTGTTTTAATTCAATATGGTTATTTTGTTTCCTTCTGCAGGTCTTCCTAGCTTTTCTCATCCTCAGGCCATTGCACCTCGAGGGAGAACCCCGGTGTGGATCTCGGTGAATTCTGAGTTGTTGGGAGACTAGTCTCAAACAAAAATGGTGAAAGCGTAGTCTATGAAAAGAGAGGGCAAGGAAAAAGGAAAGAAAAAATTTGGGCCTAGCATAAGGGGAAGGAAATCTGGGAAGGAAATTATGCAGAACCTCTTCCAGGCTTATGGAGAAGGGAAACTTGACCATGTAAAATCTTTGAAATCTAGATGGGAACAAGATCTCAAAAATAAACTGGAAGAATACATCCCTGGTGATGAGATGGATCTGATGTTGACAGATCCGGGGAACACTAGAGTAGAATGTCACTATTCAAGTAGTCTATACATATTTAGTGGACTATAAAGCTTTTACTGGCTAAAGCAATTGTCATTGTTTAAGATATCAAAGGAAATCCAAAGGCGACCTCCATTTTAGCAGAAATTCGCAGGGATATCCAGGAGATTCACCTCTAGCAGCATCATTAGAATGTCCCCCTTGGATGAATATACATGCAGCTTCAGAACATGAACCAAGTTGATATGTCTGGGTCATGTGTCAAGGACCCGACACCCATTGAATCATCAGATGATTGAGTATAGTGGATACTTATTTTTCTGTTGGTATGCAAAGAGCAAATAGAATTTTTTTTTTTAATACATCACTAAATGTTAAGATAGACAATAGACTTGTCAAGGTAGCTAGAGACAGATTCAAATTTTTTCAATTTTGGCAGGCTTATAACTATCTGAGATGGCCAACAGACCTGGTTTCCTACAGACAAGTTGAGACCATCAAGTATACAATCTGATACTATAACATGTTGCTTTTATTAGATGAATGAATAGCTAGGCACTACAAAAAACATATGGTTATTAATTAAATTCAAATATGGTTAAAAATAGTTATAGCCCTCTCAAGGTAAGAATCTAGCAATCCATTTGCTTTTTAATATTATAAAAAAAAAAATATTTTTAAAATATTTGATTGGACCATAAAATATTGTAGTCTTTTCATAATATTTGGAAGTCATGTATGGTTGCAATATTCATGCATGATTTTTAGATATTTGTACAGTGATTAAAAAGTGGATAGAAATAAGAAGTAAAAATATATATAATTATGGTGCCAAGATTTATAAAACCCATCGTATTCATTTTATTGAATTAATATGCTTAAAAAATTGATAGAAATAGGATGTAAATAAATATAGTTATCCAACCAAAATTTATAAAAGAAAATATTTCATTTTCCATATTCATTTGATTAAATTAATATGCTTTCAAATTATATTCATAAAAGTTTTATTGAGAATATTGTGAGTTTTTAGTTTTCATTTAACTCATATTATTAAATTAATATGCTTAAAAAGTTCATAGAAATAAGATGTAAATAAATATAATTATGGTACAAAGATTTATAAAATAAAATATTTCATTTGTCGTATTCATTTGAATAAATTAAAATGCTTTAAAATTATATTAAAGTTTTATTGAGATTATTGTGAGTTGTTATTTTTTATTTAACTTTAATTTCTTTAGGATGTATAATAGGGGTAACATATGTGTAATAGATATGACATTTAAAGATTGTTCACATGCTTATATTACGGATAAACATCTTCTTGCCCTAGTCTAACTAGCCTGCAAAATTGCCTTGAAAATTATGGAAAATTTTGATAAAATGTAGTAGGAAATTTTGTAAATCCAGGTTACAACTCTCAAACTTTAAGATTTTGGGTGCTCCAAAGCATTTTGATGGTGTAAAATCCATTTTCACTATCAAAAACATTATTCAAACACTGGTAATGCTATATTTTTTTGAAATTTTTTACCCGAATTCCAACCACTTTTGACCATTTGGGCAATTCTACTGCCTCGGTAGACTACTCCCATCTTCTTCATACTCGGTTGTAGAAAACTTAAATATGAATCCATTATCACTATGAATTGTAAATTTTTATTTTGTCAATTTTCATCATTCAACTTATTAACAGTCTATCAATTGAGCAAATTTAAAATATTTAGCATATTTAAAATGATCATAATAATTAGATGTTCAACAATTTTTGTGTGACCAAAACTACTAAAACCAGCTTGAATTCATCTTAAACTCGGATCTTTAAAATGTCTAGAAATACCAAATCTCTTAACGTGTAAACTTGTCAATTTTATTGTTAATTAGTATAGTTATATAAATTAAATAATTACTAAAAAAAAGTATAGAGATTAATTAATGATCAACATCAAAACATTTATATTAAGGTTGATAATTTAAAAAAAAAATCATAAAAAATATTTAAATTATAATTAATATAAATAAATTAATATTTAAATTAAATATTCATAATTTTAAAAAAACATCCAATAAAATTCCACAAATATTCTTAAAACACTTATTTCAAAATAAGCAAATAATACCAAAAAAAAAAAAAAAAAATCACCTATATAAATAGGAGTAGTCTACCGTGCCGCGAATATATATATATTATAATTAATATAAATAAATTAATATTTACATTAAATATTCATAATTTTAAAAAAACATCTAATAAATTCACAAATATTCTTAAAAACATATTTCAAAATAAGCAAAATAATACCAAAATATATATATATATATATTATTTTCACCTATATAAATATTTAAAACATAAATATAAATCTTATACTACTCTGAATTCTTTTTTGCGTTTGAAAATTATCATTCATCCCTTATCTTCTATTCCAAAGAAAAAAAAAAAGAGAAAAGTTGCTCGTTAGCCGTACGCACGGCTATGACTTATTGAGGGTACGAAATATTACCTTCAACCCTCAAGTCCACGTGACGGCTATACGTACGACAGACACCAATCTTGCCGTATCTTAATTAATTTCGAATTGTTAAATCTGCGCATTAAAAGTGATGGTACGCTTGGGCGTTTCTAGCCAGCCTATGGACCAGTAAAGTCG
The DNA here is from genome assembly GCA_034641835.2 of Pinus albicaulis. NCBI lineage: Eukaryota > Viridiplantae > Streptophyta > Pinopsida > Pinales > Pinaceae > Pinus > Pinus albicaulis. The sequence goes on from CM076575.1 coordinate 1,543,548,825, forward strand.
GTGTTAATTTCCTGTTCTTTCCTTTTACTTGTTCATACTCCTATAGATGTCTCAACGTTAAAATTTCACTTCATTTGATTTGTTAAGTGATATGTTGGGTTAATGTGATAAAGTAAACTTTGCCGAGTTACAATTTCACTCTAGCTTTTAGCCTCAGTTAAGACGGGTATACTCAACAGTCAATGCTTACTCTAAAGTTGACTAAAATGGTAAGAAGCTTACAAAATGATTATAAATAAAGGATGGTCGTAAGAGATTCACATAGAGGGGAGTTATACATATTTATAATTTATCCCATAAAATTATTTATGAATAATTGTGTTTGAAATGGAATGGAGTTAAGGCATTTAGAGCACGTAATGGAATATTAAGTGCTTAAACAAATGCAATATTAAAGCCCAATTCTCAATTTTGACTCTTAAAGATGAAGTAATCATGTTAGAGGAAATGACCATTTTATTAGAAGTAGTTGTCCATATATCTTGATTTTTCAACCTTTTAAGAGAGCTTTTGTTACCCATATTTTATGATGTATGTATCACATTTGTAGAAGTAATGGGAAATTCAAGTCTATTTATTTGCATGTAAACTATAGTTAGTGCAAGAGATGTTAATTTTTGTCTAAAATTGAAATTGTGTAGAGTAGAAAGACATATCTATAATCCAAGTCTAGTAAAAGGGAAATTCAAGTCTATTTATTTGCATGTAAACTATAGTTAGTGCAAGAGATGTTAATTTTTGTCTAAAATTGAAATTGTGTAGAGTAGAAAGACATATCTATAATCCAAGTCTACTATGATACGAATGTTGTCATAAGGGTAGGGTTGCTTATATTTTCATATATTAGTTTCAAAAATGTTTATTGTTAAAAAATATTAGCAATGCTCTTTTTTTAGCCAAATTTAAATTATATATATTTTTGTATATGAGAGAATGAGAGAAATTTGATATATACATTTACCAACAAAAAATATTGTATAGAAATAAAATTACTATAGATATGATATTTACATACAAAAAATACTACAATAGAAGCATAAATATATTAACAATAATTAAACTTGTATTTTTAGAAATGTAGAGATGCACAAGGTGTCTGTTTTGCATGGATTCAAGTGGGGCCATAATTAACACATGTGGTGTTTTTGTGTGGGAATGAAAGTTCAAGTACATAATCCGTAATAACATCAGATTCAAATACATTTTTTGTTGCATGATAATGTATTTTATTAGCTTGATTGAAGGCTAGTAAATGGGTGCATTTAAATGCATAACATTAACCATGGTGATTGTTAGGACAAGGGTTGTGCTTGTGCTAAAAAGAATGCTAATTGTCACTAGAGTCTATTTTGTATAAGCACAGTTGCCTAGTCCACATCAACATTATAACATTAACCATGAATAGGGGGAAATCACTTTCTTGCTTTGTCTAGCCACCAATAATCATGGGGCATCATGAAGGAAAGTCACAAGTAGGATTAGAGTGAAGTGTGTTAATTTCCACACAAGTTTGTGCTAAAAGGGCATGTGAGGAGAAAATCAACCTGGAGTAATGATTGCATCCCTGTGCTTGTGTGATAAGAAAAGTTGTCGACGACAAGCTTTTTTTTAGCACAAGCACAAATTCAAATCCCACAAAAATACATTTTTTTAACACACTTCTTGTTGCATCATCATAGACTTTGTTAATTTATTCTAAAGCCAATAAATGGGAACATAAAAAGAAAAAACACTAACCATTGTATTTATTAGTACGAAAGTGCTCTAAGAGTGACGGCCTCATCCTTTTGCTTGCACCAAAAACAAAGTTAGAGACCAACAATAATCCCTTTTTAGCAAGCATAAATGCATACCCTAGAACAACAACAAATTTTGATAACCAATGTGAGGATACAATATTTTATTTTTCTAGATTTCGTGTCTTATTTTTGTTCTAGGTTATTAAGCAGTGAAAGCTAACATGAAAAAACATTCTTTTACTTATTTTTAAACTTTGTAAGTCATAATGTTGCCAATTACTAATGTTGAAACATGATAGGTATCAATGAAAATGTGAGCATACCATACACACTTGTAGGAAGAATGAAAAATCAAAGTTGATGATAATCAAGAACTTTATTTAAATTTGTCAATAAGCCTTAATAACCATATTCAATGATACCAACTGGATAATAAGATGTTATTGTTACGCCCCAATTTTGATCCATAAATTAGTTATGTATAATTTTATATTATAAATGATACACTGATCCAAGAGGATCTCTCAGGTACATGTACAAGTGGCATTAAAAATGGCTAAAAAATCAAAGTGGTCAGATTGTTCTCAAATCAGGTCCAGAGTGAAGTGTTCGTCACCATGTTTCCAACGGTATGAATGACACCCAAATCCAACCCTATATGAAGAAGTTAGAGCAATTCAAAGTTGTCGTCAAAATTGAGTAATGGCCAGGTTAAAGTGTCCCACAATTTCACCGTCAATTGGTAGGGAACCTAGAACCGAGAAGCGGGTGAATTCATTGGATGTTTAATTTGCCTAATAACCTCCATTTTCGAGAATTTTAAAAAAAAGGGACTATAGTTCTGATAAAACAAAATATATATATAAATTAAGGTGGTGGGCCCTCAACCCTGCCACCCACCATAACCAAAGTCAAAGATATTATTGCAGGGCAGGTTGTCACCTTCGCCACCCCGGTGTTTTTTATACACATGAAAATGGAGGTGGGGGAGCGGGTCGCCACCAGCAGACCCGCCCACCCCTTTAAATGTTTCGTCATATCTATATAATACCACCGGAGGCAGCATAGAAGATGGGACCGGTGGGGGTTGAACCCGCCTGGCCCATGTGGTTGGCCCTCAAGCGGACGATCCCAAAACCAACGTTACCACCACCCACATAACATAATGGACCTGCAAAATGGGAGAGGTAGGATTTAATCCCCTGACCCCTCCTCAACCAACTGTTAATTTAGCCAATACGCCAAACCACTTCATGTGGTAAATTCTGCCTAGATATTATATAAAAAATCACTTTTCCAATGCACCCAAGTAGAGTAGCAGAGTGGAGCAGAACCACAAGAAGGCTAGAGGGGCGGAACCATGCCCAGGGAATCTTTAGGAGCATCAGAAATATTCCCTGGGGTGCAAAAATTGCCAGTGTCATTTTTGGACAAATTTTATGTCGATTTTACACCTCTCGGTGGAAGGAACTCAACGACGATGTTTGTTTCTTCATTAGAGCTCTCTATTTTTCGGTCATTTTCCATATTGGAGGTATAAGGGTGCTTTGTGTAATTTTACTTGTACTTCTTCTTCTTCTTCTTCTTACCACTTAATGAATAAAGTCCTTCCCACTATTCAGCGGGGCCCGAAGATGTAGTCCAAATTGGACGAACTCCATTATCAACTCTTTTTGTCATATTTTCATGTTTTCATGTTATTCCTCTCTTCTTTAATGTGTAATTTAAGTTTTTATGGTCAACATGTCATGTTATATGTAATCCTTTATACATATACAAGAAAAATATCTTCGATCAAGTGGTATCAAAGTAGTTCTTTGTTAGATGTGAATTGCATGATTGTATGCTAACCAAAAAAAAGCTCCAAAGAGGCGAAGGGAAACATAATTCCTTTGATCCCGAAGCGGGTTGTGCACGTTGAAGGAAGAACATGGCAGATGATGATGCTCGTCATGAGGAGGAGAAAAATTATCGCAAGGACTTCTATATAATGGCAGATAAGGTTGACAAGTTATTTTCGATACTCGAGAAGACTATGAAAGCAGAGGAGAATGGTCCAGAAGGACAAGGTTCAGTGCATGGAAATGGTGGAGAACAACTGCCTCCTTCTCCTTCCACAAGTGAAAGTTATTCTTTTTCTCCTCATCATTCTAGTAGAGGTCCAAGAAATGAATCTAAGAAACGTTTCTTTAAATTATAGGTTAACTTTGATCTTCCCATGTATAATGGTGAAAGTAATGCAGAAAAACTCAACAACTGGATTAGGAAGATTGAAGTCTACTGCAGGATTCAGCAGATCGAGGAGGACAAGGCAAAGATTCGTTTGGCTTCTCTGCGGCTGAATGATACTTCTCTTGTCTAGTGGGGGAGAAAATTACAAGGCAACAGGAAATTGGGTAATCTTCTTTCTTCATGGTACAATTTTATTTTTTCATTAAAGGATCAATTCTGTCCCTTGGGTTATAAGCAAAAAGCCTTAATGGAATGGAAATATTTAAGGCAAGGAAAAGGACAAAATGTGCAAAGTTTCATTGAAGAATTTAGAAAACAAGAATTTAATTTGGGCATTTCACTAGAGTCACCCGAAGTTGTAACTAAGTATATTGGTTCTTTACATAGTTACATAAGAAATTCATTGTTATTGTTTGAGCCTACTACCATTGAGTCAGACAGTGTGAAGGCCATTCATCTTGAAAATAGGGAAAAAATGATAGAGATGATCATTCAAAGAAACCACCTTTCAAACCTTCAAATGGAAAATCCAAAGGAAAAGGAAAGGGAAAGGAAAAGAAGACGGCATCAACCAAGAAATATGGAGAAAATCCTCATTTCACTCACTACAAAAAGGAAGCTCATGATGATGTTCATTATTGGAAGATGTACCCGGAAAAGAATCCAAAGAGATATGGTGGAAAGGGAAAGCAGAAGACAGTGGAAACCATGCAACAAGACATTGGATCTGATTCTAATGATGAGACATTTATCACAGTAGTAGGCACAAAAGGTACTCTCTATCTTCATGTTAATTTTGAATCGCATGCAAGCACTAGTTCAAAAAATGTGCCTCTTCCTAATGAACGAAAGAGAATTGAATTATTTCATATTAGAGTTGTCATAAACCATACAAACGTGGAAAATCTATTTGATTCGGGTTCTCAAGCACATCTAATCTAAGAATCCTTGGTTAAAAAGTTAGTCTTAGAAACCAAGCCTCATATGAAACCTTATTCTCTTGGATGGATACATGACAAAGAAAAATTAAATGTAACCAAGCAATGTAAGGTTAAATTTTTAGCTGCTTCTAAACTAGTGGATGAAGTAGAACTAGATGTCACACCATTGGATATTTGTGGTATTATATTGGGGAGTTCGTATCTATATGATAGGAAAGCAATTTTATTTTGACATGAAAATAAATACCAAATCACAAAATATGGGGTACAATATATTGTAAGAGATCATCAAACAAAGGTCAATGTCAGCCTTGTAAATGTAGGACAGATGAAGAGATTGGTGAATTCCAGCAAAGGGTGCATGCTCATGGTTGTGAGAGAAAAATACGCAGAAATATTTGAAGCTTTCCAAGTTTGTGATATGGTTCATAAAAATGAATTATGTGAATTTATTTCTAACTATGATGAGTTGTTTCAGGAACCAATAGTATTTCTCCCAAAACGGGAAATCCAACATGAGATTCATTTGCAATATGATGTTCCATTACCAAACATTGGTATGTACAGGATGTCAACTACCGAGATGGAGAAGATTAAAAAATATGTGTAGGAATTGTTGAACCAAGGGGTCATCAGACCAAGTACTTCTCCATGTGGCTCTCCGATCATGTTAGTGCCAAAGAAATATGGCACATGGAGGATGTGCGTAGATTACTGGGCACTAAACAAAATCACAGTGAAGAACCAATACCCTCTCCCTCGCATTGATGATTTGTTAAATCATTTAAAGAATGATATCTATTTCACCAAATTATATTTGTGTAGTGGTCATCAATAGGTTAGAATTGCAGATCAGGGTGTGTGGAAAACTTCCTTCAAGATGAAACACGGGTTGTTCGAATGGATGGTGATGCTATTCAGACTATGCAATATTCTAGCCACATTCATGAGGGTCATGAATGATCTTCTTAGGCCTTTCATTGATGAATTTGTTATTGTATATTTAGATGATATTCTTGTCTTTAGTATAACTTGGGATGAACATGTATGCCATGTAAAGAAAGTGCTTGATGTATTGAAAAGGGAAAAAATGTATGTAAAATTGTCAAAGTGTTAGTTTGGAAAAACCTCCTTGGTTTACCTAGGTCATATTGTCGGTAATGGTCAATAAAAAATCCACCCATATAAAGTTGAGGTGATTGTAGAATGGACTAAGCCTACCAATGTAACAGAGGTCCATAGTTTTCTAGGTGCAGTACAATATTGGAGAAGATTCATTGCGAACTTCTCTGTTATTGCATAACCCTTACACACAATGACAAGTGTAAAGAAAGCCTTTCAGTGGGAAGGAAAGAAATAGAAATCCTTCGAAGCATTGAAAGATAAGATTAGCACCACACCAGTCTTGGCCTTACCCAACCTCTAGTAGCCTTTTGAGATGGAAACAGATGCCAGTGGATATGCCATGGGGTTTTTACTGATGCAGCAAAGGAACCCTATATGTTACCATTCAGAGAAATTATCCTAGGCTATTGTGAATTATCCCACTTATGATAAGGAACTGTATGCCTTGGTCCAAAGTGTGAAAAAATGGAAACACTGCCTCATCGGTAAGGAGACCATCATCCATACGGATCACCAACCCTTGTAGTACCTTCAGTCATAGACCAAGATTCAGCAGGCTTGACATTTTAGGTGGATGGAATTTCTTCAATAGTTTCATCTCGTAATAAAGTATAAGAAGGGCACTAGAAACAAAGTGGCATATATACTTTCTCGCCCTCCTATTTCTCCTTCTGTCATTTTTCATAATGCTTCTTTGCCTTTTGAAAGCTATGTTGAACAATATGCTAACGATAATTATTTTAAGGAGATTTATGCAAAGTTGACTCATGGATCATAGGTGGAAAAATATCATTTGCAGGGACAATTGTTCTATCACATTTGAAAACTGTGCATACCCACGGATGAAAGGGTACATTTAATCAGAGAGGCCCATACCTCTCTCGTGTCAGGACATTTTGGTGTTGAAAGAACTTTATGCCATTTTCAAAGGTTTTTCTTTTGGCCTCATATGAAGAACATTGTAACTCGATATGTAAAGGGATGTGCGACGTCTTCTGTTTTCAAGCCCTCTAATAGAAAACTTGGTCTTTACACACCACTCCCTATTCCGAGTCGTCCATGGCAAAGTGTGTCGATGGACTTTGTAGGTGTTTTTCCCATGTCTAGGAAAGGTCGTGACTATTTGTATGTCGTCGTGGATCATTCTAGTAAAATGTGTATATTAATTACTTGTAAAAAGCGAGACACTACAGAGTAGAATATTTGTCTTTTATTTTAGTTTGTTTAGGTCCACTTTGGGTTTCCCACATCGATTGTGTCAGATCGAGACTCATGCTTTCTTGGAGATTTTTGGACCAGTTTGTGGAGAATGATGGACACCAAGTTGAAGACAAGTACGGCATTTCATCCATAGATTCATGGGCAGACAGAGGTCGCAAACCATACCGTGGTACACTTGTTACAAGGCTATTGTAGAAAACATCCCAATTTGTGGGATGAGAAGATTCCTTATGTGTAGCATGCCTACAACTGAACAGTGCATTCTTCTACGCAACGTTCACCATTTGAGACACGTTTTGGTTACCTACCAAAGGATCCTTTTGATATGGTATTTGGAAGGGAGGAAGATTCCAGTGGACATGATGTTAGGGACATAGCACAATAGTTCATCCAGCGGATACAATCGATTCACCAAGTAGTACAGGAGCAGTTGAAAAAGAGTCAAGCTTGATACAAGGCTTGACATGATAAACACCGACTCGAACACCAATTCCAAGTTGGGGACAAGGTGTGGTTCCATATAAACAAGGGCAGAATGAAGAGATAAGGAAAGAAGTTGGGACCAATCTGGTATGGTCCATTTACCATATTGGAGAATATTGGGACAATGCTTTTCCTCTCGATTTTCCTGCATACATGCAAATGTACTCAGTAGTGAATGTCAAAAATCTAAAGCTTTATGAGCCACCATTGATTATGGACACTACAGAGGTGGGATCACTTCCTATAGTGGATGACTATGCACTAGAATATATTGACGAATTTCTAGAAGATATAATGCTTGACAGGAGAAGTAGGACTTCACGATAGGGAGATGTGGAATATCTTTGTGTTGGTTTCAAAGAGATGCACCCAAGAAAAGCTAGATGGTTGGAAAAAGAGAAAGTGAGAGAGAAATTCCCTCACTTTCCAATTGACTGAAAAGGTTTTTGGCGTTCCAAAATATCCTCAGTGGGGAGGAATAATCTAGGAGGATCTCTTAGGTACAAGTACAAGTGGAATTAGGAATGGCTCAAAAATAAAATTGATTAGATTGTTCTCAAACCAGGCCCATATCGAATTGTTCGTCGCACTGATTCCAATGGTGTGAATGAAACTCCAATATGAGCCTGTATGAAGAAGCTAGAGAAATTCAAAGTTGCGGTCAAAATTAGGCAATGGCCAGGTTAAAGTGTCCCACAATTTCACCATCAACCGGAAGGGAACTTAGTGTTGAGGTATAAAAGGTGTCTTTTTAACGCCTATTTATCCTACATTAATTATCAATCCGGGAATGAATTTTTGTTTCAAGAGTGTACTCTCTCTGAGGCTGCAATTCAATCTAAGAGTAATGCCTTGCAATATGTAGTACAGTGTTGTAAATACAAGAGTAAACAGATGCTTCGAAAATAAATGTAACTACAATGACATCAACTTAAATGCTCTGAAATCCAACCATTCACTCAACAAACATCAGTCAAGGATGCAGTAATGATAACTCTTTCCTTTAGAAACTGATGGAGTTAAAATCAAATGAAAACAAGATAATCAATCTGAGAACGAAGGTAGCAATAACCAAATTTCCTTTACAGTTGATGATCTCGCATTAAAACGACTAAATGAAAATGGAAATTGAACTAAATCATTAATTATCATAATGAAAGTGAACTAAGCAAGTTCTCAAAAGCAAAACCAAACCCTTTACAGGTTGTAAAATAATGAATCAGAAATGAGCAGCAATCTGAAATGAAAAAAAATAAAATGGAACAACAAATGAAATCAAATGCTGAACAACAAATCTCTATAAAGCACAAAAAGATAAATGATACAAGAATGAAGATTCTTGTTAGATTGGAACAATGATGCAACTCATCAATGTAACACACCGATACCAATAAGAAATTAGACAGTAAACCAATTCATTTACAAACTGTAATGAAAACAAATCCGAACTATCACACAATGATAACTGAAAAGTAATGATACAAACAATAGTTCGATTCACCAGGGCCAGGCCCTTAACCACTAGTGAAACACCGCTGGGCTTTACTCTAGAGTTAATAAATGGAATGAAAACATGTTCTTGTATTAATCAGACATAAATAACATTTACAACAGTCACTCTCTGATCACGAGAGTTAAGAAATTACAAAGTTACAAAATAAATTCAATAATAACTCCCCCCTTTCTTTTACAAACATCTCTTTTTATAACCAAATAGAGGAGAAATTAAATAGTAAATATGATCCCTCATAACAAGATTGGATTGTCCCCAACAACTTGATCAGCAAGAAAATATATTTCCATCAATCATTCAACAGGAACAAGTCGAATTTGGTATTGCAATTGGAAGAATTTGGAAAATGACCACAACAATGAATATGAGAAAATTTTCCTCAGAGAACCTTCTGTTTCTCTTAATACGAACCAAATTTGGGCAAACCGTTCTCTTAATAAATTTAATTCGGTTCGTTCTGGACAAAACCCATGTTTCAGATTTTCTAGATTATTCTCCATTTGCCTAGAATGTCTAATACAAAATTGACACTTCTTATTCCAGCGAATTTCTGAGTTGGAATATTTGATAATGATCTGGAGATCAAATCTGCAATCTGGCAAATATTTTGGAGGCTAAAATTGTGAGTATTGTTACAAAATATATTAATAAACCATCACTGATAAAATCATGCATAATAATCATATATATATTAAAAATAAAGGAGAAGAAATAATATTTATCTATAAGAGCATAAATAATCATAAAATGGAATTATATGATAAATTATGATAAATGACACGATAAAGAAGAGTAGAAATGGATGAAATAGGTGTTAAAAAGTGATAATAATAATGACATATTAGCGGCCCAACACACCCCCAAACTGAATATATTGCATGCCCTCATGCAACCCAGAACAAAATATATTGCATGTCCTCATGCAACCCAAAGACAAGTCACAAAAACCATGTGTTAACTAAGCAAAAAAAAATTGTTCATCCCAACTCATGAAATGGATGGAACAAATGAAATTTTTACTCAATAATGAATATTCAATTTTAGCAATCTTGATGAAGGAGTAACAATTTTTACAGTTGACGTTCAACTATATGTATATGAAGTTGCAGAAAAATGTGATATCAGTAATAGCAAACTTCATTAACCATTTTCTCAAAAATCAAATCGTTTTGATGCACGTATCATAAGATATAAAAAAAATGGCTGTAGGTGATAGTGCATAATTTTTGAATTTTTATGAACTAATTTAGAGTGAAATTATCTGGGTTTGTGTATTTTAATGATACCTCTTTGTTTTCCAGAAATCACAAGAATTCAGTTCATAGTTTGAAAAATATATGCAAATCAATTTATGCACTGTATAAAAATCAAATTGTATGTCTTAAAGAAAGTAGAAAGCATCCATCATGTGTAGCAATTCCTCCCCCAAACTGAAGAATTAGCATGTCCTCATGCAATGCTAGAAAACAAAAGAGAGGTGGTTGCTACAATCTGTTGAAATCTATGCTTGGTGTAAAACAACATGGAATAAGGGAGGTGTTGAGAATGAATAAGAATATCAATGGATGATTAAGAATATTACTGACATGGTCATAAGAAAGAAATGAAGGAAAGCAACACTCCCCCAAACTAAAAGATGATATGTCTCCAAAAAATGAGAAGTGGTAAAGATGTGGAATGAATGATGATAAATAATGCTCAATGGATTTTCATGAAATTCTCCTAAATTAATAATAAATCATAAAATTATGCTATTTTACCTTAACTGTTACCTCCGAAAAAAATGTGGAATGACATGTAGGGACTAGCATTTGTTGAAGCTGATGTAGACTGAGCAGATAATGAAGGTGATGCAAAAGGTGGAAGTCATGCAAGCACATCATGTTTGAAGAATTGTGTGCATTCGCGAGTTGCGCAAGCCTTTGCTGTTAGTTGCAATAGTGTAGTCGTCCTGCAAATAGAATTTACCTCCATACTTGTTGTTCTCTTGTAACCAAATCACGATTCTACATGCAATTTTCTTGAATCCACAATGTTAATTTTTAAGAGCAACAGATAAGATGTATGCCAAAATTTCAACCAAAAAAACTTCTGTAGAAATGCAATATGAATATTGGGATTTGACCCACATGCAGGCATATTTAAAAGGCATCCATGCCCCCCCTAAAAGATGATAGGTCGCCCTCGACTGGCAAATAGAAGAGCAGCGTACTGCATAGCAATTGTACAGATTGGAAAGACATACCTTACTTATGATATGATCAACAAATTATCGCATTACTGAAATCAATGCATATTTTGAAATCGTGAGTAGATATGGAAATGTTTATGTAATGATTCAAAAATAAGGGAAAAGGACAGCTGATGTAAAAAAAATACTTATGTGGTCATTATCCACATAAAGCATTATGATTGATTTATAAATAAATTTCATGTATAAGAGGTTCCAAACAAAGGGTTTAGGAGCATACTCTCATTTGATATTAGATAAAGATATAAGAAAAAGTTTTATCATTACTATTGATTTGTAAAAAATATGACTTCAATACCATCAGTAGAGCTCTGTTGCTCACATGTGTCTATAACCTTGACAAAGTTGCTTTCTCACCATTGGAACCATTATCCTTTATTTATGCCTAGAGAAGTGTTGTGTGATGTCATGATGGAGGCCACTGTGCTGGCTTGAGAACTAGATGAATCACAATGCCATTCACCAGGAAGGAGTGAAAGGTGGGCACACCGACTCGTGATGAGACCTCCTGTTCCAAGGAATTTATTTTTCTGAGTTGTCAATTGGATCATATCCCTGGTGTGGTGGCCATAATGGGAATTCCACTTCACTGCTCCCTTATGATCATGGTAGGTTGGCTCTTGATGAGACCCCCTATCCTCCATCTGCCATATCATAGAATTGTTAGTAATCATATAGATATTTTTTTTTTTTTTTTTTTTTTATGTAGCACTTCCCTATTTATGTATAGAGAATGGCTCAACACTCCTTAAGAGTAGGGATGGTGGAAGAAGTCTGAACATCTCAATAGAGAAAGTATGCCCTTATTCTTATTCAATAAATAAAAATCAAAGAGAGTTATGAAGATTTAGGGAAGAACCAACATGATAAAGATAACCGATCATATTAATTTTAGTGAAAATAAAGACAACAAAATGATATAGATGGTTGTGTCCTTTTATTTTCTTATCACTACAAAAAAATTTCTTAAAAATTAAAATTTCTCTTGATTTGCTGATTCCAGTACCCTCTAATTTTTGTGTCCTTGCAGAAATTGTGTGTTTTCCTTTAAAAGAGTTATGAAGAATTCACAAAAATCCTCAAAATGTTGTTCTAAAACAAGAAAAATACACTTCAAAAGTGTTGTTCCTTAGATAGAACAACTGTTGTTCCTTAAGAAGAACAACAAAAACAATCTGCGAAAATGATGTTCCTTTTGAAAAGGGACAAAAAAAACAGTCGGCAAAAAAACATGCTATTCCTTTTGAAAGGAACAACAAAAAAAAGAGGGAAAAATTTTGTTCCTTTGGAAAGGAACAGCAAAAACAGGCGGCAAAAATTGTTGTTCCTTTGCAAAGGAACAACGAAAACAAGCGGCAAAAACTGTTGTTCCTTCAGAAAGGAACAACAAAAACATGCGGTAAAAGTGTTGTTCCTTTTGAAAGAAACAACAAAACTAATCAACAGAAATTTTGTTCCTTTTGAAAGGAACAACAAAAAGAAAAACACAAACGCATTGTTTCTTAAGAGAAACGGTTGTTGTTCTTTAAGAGGAACAACGAACAAATATAAGCATGCAAGATTGTTGTTCCTTAAGAGGGACAACTGTGGTTCCTTAAGAGGAACATGAGTTGTTCCTTAAGAGGAATAACATGAAAAATAAAGGCACACAAAAAAGTGTTGTTCCCTATAGGGAACAACAAAGAAAATTCACGCAGAAATTGCTGTAGGGAACAACAAAGGAAAAAAAATAGAGGAAAGAACAAAACTAATGTACAATCTATTGTCAAGCAAATCCAATCAATTGGAAAGGAAAATTTATGTACAGGTTTAAAGAAAAAGTAAGCTTTTACAGAATTGGTGCTGCCGAAGAATTTCCTTCTGCAATTGTAATTTGCATGGTGGGGTCCTAATTGTTCAATTGTCACTAGAGCGGAAACTACAATTTGAAGGGATCAACACCTAAAAAAAAAAACACAAAAGAAATCAGAAAAGAATGAAAACTTTATTAAGTTACAACAACTATGATGTTATTTCCTAAGAGCATATCAATCTGTCAATGGAAAAAAATGATTTTTTTGAAAAATGTTTTGGCAGCAGTGACATGAATCTTCAAATGGAAACCAATTATTCATTTCTTCTGTTATAAATCTGTTAGGTAATGAACTGGATGAAATTTCCTTGTTTCACTAAAATTTCTTTCAAGAATCGCTCGTCCATAAATTGACCTTCTTTTTTCTCCTAAGACCTGCAAAAAACGAGTATCTACTTGCAATAAAACATTAAATCATGGAGAAAGAGAGGTGATCGGGCTCCCCTAATCCAAGAATTATACAAAAAAACTAACAAGTAGTTACTTTGTATAACAAGTCCACGGGGAAAAAAAAAAGTAAAATTAATTTATTACCTGTGGGAGAGCAGTGGCCAATCATGCTAACTTGCAGTGTTTCAATTATAAATTCTTTGTTTTTCGTTCGATTTGAGTGATTCCAAATAAAATTGAAAGTGAATTTATAGATATGTCTCCAATAGAAACATGTTTTAAAAATTCTATGTAATGGTATGTTAAATTTTGCTTAGAACAACCTGCATAATAGAGTCATTTTCGATTTTCCAACTCAGACCAACAATTGATATTTCAAGCATAAATGATTTGTTTGATGGCATATTGAACTGATTCAAATTGGAAATTAAATTAGATTCATTTATTAATATCCAATAGAAACAGGTTTTGATGACAAGAAGAATTGATGGGTCAAATACGCTAGTGAACAGCCGAGAAAACAGAGTTTCCAGAATGCTGATTTATGACAAGCAATAAGTATTTTGGTCGTAAATTCCTCATAAGATATCAAAATCGAGTGATTAAAATTTCCTTGTAAACTATATTCATAGAGGAATCTACCATAGAAACAAGTTTTAAAAATATAGTCATTTAGGCCTCCAAAAACTGATTGTCCCAACTTTGTTCCTAAGCTGCCTACTAGACGCCCTGTCAATATATTGGTTCTAAATTTTTTGTTTCAAATCCAAATAGAGTGATTCAAATTGGGTTGGAAAGTAGACATCAAGGCTACTTAGTATAGAATTTTTTTTAAAAAATATTCACATTTGGTCTCCCAAAGCATGACTGTCCCAACTCTATTCCTTAGCTGTCTACTAGACACCCTGTCAATGTTTTGGTTATAAGTTTTTCATCTCAAATCCAAATTGAGTGATTCAAATTGGTTTGGAAAGTAGACATCAAGGGATACGTAGGATCAAATTTTTTTTTAAAAATATTCACTTTTGGTCCTCCAAAACATGACTGTCCCAACTTTGTTCCTGAGCTGCGTACTAGACACCCTGTCAATGTTTTGGTTATAAGTTTTTCGTTTCAAATCCAAATTGAGTGATTAAAATTGGGTTAGAAAGTAGAAATCAAGGGCTAATTATGATAGAAACATATTTTAAAAATATTTATTTTTGGTCCCTCAAAACATGACTGTCCCAACTCTGTTTTCAGAAATTTCATCAAGCCCGCAAGCCAAAAAAATGATATTCAAGCAATTTTTCCATATTGGTGATAAAAATGAATATGAGTGTTTGTAGAGTTTTTATTTTCAATATAATGAATCTACACAAATAAATTAAAATATTTATCACCGATGTTGATTTCCACAGTGTGTTGCAACAAAAACAACTATTTTTACAAAAAAATAAAAAAATAAAAATGTGTTTATTTTATTCTTTATTTATTTTATTTTCACCACTAACCTACTCTTATTTGAAAATCGAATATGGTTATGTATAAGAGTATTTCCAGTGTAACCATTTTCAAAATAAGGCTTCAATTATGTACATACCCAAATTTGAAAAATGCATGTTAATAAAAATTAGAGTATGAGAAGCCAACTTCTCTTGAAAAGATGGTGCCAAAAATTGTTGAAGCATGGGGCGATGCTGCAAAAAAATGGAGTGAAACTAATCTTCAATGTATCCCTTACTTTCTTGATTTTCCATAGCCGTCATATCATGAATTTCTTGAGTGTTTAAAATGGCTTGTTGATGCAGGCTAGAAGGAACCTCATTTTCTTTCATAACCTCTACAATTTTTGGATTTGATACATTCTGAATCTCAGTATAAGTTTTCTCCAATGGTGCATGTGAGATAGAATGGGTGGGAAGGGTGGGTAAATTTTGCAGTTCAACACTGTAAGCACGTTGTACTATTTTATTATGGTGAGGGTGTGGAATGAGTTGAGCAGGAAATCGTGTAGGGAATGGAGCATTTTGATGATGTAGTTGATTGGGTTGAATGGATGATTTTGATGGGCAAGCAAGATGTTGTGGAAGAGCTGGAAGATGTGTTTGTGCTACAAGATGAGGGAGAGTAGTCATGCAATCATAAGATGAACCGTGCCAAACTTGTAGACAAGATTGATGTTGGTTATATTGAGATTGGCATGGCTGCCCTAACATATGAGTATTCCATAATGGATTATGAAAGTAAGAGAATGGAGAGGAAGTGTTTTGAACCATACTTGTAGGCCATGATTTCCATGGTCTTGACCTTGTTGCAGCTTCCGCATCTCTTTGATATGCTACTTTCAAATTAGATAAGGAAGAGTGAGTATCTATGGGATGCTCCTTTTGGTAACGAGCGCAAAACACTTCATCAAATTCTTGATTTTTCTGAACCTGCAAAACATTCAATTGTGAATTTAGAGAGCTAATAAAGTCATATTTAAAATTTTCAAATAAAACATTGATTTCAGCTCTTATGTCTCTTGTTCTTGTAGTAAATTTGGAAAAGAAAGAAGAAACTTCTCTAGAGTTCTTACTAGCCTTAGAAATTCCTCTTGAATACGTTATGCACAATTCAAAAACATCATCATAAGATAACTGAAAAACATCACCTTTTCCTATCAGATTTAAGAGTTCTAAAAATTCATCTTTGATTCCTTTAAGAAGGAGTGTTTTCAAGATCTCTTTTTCCAAATGCTTATGTTTTGATTTTTGAAGGTTATATTTAAATCGCTCTACATATTCCTCCAAGCTTTAATATTCCCCTTGTATCATACCAAAAATATCTTCATTGGATTTGCAGTAGTCTTGGTACTTATTCAAGAAGATGTTCTTCATGTCCTCCCATGTTTGGATGCAGTTCCAACCTAGGCTCATGAACCATCGGAGAGCTGCTTCTTTTAGAGTAAGAGGAAACACTTTCAATATTTGATCATTAGTACAATAATCATATCCTCTACAAAGTATTTCAAACTCAAATAATAATGTATCTGGATCTTCATTTGTCAAACCATGAAAATTTGGTAGAGACGATGGGGGAATTATGTGCATTTGTGTCACTCCTCCAAAATATTTGAAAAGGAATTCAAAAGTTGCAATGTGAGCCATTTCTTACCATAATAGAAGATGTTCTTCATGTGTTTCTTTAAGGATCCTCCTTCCAATGTTCTTGTCAATTGGTTAGTGAAATGGGTGGTGCTTACATCACACTCGAGTGGAATTACAAGATTTTTTCAAAAATTCTACCTCTAAAATTCCTACTTCAATTCCTACCTTAAATTTCACTCAATTCTGCTGTGAAGCGGGCCAATGAGCGAGTATGTTCCTCGCTCGGTATGCAGGTTCTTACCTTCCATTTTTAATATCCAATTTTTCCCTAGCAGAAAAAAATCAAATATGCATCACTCTTTCTAAATGGCATACACTCTCCCTGGCAACGGCGCCAAAATGTTGAGGTATAAAAGGTGTATTTTTAACGCCTATTTATCCTACATTAATTATCAATCTGGGAACAACTTTTTGTTTCAAGAGTGTACTCTATCTAAGGCTGCAATTCAATATAAGAGTAATGCCTTGCAATATGTAGTAAAGTGTTGTAAATACAAGAGTAAACAGATGCTTGGAAAATAAATGTAACTACAATGACATGAACTTAAATGCTCTGAAATCCAACCATTCACTCAGAAAACATCTGTTAAGGATGCAGTAATGATAACTCTCTCCTTTAGAAACTGATGGAATTAAAATAAAATGAAAATAAGATAATCAATCTAAGAACGAAGGTAGCAATAACCAAATGTCTTTTACAATTGATGATATCTCATTAAAATGACTAAATGAAGATGGAAATTGAACTAAATCATTAATGCTACTAATGAAAGTGAACTAGGCAAGTTCTCAAAAGAAAAACCAAACTCTTTGCAGGCTATAAACTAATGAATCGGAAATGAGTAACAATCTGAAATGAACAACAATCAAATGAAACAGTAAATGAAATCAAACATTGGACAGCAAAGCTCTGTAAAGCATAACAAGATAAATGATACAGGAATGAAGATTCTTGTTAGAATGGAACAATGATGCAATTCATCAATGTAACACACCAATACCAATAAGAAATTAAACAGTAAACCAATTAACTTACAATCTGTAACGAAAACAAATCCGAACTATCACACAATGATAATTGAAAAGTAATAATACAAACATCAGATGAATTGACTAGGGCTGGGCCCTTAACCACTAGTGAAACACTGCTGGGATTTACTCCAGAGTTAAGAAATAGAACGGAAACACGTTCTTGTATTAATCAGACATAAATAACTTTTACAGCAGTCACTCTTTGATCACGAGAGTTAAGAAATTACAGAGTTACAAAAGAAATTCAATAATAATCCCCCATTTCTTTTACAAACGTCTCCTTTTATAACCAAAAAGAAGAGAAATTAAATAGTAAATATGATCTCTCATAACAATATTGGATTTTCCCCAACAACTTTATCAGCAAGAAAAGATATTTCCATCAATCATTGAACAGGAACAAGTCAAATTTGGTATTGCAACTGGAAGAATTTGGAAAACGGCCACAACAGCGAATATGGAAAAATTGTCCTCAGAGAACCTTCCGTTTCTCTTAATACGAACAAAATTTTGGCAAACTATTCTTCAATAAAGTTAATTCGCTCCATTCTGGACAAAACCCATGTTTCAAATTTTCCAGATTCTTCTCCATTTACCTAGAATGTCCAACGCAAAACTGACACTTCTTATTCCAACGAATTTCTGAGTTGGAATATTTGATGATGATCTGGAGATCAAATCTGCAATCTGGAAAATATCTTGGAGGCTAAAATGGTGAGTGTTGTTACAAAATATATTAATAAACCATCATTGATAAAATCATGCATAATAATCATCAATTTATTAAAAATAAAGGAGAAGAAATAATATTTATCCATAAGAGTATAAATAATCATAAAATGGAATTATATGATAAATTATTATAAATGACACGATAAAGAAGAGTAGAAATGGATGAAATAGGTGTTAAAAAGTGATAATAATAATGACATATTAGCATCCCAACACCTAGCTCTCGAGAAGCGGGAAAATTCATTAGACATTTAATTTGTCTAATAACCTCCATTTTCGAGAAGTTTTAAAAAAATGACTATAGTTCTGATAAAACAAAATATATATATATATAAATTAAGGTGGCGGGCCCTTAACCCCACCACCCACCATAACCAAAGTCAAAAATATTATTGGGGGTGTGTTGTCACCCCCGCCACCCTGGTGTTTGTTATACACATGAAAATGGAGGTGGGGAGGTGGGCCGCCACCGACGGACCTGCCTACCCGTTTAAATAGTCTGTCATATCTATATAATACCACCAAAGGTGGCATAGAAGACGAGACTGGTGGGGGTCAGAACCGCCTGGCCCATGTGGCTGGCCCATGAGCTGGCTATACGAAAACCAACATTACCACCGCCCACATAACTTAACAAACATGAAAAATAGGCGGGGCGAGATTTGATCCCTCGACCCCTCCTTAACCAATTTCTTATTTAGTCAATATGCCAAACCACTTCATGTGGCAAACTCCGCTGAGATATTATATAAAACCTTCACTGTTCCAGTGTTCCCAGGCATAGCAATACAGTGCAGTGGAACAATGAGTAGTCTAGAGGGGTGTAACCATGCCCAAGGAATCTTTAGGGGCATCAGAAAGATTCTCTGGGGTGTAGAGCTTGCTAGTGTCATATTTGGACAAATTTCATGTCGATTTTACACCTCTCGGTGATAGGAACTCAACAGTGATGTCCGTTTCTACATCATATCTCTCTATTTTTTGGCCATTTTCCAGATTGGAGGTATAATGGCGATTTATGTAATTTTACTTGTACTTCTTCTTATTCTTCTTGCCACTTAATGAATGAAGGCCTCCCCATTATTGAGTAGGGCCCAAAGACGTAATTGAAATAGGACAAACCGATCCGTTATCAACTCTTGTTGTCATATTTTCATGCTTTCATGTTATTCATCTCTTCTTTCATATGCACTTTAAGTTCTTATGGTTAACATGTCATGTTTCATGTAATAATTTATACATCTATAAGAAAAATATCTTTGATCATAAATTACCGAGTACATAATATGTAAACATTGTACAAGAAAAAATGATAAAATAAAATATATCATTAGTTGTAGGATGGATAAGGATAAAGTCATAGGGGACCATGATTTCATAAGAGAGGGGTTGAGAGGGGGTGTCAAAGGGGAAATCCACATGGTCATATTTCGAATTCATTTTCCTAAAGTAATTGACATTACCAAATGATACTCTTTTGACTTGTCAAAACCCAATAATTCAATGCATGTGTGAGGTTGGTAGAATATTGATCTCAACTAGTTATTAAAGCATGGGGATAATTATACTCATGCAAGTGGTGGGTGAGAGAGTAAAATCACTTATTTATGATGCCTTGGGCTGAATACAATCATCTTTTGGAAAGGTCATAGTAAAGAAAGAATGGGATAAGAACGAAAGGAAATTTGAGTATAATTTCTAGGTTGTTATGTAAGAAAAAGGAAGGGATGAAAAGTGGAATTTTGTGAACCATGTTTATGTGTTAAGGATAGATTTTTGAATCTGGTAAATCAACTAGGAGGCTACGTAAAGGTTACTCTGGGTGATCCTATAAAAATTGAATATCTTTGAGCCCGCTAACAAGAAATTGTTAATAGGTTTTGTACACAGAGATCCACCTTGCTCACAAATATCTTACCACATTCTTTCTTAAATGGGTTTAAAAATTGTTAAAATAGAGTCACTATATTGTAGGTATTGGGGGGGGAGGTTTATAGGTATTGGGGGGCATAAAATGTGTGATTAATAAAAATAGAGGACATATATTTTTAATTGTAGGTATTAGGGGGGGGGGGGGGGGGCAGGTTTATAGGTATTGGGGGGCATAAAATGTGTGATTAATAAAAATAGAGGACATATATTAAAAACATATGTTATGCTTATCAGAAATATGTATAAGGAAGTGGATTTAACAAAAAAACAATGGGAGGTTTTTATCAATATATAGTGAGATTAGATATATTTTTTAATATGTAATGAATGTAGGTGGTAAGACATAGGTTGAACAAGTGTAGACCTCGTGGTTTTCTACGTGGGCGCTAAAGGAGACAAATCTTGTCTAAGGGTCGATGGTGTAAAGAAGGAATCTACATCCATTGGCTTGTCCATATTTATTGTTCTATGAGTCGTGTCACTATGTTTTTACTGAAACCGGCTCCAAAAATAGAAGAAAAGAGAGATCAATGCCTTATAAATAAGCCACTTTGAGGGGTAAACCTGCTTTACATTACATAAATGAAGAATTCTTGGATGATACAAATGACAAAACCTCCTTTCTATATATTTATGAGTCCATGGGGTCACAATATAATCCTAGCCGACCTAACAATAATAATGCAAGGGCACAATAATAACAATATGGGGGTTACATGGGTACAACAATAATAATAAGGGGGCTACAGAAACAACAATAAGGGACTACACTATTAATATAGGGACCTAACAATATTAGGCTATGTGAATGGACAATGATTACTTGTAGGGAATCACTTATCCTTGTGGACTTATAACCACAATTCTTGGATGGTTTTTCAAAAATAAAATTAGTGCAACAATGCCTATGGTTGGATGGAACAACCAACATTTATAGCGAGTTGTGTAAATAATTTTAAATATAAGTGTTTACTCAATGTTTTAATTTATAAGTTTAGTACTACCTCAAAATGCATTAATATTATGTTTAAATTCTATCATCCACATATAAATAAATTGCATTCAAATTTTTAAAGAAATGATTGTTGATAACATGAGCATATCTATCATATAATGTGTATTTCTAGTTCTAAATTGGTATAAAAGTAATTTTTGGTGGTAACATGCCTTAGGTGAGGATGTAGGCACATTATATAGTGGTAGTATAGCTATGGTTCAACACTACACATGCATGGGCTAGAAATCACCATGTGACAAATTCACTATTGTCGAGTTTTGATCTATGCTGAATTAAAGAAAATTGTATTTGATGGGGTTAAAAATCCTCCCCTATAAATATGAAGATCCTTAGATATTCTTAAGCCTATAAATTACATTCAAGAACATTCTCCCAATTAAATGTTTCTTAGAAGAAGACAAGAATATGGCTTATTACTATAGTACTCAATTCCACTCAGTCAAAAGGACTTGTTATTAATCCCTTTTGGGATTTAACTCACTACTTCATAATTCTTTGTTTCCCTTAGAGGAAACAAGTACTTTGAATTATATTATGAAGGAATTTTTTACTTTTAACAAAGAAGGAATTTTAAGTCTTGTCACTATCAACAAGGACACAACCACTATTATTACATCCCAATAATGGTCTGGTCAAGAACATCCATTCTAACATAATACAAGGGGAGGTTTAGACGCCAAATTAACCTTATAACACATTTAACAGTTATAGTATTTTTATTTATTATGGAAAACACACCTCAAGGTGTTTCTCCATACAAAATTAATTTATAGGAGAGGAATTGGAATTTATAACTAGATAACAAGCACACATCCCAATTTTTCATCTAATTGTCATAACATGATCGATATACTAACATAGTCATATTCAAAGAATAATAAATTTCATACAAACCTATTAGATGTTCACCACATATATTAGTCCATTATGACTAGTAAGCATAGTAACCAATGCATCAATATTCATAGGCTTTGAACCAATTTAGTTTCATTCATAAGAAGTAAATACACTTATTTGGTGCACCTAAGATGTTGGAAATTGAAGAAGAACGAGCCATTCTCCACCTAACCTTAGGCTTTGCTACATTTTCATATTTCTTGCAACTAGCCGCTCCTAAGTCAAATCCAAAGCCTTAGGGAATGCTTCACTCAAGGTCACTAAAAAGTATCAGTCAAGTAGTAAATGTGAAGCCCACTCTCCTTCACCTGTGGGATTTAGGAATTACACATTAGTGGTTTGAGTTGGGGCTTGTTAACGCAACAAATGTCACCATCCAAGGCCTACATAGCACAAAATGGATCCCTTCATTGATATAGTAGTCCCTCAATGCTTCCCTTATCTAATGCCCTATGTGATTCAATCAAAAAATATTATTCAAAATTCTCACAGTTCCTTGAACTTGGGTGAAGGATTTTGACAAATACTCTGCCCAATTCACTTCAAAACTTACCTCCACCCTAAGTGGTTGTGACTAGATACTTCTAAGCACCTCCTATTTAGAGACACATCTCCTATGCCTACATGTGGGTAAAGTCTATTCTTGAAATTTACATATTACGGGCTTTCTGAGACATGTACTCTCATGTCCTCTTCTCTCTACTATGTTCTTCCTTTGTATTCCTACACATACGAGTGTTGTTGCTAGGATGAGAGTTTTTTATTCCATTCTTTAATTATTTGGATAGTTATGGGATAGGTCTCTCTAATTAGGGAGACCACATTCACAAAAATAAATGGTTCTTGCAATGAAGAATTATAAGATCTTCGCTATAAATTGATTAGGGAAGATGGAATTTTTTCATATCTTTTGGAACTCACTACTACAAAAATGGCAAAAAATTCCTCTATTTTTTTGGGGGGGGGATCTAGGGGAAGTTTTTGAAACCCTTCCCCCTCTCCCCCCTCTTAAAAGTCATGGAAATTTGAACCTTTTTTTTTTGTTGGGGGGGGGGGGGGGGGTTATAACAATTTCCTCCAAAAGTGTTTTCACATGACTTTTTGGGGGGTTTTCAAATGACTACCCCTAAATATATTTTTCATGGAAAATTTTTGAAACCTTTCCTGGAAATCACGGGAATAATAACAATAACAATAACAATAACAATAATAATAATAATAATAATAATAATTATTATTATTATTTGGGGGGGATGGGGGGGTTGTTTATTACAATTGCCTCCAAAAGTGTTTTCACACGACTTTTTGGGGGTTTTTTAAATGACTACCCCTAAATATATTTTTCATGGAAAATTTTTGAAACCTTTCTCGAAAATCACAGGAACACACACACACACACACACACACATATATATATATTTTGGGGGGGTGGGGTGGGGGTGAGGGGTTAAATGATTACCCCTATATATATTTTTCATGGTGTTCTTTTGACAATACCCCCAAATGAGAATTTAAAATTTGGAGGTGATTTTTGAACCAACCCCCTACTCCCCCTCCCCACCAAAAAAAGGTCATGAGAATTGGACATTTGGAGGAAGTCATTTAACAACCACCTTTAGAAGTTTGATTCTCGTGACTTTTTTTTTTTTTTTTTTTTGGGGGGGGGGGGGCGTTGTTTGACAAACCCCCTTAAAATCACAAAAATGTAACTTTTTGAGGTGGTTTTGGACAACCACCTCTGCCTCGCCAAAAATAACTTCATGATAACTGAACTTTAGAAGTGGTTGTTAAATAAAGGCCTCCAAATGTTCAATTATCATGACTTTTGGGGGAGGGGGATCTTTTGGTGTATTGAAAGGGGCATGGGCACATACTAGTAGCATGAATAGGTAGAAGTGGGAGGCCCAAGCATCATTTACTAAGATCTACAATCCTAATATTAGAGAATGAAAAGGGGGCTTATGACCTAATGGAATAGGGGCTAGTGGAGCTAGAGGGAAAGCAACAAGTTAAATCAACAAGGGATAACTCAATAATTAGGATAAGGGTATTCAAAACCCATAATCCCTTAACCCATAACCACTAAATTCCTTACCCCTTTAATCCCCAAGCCATAATACCTTAACCCATAAACTCATATATCATAACCCATTAACCCCTTTATCCCTTAAACCTTAAGCCACTAACCCCTAACATATAATCCCTAATACATGACCTCTTATCCTCTTAAATATTAACCCTTAATCCATAAATCTTAAACACGTTAACCCTTAACCCCTAACCACTTAACATGCTGACAGGTAAATCCCATGAACCCTAAGCCCTTTGTTCGTAACCCTTAACCCTTGAATCCATTAACCACTAGGCCATTAACCACTAACCCCTAGACTACATATACCTCAAAACCTTTTCCCTCAACCCCCTAAACCATAAACCCCATAATCTCTAACCCTTTAACATTTACTCGTAACCCGTAACCCATAACTCCTAAACTCCTAAACCTCTTACCCCTAAATCGCTTAATTCTTAGAACCCATAAGCCTTTCTCCCAAAGCATAGGAGCTCCAACACTAATACTCTTGGTTAGATTAGGTTTTGGATTTCCAACTCCTCGAATTACAAACTCCAAGCACTATTGTGGTATTGTAAAGAAAAGAGCCACAAGGTCCCCAAATTTGATCTACATCTTTTGGATAGCCACATTTCCCCCAAATATCCTCCCCGTATTTACTTTAAAAGAGAAAAAATATGGTCTTCTAATGTCCAAAAATTCATGTAATTTTATAGGAATCAAGTAAGGTTCGTCTCCATGCATGGACCAAATGTAATTCATGACCACTAAAAAGAAAAAAGAGGATATAAGGTTGTCCCTTGAACTGTCATCATTCTTTAACATTGAACCATTCTCTTACGGAATGTATGGGTAGTATTCCCATACAAGTCTATAACTATTTATCAGAGGTTATGTCCACAATATTCTTAAAACAACATTCAAACTCCCTTAGTCTACCCCAATTCTATTTGAAATTGACACAAACATTCCTTAACTACATGAATGATGCAACCCTCAAGCTATCGATATCTAGGTTCATCCCCTTTTCACCCCATTTTTTTCCCTTCAATACAAAGCTGACCAAGGTAATCTTACAATTGAGTCTCCCATCTACATCTTGTTATAATACCACCGATATCTACAGGAAGGACTTGCTTCTAAATAGAACTACACTAATAATCTCAACACATGTAAGGTTAGAAGATACATCAACAGGATAAAACATAGGTCAAACATACATAAAAAATTAAATATTCTACACATGTAATTCTTAAATTGTTTTTTGTTTCAGACCAAATACACCATTTTGTTTCCCCACATCCATGGTAGCTTTCCAATCCTTTAATTCTTTAAAAACTGCTATAAAATTTCCAAGTTGTATTTTTCTCTCAATTTCTCTTAGGTATCATGCAATTACATATGATAGTGGAACCCCCAATAGTTATGATAAGGTGATTAGTGGATCACTTATCACACCCCATAGTCCCTAATTCTTTTAAGCTCTTAAACAAAGGGGCCCAAGGGTGTAGTTGTAGGGAATTTAGACCAAATTCTTAGGTTCATGTAACATTAGGATAAGTGGAATGGTATGACCAAAAAGGTGAACAAGAAAAGGGGACAAAAGGGTAGCATGGATGCATATAAGTGGGAGGTCCAAGCATTGTTTACTAAGATCTATAGTCCTAGAATTAAAGACTGAGAATCGGGCTTAGGACCTAATGTCATAAGGGCTAGAGGTCATAGAGAGAATACAACGAGAGAAATTGGGAGGGGAACCCCCAATAATGGTGATAAGGGGATTATGGGCTCCATTATCACAACCTGTAATCCCTTAAGACACAACCACTAAATTCCATATCCCATTAACCTCGAAGCCATAATAACTTAACCCATATATTTGTAACTCATAACCCATTAATCCCTTGACCTATTAAACCTTAATACATTGACCCCTAACCTATAATCCATGAACCACCTAATCCCTAACCCTTTATCATCTTAACCGGTGACCCTAACCCCTAACCACAAACCCATAAACACCTTAAATCCTAACACTTAAATCATTTAACTCTTAATTCCTTAACCCATAAATACCATAACCCCTAATCCCTTGGCCATTAACCCATAACCCATCAAGCCCTTAACCATTAAGAATCTGTATCAATAGAGGTAAAAATCCATGTAAAAAATATATAAGACCACAGTGGATGAGACACGTATTCCAATATGAATTATGGGAAAAAAATCATAGCGGGTGATCATTCATTTTATTATGGCTAAAGGAAATTAGAAAAGGAAATGGAAAGTGTTTTTGAAATGCATGAGGCATTTATTGGCATTTATTTATGAAAATAATGGAAATTAGGAGAAAAGGAAGGTGGAAGGTCACGTGTTGCATGTGAGGAGGAAAATGAAGGAAAATAATCGAAAATGAAGAAAATAGAGGCCTCATTAATAAAAGGGCTTCTAAGGATCAGTTGGTGATTTTATTTTTCAGTTTAGTTTTGGAGGTCTCATTATTCTCTCTCTGTGTGTCATACTCTTGGATACTTAGAGTTTTCTTGGAGCACTCTTGGAGAGTGTGGAATACTTGGTGATTTGGATCAAGAAGGTAAAGGAAGAGAAGGAAAGCGCAAGTGGACACTAGGATTAGTAACTACAATAGGATTTGATTGCAGGTACCAAGTTGCATGTATGTTTTCCTCAATAGTTTTGGCATTCATGGTGTATGCATATGGATTTTCTTAGACTTTCCATTTCCTAGATAACCATGGTTTTGTGGGCTTACTTCCATTGATTGTTTTCTGGTTGGTTCTCATGATTCCTTTAGTTTTTGGTTTGATTTATTATCTCTTGGAGCCTTGGTTGGAAAAATTCTCTGGAGTCCAGCGGAAATCTGCTAGGTTGAGTTGCTAATCATGGAGCCTTGGTTGGAAAAATACTCTGGAGCCATAGGTGGGTTGAGTTACTAGTCTTGGAGCCTTGGTTGGAAAAATGCTCTAGAGCCTATAAACAATTGGAGTTGAGTTATTAGTCATGGATTCTTGGTTGCCACTTTTCAGGTCCAGGGCCCAGGTCACTTCCCAAACCTCCATGACACTTCCGGAAACGAAAGATAACAATGGAATAATGATGTAAATGTAATCACTTGAATAAATAATTGAATGGACCCCTACTAAAAATAACACAAATTTCGTCAAACATGCCACAAATATGTAATATACAGGTTTAAACACCATATATGAACATAGGGGTATGATACTTATCTGAGAATGGCTTAGAGAATTGTTTCCTCATTAGATTAACTGCACTATCATCTATTAGTTCATAGATTTGTTGTTCATTCATTTAAAAATCAAAACATGATGAGATCCATACATCATCACTGTCATAGAACACATTCATAACCATCATATAAACAACATAATTGAAAAGCATAAAACAAGAATATAAGACACATAATAAAAAACATATTTACCCATAGATACAAGGGGAAAAGAGATCTTATTTCCATAAGAAAAATGCAACCAAGTCTAGGACTTCCATGTACCACCTGACCATAGACATGGATGAGGAAAATATCTCTTCATCTAGTTTCCCCCATTTCATATTCCAACCATGAATGCATGATCTCATAAAACACATCAATCAAAACCATACTAGGGCTTCCAGAGGAAAAACTAGCTCAACCCTCAACTAGTGTTTCCACCTCACAGTCAGACATCACTAACCATGACCATATTGGTATCTACCTAAGATGTCCAAGGCTCTAGAGCATTTGTTCCAACCAAAGCCTCCAAGGCTAGCAATTCAAGCCACAGATGTTGCTAGGCTTCTAGAAAATTTGTCCAACCAATACTTCCAGGAATAGTAAATAAAACCACCAAGGGATTCCAAAGTGTTTGTCCAACCAAGGCATACAGGACCAGAAACTCAACCAAAGTTGTTATAGGGATTCCAAAGTGTTTTTCCAACCAATCTTCCAGGAACTAATAACTCAACCCACAACTAAAGGCACAAGAAACCAAACTAGAATAATAATAATAATAATAATAATAATAATAATAATAATAACACCATCGCTATCTAGGAAATGAAAAGGCTAGGAAAAACCACTGTCAATCCTAGAAATCCTCCATGCCAATGACAGATCATAACCACGAAGCCACATGCATGTGACATGCATGCCAAAAATAGCATGGAAATCATACATGCAAATCTATACCTGCAAGAAAAATTCACTGTAGTTGTTGATCTTGATGTCCTATTGCTCTTTCATTCTTTTCCTATTCCTTCTTAATCCAAATCCCAAGTGCACCACACTCCTCCAAGAGTGCTCCAAGGTGTCAAATAATATGAGCGAGATAGAGTAGAATGAGAGCTCCAAAACTGAGCTAACCAAAGTATGTGAACTAATCCTTAGAAGCCTTTTTATCAATGAGGCCTCTATTTTCTTCATTTTCCATTATTTTCCTTAATCCTCCTCACATGAAGCATGTGACCTTTCACCTCCCTTTTCTCTTATCTTCCATTATTTTCATAAATAAAATCTCAATTAATGTCTCTTTTCCTTTCCAAATGAATTTTCTTTTGCCATTGCCAATTTCCTTTAGCCATAATAACCAAAATGACACCCACTAGGATGTTTTTCCCAAAATTCAACTTGGAATATGTGTCCCATGACCATTGTCTTGGTATTTCCTTTATTATATTTTACATGGAATTTTGACTAGGGTTGTTACAGAACCCTATCCTTTGGGGGAACACTGTCATCGGTGTTCAATGACACCTACAACCAACATGACCGCTGAAAAAGAAAAAACGTACTTCCCATCGAGCTTTATAACACATTCCAATGCAGTATGTACAATGACCACTGCAAAAAACATGAAAATCATATAATTTACTGGAGCTTTATAACATAACCCATTACGGTATTTACAATAATAGTCACATTTTATCAACCAAAAAATAACAATACTATTTATGGAGCTTTATAAATACAACTTGATATAGTATTTACAATAATATACGCATATACACATATACACATTTTCTCAATAAAAAAATAAAAGGATACGATATATGGATCAACAATAAGGGAATCTAGAGGTTCACACCTCCACCCTAAAAGTAATACCAATATTCACATCCTTCCCAGGAAGTCCAGAAGCCACTGCCAAAGTCAAAGCAGCATCCAATTTCTAGTGCCATAATCTTGCACCATAATCCCTCCCAATGAGTAGTAACTGACTCATTATTCCATTTCATACTCCCAATA
The DNA here is from genome assembly GCA_034641835.2 of Pinus albicaulis. Taxonomy (NCBI): domain Eukaryota; kingdom Viridiplantae; phylum Streptophyta; class Pinopsida; order Pinales; family Pinaceae; genus Pinus; species Pinus albicaulis. The sequence continues at coordinate 1,543,578,648 of CM076575.1, forward strand.
TACATATGATCCGATCTGACAATGCTAATGACCAAGACAAATCTATCCCTGAACTACCCTTCTCTACTACACAGTCCCTCGAGCAATACAGTCACCACATTTCATGTAGTCACACACCTTCCAAGTTCTGTGGACATCCCCTTCTCTACTATATAGTCCCTCAGGTGACCCCTCCCTTGGCAAGGATTCCTCACATTGGAAGCTCCAAAAACCAAGGAATATCCCTACCTCAAAACCATCATACTGGTCATAACATGATCATGGAAATCAATGGACACTATTCGGTACAAATGTCCCACAATGGCCCTACTCTTGAAGTGCTTTACCAACATACTGGTGTCTGTCCCAATTCCTTTTTCCACTACTAATTCTTGCAGTCAACTTCAACCATCCAACTGGGCATTGCATTCTTTCCTATACCAAGAACATAATTTCCATTAGATTCAAAATAAATTGAAATAAATTCACACATACCTCATCAGTAGCTCATCAATGAGGTACAATTGCAATTACGTTCACTTCTTGTCACAACAAGTCAAACTAGTTATTTGATCAAATCATCATGTATAAATATATCACACCTGGTTAGCTCAAAACTTAACTATCATAAATCAAAAGCATAGATGACATATAACCATCATAAACCAGAATCATAGATCACATGTAATCATCATAAATCATAATCATAGATCACATACATAATAAAACTGAAATAAAATACCGATACTTATCCTTTAGTTGATCCTTAGCTTCTATATTTACCCTTTTCCCTTTCCTTACAAACACAGAATTATTTTCTGCACTCGACAAGCACCAGGTGCCTTCTCTTCAACCATGTACACATACACATAGTTCTTATCACACACGACATATATCACCAGATAATACATTCACTTACAACTGACATTCAACACATAAACCTACACCTAATGTTTGACGCAACACAATGCATACACCTACATCATGTTTACAACACAACACATACACCTACAGCCAATGTACAACACAACACATACATCTACACCCAATGTAAAACACAACACCTACATATATGTACACAGAGTACAACAAAATGAATACACATGTCACAATACCATGACTACGCAATTTAAATACATAGTACCGCATGCCCGCAACACAACATGCAAAAAATACCACCTGAATATGACTACCATATGAAAAATGTGAACATAGTACCACCTATACAGAACAACACCTAGAGAACATGTGCACAAAATCACATGTACATGACACCACCTGCACAACATGTACACAATGCCACATGTACATTGCACCCCCTGTACAATGTGTACACAATACCACATGTACACAATGCCACATGCATGACATGTACATGACACCAAATGTACACAATGCCTCATGCATGACATGTAGATAACACCACGTGCACACAATGCCACTTGTACAACATGTACACCACCACATGCACACACAACCACACGTACAATCATGCACACAACACCATATGTACAACATGAAAACAACACCATATGTACATAAAATTTCATATACAACATGTACATAACATCATATGTACACAACACTACATTTCTAACATGCACACAACACCATATGCACACAGCACTACATAACCAACATGCGCACAATACGATATGTACATAACACCGCATATCCAACATGTATAGAGCACCATCTATACCGAACACTACATTAAGAACATGTATACAACACCATTTATACATATAATTGTATCTACACAACACCATCTTTACATAGAAATGCATAAACAACATGTACACAACACCATTTGTACATAGAATTACATATACACAACACCATTTGTACAATATAATATTTCATAAACAACATGTACACAATAACATATACCCAAAACCACATGTACACAACATCACAAGTACAACATTTGCAACATATACACACAATAGTATTGCACATCCATAGACCACACATTGAATCTACCAAGAAACCTTGCTTCTAGTATCTTTGCACCATTCTTACTTTTCCTAGAATGTTGTAGATCACACTTCTTTAATTCCTTTGATGTATCCCTCAACATTACCTACCCACAACATAGGCATAGGCATAGTAAAAATATATAATAAAAATTCATATCCACTTGATACTGACCTCATAGATATGTCACGACTACTCTTCCCATTCGGTTCCTCATAAGACCAGGAACCTCTTCATGCCATTCACCTTCATAAGCAATCATTCCTCCACAAGAATGATTCCTAATGACGTACATACATACATACATACATATATACATATATACATATAAACGTTAGCATAAAAAAAATCATGATCCATGACGACCCTATCATACACTAAATACATACATGTATACATATATAGACATCATCATAATCATACTCAAAACATAATTACCATATATCATAAGGGTAAGGTTAAGAGAGCTTCATTTATCCATGCACAACATGTACAACATTGAGAACAACATTTCCAAACTTATCCAAGGAATATGAAGAATCAAATCTATTTACCTTACCTTTCATGATTACATTTCTCATGATTGTACTGCCACTGTCCATTTACATCAATGGACCCAACAGATCCAACTGATTGTCATAATCTTACCTTTAAATTTCCTTGCTCATGCACCTAACTTCATCTGGGCTTTACATCACCTGTTGGGTTCCACACATCTCTCCCAAAGCCCCATCAACTTTCCTCTTTCCCAACCAATTCCCAAGACTCTCAAACAAAAGAAAAGAATGACAAGAAAACAAGAAAATCACCATAAAAACCGATAGCAATATGACAACGCAAATAAAGTTGCATGATAATTCACTAGACACAATCAATATCACAAATCAAGCATAAACAAATAGAAAAGAGACCTAAAGTACAATACTAGCAACAACGACCATGACTCAACCCCATGGTTCCCAAGGAGAGCTCGACTTGAGCCTTCTTCAATATTTCAAGGAAGTCTCTTTTTCCATTCAATCCTATGCATCATACTTCCATAACACACATAAATTTCAGTGCATAAATAATTATAACAACATATCGATTTCCTTACCTTACAGTGCCAAGCATGCTGCCTTGTAACTGAACATGAACATATATCATCTCTCAAGGAGCCGCAATTTCTTGACGAATCCAACTATAACTAGAAGCGAGTGGTTATACCTCTCAAACACATGTTCACAAATATAACACATATCCACATACTGTCAAACAATATTAGGGTTAAGAAGACTTCCTATATTCATGCAAGCACTCATTCATTTGGAATTGCAATTCCCAAAAATTTCAAAAGGAATTATTACCCAATTCCTTTCTTCTTCCTTGATGCAATCAACTCCTACTCTGTATTTTCACATCACCATCTATTAGTTATATTAACATATTAATTGTTATCTTGTCACACTAGTACCAAGCATGTTTCATGCAACTGTTTACACATGTCACTCACATGTTCCACAAATCAAGACATCATGTCTATGAATTTGAAATTAAACTTTACCAAGACTAACAACCATGCCATACTCAACAATAAACTCACATTCATTAGTCATAATACATAATGCTACAACTATCACCTACTTACATTAAAGTACATATCAATTGTCTCAACACATGCGTTAGTACAACCATATTTAAACAAGATTATTTGATCATGCAATCTTATAAATACATACTCATATCATGTAACTAATAAAACTTTCAAACAATAGATAGATGAAATAATACACAACAAATAGGCACCAAATATACGACATAATCAAACATTCAAGCACCAAGTAGAGAAAATAAGTAAGCTCATACCTTAATGTATCTCATGGGAGGATATATTTTCTGCAAAATCAATCTAGATTAGCACAATATAACTTCACAACATATCAACTCAAACATAAATAAGGTCATGATATCAATAACATTAACTAGCTAGCACGTTCACATCATAAGCTCATAAACAATTGTCATTCATGCATAACAATCACATATGCACATTCAGTCTATATTAGTACAACATACTATCACAATAGGTCAACTCATACTTGAATGTCATAACCATAATCATCTTTATAGGTAAAACAAAATTAGAAACAAAAAAAACTTAATATATAACATACTTATCAACAACATATAACATAATCATCAAGTTAACTAACATAAAACAACAACAACAATGCATATAACAACAAGTTACTATCAATCATGACTATTCGACACATGTGCAAATGACCACACTGATTCACGAGCATCTACCATGCATGTAACCACAAAAACAATGAAAAACATGTATATAACCCTAATTCATATAACAATCCATTAACTAACATACTTGCATGCTAATCATACAATACCTGTATGATGATCTTCTCATACCCCAAAGTCTACTGTCACAACTTCACTTTGGTGATCTGCCTTTCCTGCTTAATCTCAACTAAAAAAATATCATCATAACATACTAACAACATCATGATGACGTAAAATGCATATAATGACCTCATGGACAAAAATATTAATGATTACAGTGCATGCATAACAACATATAGACACTAACACACATAACAAATGCATGCACAACTGATATGCATAAAAAACACATAAAAAATCATACACTCATGATGACACATTCCACAACAACCCCATCAACCTTCACATGGTGACTTCACTGTAACCATGACCAAAACCATGCATAAGAAATAGGCACATACACCACAAGCATAAGGAACACATATGCAACTGACATGAATGCATGACCAACACACTGCCCATCTAGTCCAAGTGTTGAACCATGCTTTGATACCACTCTGTAACAAACTCCTCCCACATCTACTGAAGTAACCGTCCATCTGGGGTAAACATATGACAAAGAGTTACTATGATATGATTCAACTCCCTATGTGTAAGTTAAGGAAGTGGAACTGACGAAACAAAAAAAAAAAGACGTTCTACACATGCTATAGGACACCTAGGAGCCATCCAAACCTTCTAGGAGGCTAGCCTCAGAGACAAACAGAGCTTTTATTACATCAATACCCTAGTCTCTCCCTTGATATGGGTAAGAGTGCGATTGGAATTCTCCAGTCACTCGCACAACATGGGCATGCATGCGACTCAGGACTTTTCTAGGTAGTTTTGAGCCTACAACCTAGATTTTTGTGACACTTTTAAGGCCCAGGACTTAGGTCAATTCCCCAAACTCCATGAAACTTCCAGGAATGGAAGACAACAATGAAAATAATGATGTAAATGCAATCACTTGAACAAGTATTTGACTATACCCCTACGAGCCATGACTGGAATTTTTTCAAACTTGTCACAAATATGTAATCTAAAAGTTTAAACAACATATCAAAGCATATGGGTCTCATACTTATATGATAATTGCCAAGAAGCATTGTTTCCTCATCACATTAGATGCACTTTCATCTATTAGTTCATAGATTCAATGTTCATTCATTTTCAAATCAAAGCATGATGAGATCCATACATCATCACTGCCATAGAACACATTCATAACCAACATATAAGAAACATAATTGACAAGCAAAGAACAACCATATAAGCAACATAATAAAAATAATATTTTCCCATCAATACAAGAGGATAATAGCTCTTATTTTCGTAATCAAAATACAACCAAGTCTGAAACTTCCACGTACCACCCGACCATAGACATGGATAAGCCAAATATCTATTCAACCAGTCACCCCTATGCCATATTCCAAGCATGAATGTGGGATATCATAACACACATCAATCAAAACCAAAATAGGGCTTCCAGAGGCCAAACCACCTCTACCCTCAACTAATGATTCCACCTCACATTCGGACATCACTAATCATCACCATATTTTTCTCTACCCAATTTTTTTGGGGCCCGAGAGATTTTATTCAAACAAGGTCTTCCTGGGCTAGTAACTGAACCTAAAACTCTCATCAGGCTTCTAGAGAGTTTGTCCAACTAGGGATTCCAAGACTAGTAACTCAACCCACCAAGGGCTTCCAGAGAAATTTTCAAACTAAGGCTTCTAGGACTAGTAGCTCAACCCAAGTTGTTACAGGGCTTCCAAAGAATTTATCCATCCAAGGCTTCCAGGAACTAATAAGTCAGCTCATAGCCAAAGGCACAAGAAAATGAACCAGAAGACAAAAGTAAAACCTGAAACACCATGGCTATCCAAAAAATTACAAGGCTAGGAAAAACCATTGTCAATCGAAGGAATCCTCCATGCCAATGAAAAATGATAACCAATAAACCACATGCATGTGTCATTGCTACCAAAAATAGCAAGGAAATCATACATGTAACTTGATACCCACAACAAAAAGTCACTTTAGCTGTTGATCTCGACGTCCTCTCAGACCTTCATTCTTTTCCTTTTCATTCTTACTCCAAATCCCAACTACACAACACTCCTCCAAGAATGCTTGAAGAAAAATTTAAGTGTCCAAGAGTATGAGAGAGTGAGAATAGAATGAGAGCTCCAAAACTGAATTGAAAACATTCTGTGAACTGATCCTCATAAGCATTTTTATCAATGAGGCCTCTATTTTATTCATTTTCGATTATTTTCCTTCATTTTCCACCTCACATGTAGCCTGTGATATTTCACCTTCCTTTTCACCTATTTTCTATTATTTTCATAAATAAAATTTCAACTAATTCCTCTTTACCTTTTCAAATGCATTTTCCCTTTCCTTTGACAGTTTCCTTTATCCATAATAACTAGAATGACATCCACTAGGATGTTTCTCCCAACATTCAACTTGGAATACATGTACGATGACCAGGGTCTTATTTTTGCTTATTAAATTTTACATGGAATTTTGACCAGGTCTGTTACAACTATTAAAGTTACATCATGCTTAAATTCCTTTTACATAGTGAGGTTTCTCTCTAGTAAGGTTGATGCATCATTACAAGGGAGCATGATGAATTTTTGTGTGGGAGCGATTAAAGTTGTATCACAATTCAAGTGATATTCACCTCCAATATAAATGACATCATTGTATGTTTGTGTTAGGTTGTTAGAGAGGTTATTTATAGAGAATACTTTTAGTGTACTTGGACTTCATATTTTCATGACCTTGAATCTAATATGGATTTGTACTAAGAAAAATTCATGAAAATGAGAGGGAGACTTATTGGTCAACTCACATACACACAATATCATTGGATGTTACCATTTAGATCCCCATTGTGGTTTCAAGGTGGGTTTATGTTGGTGCCAAATTGAATCTAATCATCATGATCTTCCTCTTATTAATAATATTTGCTAACTTTTACATATACATGAGATGGTGTTAGATGATCACCTCATCTATAGATGCCCCATTTATTATGAGATTCAAGGGATGTTCTATTGTTTTTATCAAGATTCAGATGGGCCTTTATCCACATTTTTCCAATTAATTTTTATCTCTTTTTATGAGGCTGGTCCTTGGATTTAGATATTTATATAAGGAAATTGCTTCATAAGGATTTACTAGCTATCAAAATATAATTTCTTGTTACTCTAAAAATATCAAATCAACCTATTAAAATTTAATTCCCTACTACTCTTTTTCCTTCCCAGTTTGGGAGAGAAATTTGTGTTCTTTATCTTCTCATAATATCTTAGATTCCACTTCACATCCTGTGCCCTTCTTTAATATTCAATCCTTCAATTCCATTTACACAATTCTCAATAGTTATTTCTTTGTGGTTTTAATTCCAACCTACTTTTTTGAATGAAAATATAATAGTTATGTGTCATTTTGAGGGCATCTGGGATTGATTCATATTGTTCTTACAACATCCAATTCATAGATCGAGTGAATCTTCTAGTGGGAAATTGTGCAATGGAGCTCTTCATTTTTCTTTCGTAGACTTATTGTTAAACCTAGACAGAGAGAAACATCGTTTAATTCATTGTATTTGAAAATTGATACAAATGGATTTACAATCCACAATCACCTATCTTATAGTTATTTTTTTGTGTCTCTTGATAGAGCTTGTAGACTCTCACATTTAACTATAAAGATATTATCATCATCACCCAAATATGAAAAGAAAAATCCGTGTTAGAATCTTTGGGTGAGGAAGGCCATGATCACATGGACGGAATGAAAAGTTGAGTATTTTCCATCTCAGAAGAAGAAAAATACCAGAGAATTCTGTGCATTGTTGGGGAAAATATTTGTTACATACTTTTTGTGTTGTCAGTGTCGTCCTTTAGTATCTTTAAATTCATTCATCAAAACCCCATTAATGTTTCCTACTCTAGCTCGGTCTAAGGGGTTTTCTTCAATGGTGGGAGCTTCCACGTTTAGAATTAATCCATAAACCATGGTACCATTTTTCTAAGGCTTGAAATGGCTTTGTTGTAGTGAATTATTTCAGGGTTTAGCCCTTGGAAAACTCAAAATAAGATAAATTTGTAAATTGGTGTAGTTTTATGAATGATTATCAATGGGATAGAGGAGGGGGTGCATGTCATCTGTACTTTTCATGTTTTTGAATGCATTATTTTCTTACGGAACCCAACCCCTCACCATTTTTGGCAATTTAGCTCGTATTTTGGTATTTCCCATTGGTAAATTCATGTAAGACACTCTCCCAACTAAAAAATTATGGGTACCTTATTTTGAGTGGGAGTGGAGTGCAAATCCAGGCCCCTTTAACATGAAAGATCCTTTTATCATAACTGTCTTTGCTAACTATGGCATCTCATATGGAAGTGGAGATGCATATTTTTTTTGGCCAATCAATTTTATGAAAATTTTTACAAGAAAAATGTTATCTTTATTGCAAATATCATCATCGTGCTCACAATGCAAGTAAGAAAATACATATCCTCCTAATTCATATCATGTTATATGAATTTGGTGTATAGAGTATTCGATCAGGTGGGTTTGAGTCTATTTTAAAATGTGTTATAGATAATAAATTTTTTGTGGTGTGATAGTAACATAAATAAAGTTTGACCCTAAATATCATAACTAGTGGAGTGTGTGTCCCAATCTATTAAGAAGTATGTGCTCAACAAAGGACACATCCATACTTGTTTGCTCAATATCAAGCCTTCGCTCACTCTCGTTGGTCATTGAATTTCACTATTCACTAATTTGTAATAGTAGAGGTTTTATCATCTTTATCCTTGTGACTTGGTTAACATTATCATCAATGCAAAGCATAAAGAATACTCATTTTGTGTCTTGAAATATTAATCTGTTAAATCATTTATGTCCACTTACATTTTAGAATGGATGCACTAATATTACTATTTCTTTAGGCATGCACACTCTCATGTTTTAAAAAGATGTAATAAGGAATGTTGATCTTGTTTTCCACACCTAAAAAGGAATTAATCTTCTATTACATTCATATATTGTTCAAACCATCTAAAATCTATTAGGAATTGAAGGCAATCAACCAAATTTAAAATAATCCTCCTATCCTGCATGAGAAAAGGGTCATAAATAAATAGAAGTTTTCAAAGACAACCTGAAGAAATATACCAAAATTACTAAGGCTAAAGAAAAAAACTATTGAGCATAGTTTCCCACACTCCACCTTTTTAGAAAAATCCTGATTTTTGGTAAGGGTTTCCCACAATACCCACTTTTAAATAACATCTTGATTTTTGGGAGAGGGAGGCCACAAGCCTCCCACTTTTGTGAAACACTTCCTGCAACTATATGAACCATTTACTAGTACATTTCACAAAATTTTAGAATAAAGGGGGGCATTCGTGATATGTTTTTCTAGGCACCTCCCCTCCTAGGGGTGTGGGGAGCACATGCAATGCACCCCCAACCCTATGGGTCATGTACCTATATAACATTGAGGAAAAAGTTTCAAAATTTCTTTCTGGCATAATTCAAATACCCTCCTAAACATAGAAAAACCAATGGTGATTTGAATCCTAATTTGAGACATCTATGACTAATATTTGTTTATATCATTATAAGAAATGATTCTATAATTAGAATTAAAATTTTGATTTCAAATTCCATGTAAATATTCAATTTTAATTGCAAAAAATCCTTTAGTAGCTACTTTTAGACTAGGTTAGAAGGCCTAGAGACCTGTGAGCTGCCAATACGTTGTTTTATCTTGTCCTCATATCTTCTTTTTGATACCATCAAAGAATTTACAGACAAAATCCCAAGTTTCTTCTAATTTTTACAAGCAACTCCAAGCATTTGTTAAATCCTTAAATCAAAATGTATTTTCTCATCCTCACACCTACCTAATAATTCTTGTAAGTTTACATAACTTTTTGGAAGTATATTAAGTTGTCTCTAGTTCTTACAATAAATTACAACCTTTTAGTAAATCGTAGAATTGTATCTTCTTTCTTCAAGCTTAATATTTTCAAATATTGGCCTAAATTTATCATATTTTCTTAGTTTTTTCAAGAAATTTGGCTTATACCTCTTATTTATGATGAAAGTCCTCGAAAACATTGTCTAGGAAATCCAAGTAGCCCATTTGAATCCCAATAATTTTTCTATTCATATACTAATTTCCTTGATACTAATTTATCTTCCATTTATTTTGATGATAGAACCAAGATAACCTACGTCAGTCCTAAAACACCACATTTGTTTCTTAATATGGTCCAATACATGAATAAATTCTTGCAAAACCCGCCTCGAATAAACATAAAGTAATTAATAAGATGTCCATATCCTTTTCAAAACTAAGAATCCAAATATCAAAGAGGTTGAAGCATTGTAAAGAAAATATACTAAATATATTCATGGCATACAAGATATCATACTCAATTATTTAGGTTCTTCCAAGTTGCATTTCCAATTATGACTCCAAATATCTATTTAGCTAATAGAGGGTGTCATTTCTACCATGTTGAGAGTTGAGATATTCTCTCTCTCTATAAAAGGTTCAAATATCTCATGGAGCCAGAGTTAATCCTATTTTTTTACCAACATTTCTGCAAAAATAACTTCCAAGGATTCTTTACAATCTGTAGTAATTGATATCATTCTCGAATCATCAGGAGTAACATGCATGACTAGTTGCCCAAAATCTATGATAATACTAGAAGCTTGTTGGTAAGATACGATTCTCTATTGTAGCACCTTTTCATCTTACCTTAAATGTTAGCAAGTGCTTGATTCGATATATCCATAGTAGAAACCTTATTTTTAACAAGAGTCTTTCCAAATAGGATTAAACCACTATGTGAAATATGGAGAACCAACACTCAAAAATTTGTTTTTGTGGTCACCTACCTTGAGACTCGAGGAAATATAAAAGATTAAAAGGTGTTAAAAAATAATGATTTATTAATTGAGGGAAATGGTTGAGTCAAATATTTTGGTTAACTCTAATTTAGGGCATGTATTTATTATCACTTCCCCATATTTTTTCTTCTAAATATTAATCTAGTAGGCCTAATTTGTTGTCACAAAAACTTTATATAGCTAATCATTTAGTTATCCAATAATTATTATATTGTTCCTTGTAATGATGAGGTAATAGAAATACACAAGAACATTATCGTTGGAAATTCAAAATTAGTTCAATGTCTAAAACACGATCACAAACACACTAGAATGCCACAACACAAGCACTTTGCACAATGAAAAATGTACAACAGTGAATCAATGTAGTACCAAAGAATTTTTTTTAAACCCAAACCTTATTATATTAAAAATTTAATACAAAAAACATATGGATCTCGTACCAGGGATCATGGCCCTTATAATCAACCCCAATACAAGGAAACTAGAGCTTGATGTCAAAAAAACATGACCATCAATTTTCCCTTAAACAGGAAACACTTGAATTACCTACTGAAGAAGCACTTACACCAACCCTTTCATTCCACTTTCCTTCAACACCTGGCGGTTCCTTTTCCACCTCTACTTATAGAGATCTTGTTGCTCCAACATATCTTCCACCGCTACTCACAATGTCCTTCGCAACTTCAGATTCGATTGCACGATCAACTTCTCAAACTGCCTTCTATCAATGATAATTCTTCTCCAGTGTCATTGAACTTAGGCTCCTAAAATGTTTTCCTCACACATCAAGTTTTTTTCTTCCTAATTTGTTTTTCATGGGATCAGTAAGTCTACCATTTAATTGTCCCCTAGCTACTCCAAGGATGATTGTTCTTAGGGTATTCAACACACAACTATCTCAATATTATTTATCCACATCAATCACTATACTTAGGGCACACATGAGCCTCCCTCACAACAAAGTTTTGTTACACGAAATTAGGGTACTTAGGGATATTTCAACCTTTTCCAACATGCCTTAGTGGATAGACCTACACTCATCGCCTTCAACAACCAAAATCCAATGTATCTACCCTCCTCTACCCTTCTATATTCACTGTAGTAGTCACCCTTCTCTTTTCCCCTTATTAACTATCTTTTTTCCACAACTTGAGGGTATTTTGACCCTTCTAGTATCAAACCTTCCTAAAGGCCTAGTGTGCATTCACTAAGGCTCCACAACCCTTAGCACATAGGAAAAAATTCCTCCCTTAGGGTCTTGTCCCACTCCAACATGTACAAAAAAATTGAGCACACTTACACACATTTGTAGGAAAAAATCACATGAGCTACATACCTTTGAAATAAGCATTACTAGGGCACAAACCAAAAAAAAAGGGACCTCTCTGTAATTTTTTTGGAATGGGATACCGAGGAAATTAGTTTGTTGGGACACCTACGTACTGACCCTCTTCTTTGCAGGAAAGGCTTGGAAATTTGATAGATTTACCTAGAAATTTGAAGATCTGTCTTGATTGGACCCATGTCCATCCAAGATTCATTAGCCAATTTGGAAATTCATGCTAGTAGTGGCTATAGCAGTAGATCTTAGCCCATTGAACAGATGTAGCTTGAAGTTTTGTAGAATATGTGTAAGCATTATATAATGTTTCCAAAGGATATCTGATCTTCCTCAATAGGATGAAGGCCAAGTTACCAAGTTTGGTATGAAACCACGGGGAAATGTTAGTGGTACATTTGAGCTATTGCTGTTTGAGTTATTTGAAATGGTAGACCAAGTATTTATGTTTCTTTTGGTACTTGGAGTATTTATGTTGTTGATTTAGTTAAATTCTTAAAAATCCATTTATCTACACATATGAAAATTAAATTGAAAACTAATGAATTGATGAAATTTCCATAAAGAATTTTTTTTTGGAAAGACGCATAGGTGTGGGAATAATTGTATGACACCATTTATGGGAAAGATATTTAATTTTTGTTTTGTTATATTTAACCTAGTTAACACAAATTTACTTGTATTTGCATGTCTATCATGACTTTGTTGTATTTTATACACGTGGGCTTCACTCAATGAACCTCTGACATAGCATGTGCATTCGTGGCATACTAAGAAATACCCTTAATTTGACTAGATATTGGAAAACAACTCTAAAAATCACTTTATTTAACCTTCTACCAATACAGACCCAATACACCTCCCAATTTAGGAAAACCCCTACTTTCACTAGATATTATAGGGATCCATTTTTTCATTTACATTTTTTATACCCCTTTATATTTATATCACTTTATTTTCATTAACGATGGAAAGAAGGTTCTTCTTTCTAGGTGAAGAACCTTCTTTCCATCGTTAATGAAAATAAAGTGATATAAATATAAAGGGGTATAAAAAACAGATATAAGTTTTTTGATTTAAGTTTTTGATATAATGATGAATTTTTGATTAAAAAACATGGATTAAACCATATAACATCATTCATCTAGTAGTTATAATCTTCATCAACCACAGGGCCACAAATTATGAGTTCTCATTTATATAGCATGTAAGGGTGCACATAACCAACATAACATTGAGTGAAATCCATCTTATAAATAAAAATACATCAACATAGGCTTTAGATGGCCTCTAGCATCCAAAAAAATCATGCTACAACAAATAAATACATATAAAAAAAAAACATTACTTTTATTGGGATCTTTGTCATTAATATCACCCTCTGAACATTAACATAAGATCTAAGAAAAAACATAGCATGTGAAGTCAATGTTTTGTTTGAGTGATGGGTACAATTTTAGTAGGGTCATGATCAAGGAGTTCGAAAACTAATGTCACTAACATCAAGGTACATAGAGGGCTTAGTGTTCTTGACTAAATATGAGTTCCATACCCTAGTACATGAAAAAATCCAATGGAAATGTTGCAATCCCCCCAATCTTGAAATCCTGAAAAACTTATAACTCTACTGGATTTTGAGTGAGATATAGAATTATAATTTCTCCATATGAAATCTAAAGAGGTCGGAACCACTCTCAAGCATCCTCTTTCAATTTAAGAATTTAACACTACCATGAATTGCACATCAATTCTAGGGTCATAGCCTTGAATATTAGGCTACTCTGGAGCTAATATGACCATAGGTTTCCTTTGTCCGTTCCACTCTCGATACTCCCACAATACTCTTGAACCTCTATTTCTATAGTCCGCTTGTTTTTGGACTCCACGTGGCCAATGTATTGTATAAAAAATACCTTATCATACACATATTGCTATACAACATGTAAAAACCATTTAGCCCCCTAATATATGCTCAATATATTATTTCATTTTTTCTCATTTTATGCCCCAATATGAACGCATGTGGTATGGTATTTATTTGTTAGTGAAGCCCTTGTGGTTTGACATCAACCAATAAGGTGTGTGTCAAGCACTAGTGAGCATAAATTAGCTTAAATTTTTGGAAGGGCTTGGAGGTTCAAGAAATTCCATTTCCCATACTAACACAATTTAGCAAGAGCATGGATTCTAATATTCCTTTCCATATTAAATAATGTTCAACCAACTTGAAGGATTTACAAATACTTGAAGTCACAAAAGAAAGCCTCTAATTTTCATGGGTCACGTTGTAATGTGGATCAAGTACTAAAATATGATATCTATAAAGAATTGTTTTATGAAATCCACTCATACTACCATAGATTTATGAAGGAATACTCTCTGAGCCTCTTGGCCTTAAATATCTTGAATGATCTATTTAACATAAAGAGCATATTCTTGGGTATACATGCCAGTATTTCCTAGAGTCCCAAACTTATATCTCTTGCACTTCAAAAAATGTTTCAGGGAATCTTGTGGAAGCCTTTATTATCATCAAATATTGACTCAAAAGTCCAAACCTCTGTTACCCCTTGGAATGCAATGAAATTTTTTCTTAGAATAAATTCTTGACACAAAAAGATGAAATTATGACAACTATCATAGGTGGTATTTAAATGGGCCTAACATGAATAGAAATATAAATTTGTGGCTACCAAATTATTTGTACATTTTTAGAAATGGGCTACAAAGGAAATTAGTTTGTTGGGGCACCTATAGAATTATCTTCCTCTCTACTCTTTGCATAACTTGTAGCCAAAGATTTGCAAGAGAGGTCTGGAAAGTTGAGGGATTTACTGGGAAATTTGCATATCCTCTAGATTGGACCCATGTATATCCATGATTCTCTTGCCAATTGGGAAACTTACACTAGCCTTGGGTATATCGGTGGGTCTTAGCCCACTGAACGTTGGAGCTTGAAGTCTTGTAGAATATGTGTAATAATTCTAGAATTTTTCTAGAGGATGCCCCATCTTTATCAATAGGATGAATGCCAAGTTACCAAGTTTTGTATGAAACACTGGGGACATGGTAATGTTAGATTTGAGTTAATGGTAAGTTTTAGGGAAACATGATATATATACTTTCCTATGTTGTTTCATAATATTCATAACCAATGCAATAGAAACTAAATATTATATGGGTAATGGTTTGTGTGAGAACTTATTCACATCATGTTGGACTTATTTTGGTGTGTTGTGATGTATGTATAACTACATGAACTTGTTTCCTCTTGCTTCTTACACAAATATTGAAGGTTCACTAAACACTTATTTCCTAGATGAGATATACTTTGGTATTTTAGAGTTCAACATTGATGTATTAGAATAATCAAAGTTTCTAACATGGTATAATTCCTTCAATCTGAATGCTAATATATTTAAAAATTTCCATCTCTCAGATTGTCTCCCACTTTTATAGACTTTCTACCATCCAAGATGTGGCTTTATAGATTGCCAACACAACCTTATATGATGACAAGGATTATTTATTCTTTGTGATATTGAAATCAAAACATGGATTATATGTTGTGTCAAATGATGTTTAAATGTTCGGATGTTCATTTCCAAGAAGTTCAATAAAATTTATTCTTAACATTGAATTCTAGAACTGAAATTCTTATCAATGTTGTAGCTTGTTTATAACATTTAACAATACACTTGCAGTTTATTTTGGAAAAGATAACTCATTTATGAGATAGTGTTTGTGACTATAGCTAATGTATCTGCCCAAAAACGTTGGTACTGGTAACATTATTTTTATAGGCAAATAAAGTTACACGAAATATCCAAATATTTAACTCTGGATGTTTTCATTGTGTGTTATGTGGTCATTAGATTTGGTTTGGCTGAAATATGTGGTGTTCTAGAGAAACCACCCTTTATTATGAAATATTTGACTATGATTGTTGGGGAAATTCATGTCAATAGGCACATATAGTTTGGAATAAGGCTTCCAAAATTTTAATTTAATTGTTAATAATTATTAGGTGGATGGAAAGGTTTTAGCCTAAATGGAACATGTAGTATACACAAATCGATGGTTGACATTTATCTCCAAAGTAATTAAATTGATGATACTACTACTACTACTAATAATAATACTAATACTAATAATAATAATAATTTTTTTTAGTCCATTTTCATAACCATATGATAAGAATCAGGTATCATAGTTTCCACCTCTCCTTATTAGGATGAATAAGGGGGTGTGTTACATTGTGTCACATTAACCAAGTGTTTTACAATGATGCATAAGGTTGGAGATCTTCTTTCATTACATCATAATTTCATTCTCAAGTGACATATGGTAGATATTGACATGTTTCTCTGTCAGATATCACTGAGCGATATACACTCATCCCCATCAAATTTGAGCTCAAGTCCAAACTATTGATAAATAAATTAGAGGAGAAATCCTTGGTGATCTTGGTCAATTAATAGGTTGGCCCTTTTTCTAGACTTATACCTAGGTTTTTCACGTGAGCTCTAGGTTCTTTCTGAGGAGAGTAGAATTGGTTGTGGCTAACCCTTTTTCTAGATTCATACCTAGGTTTTCCATGTGAGATTTAGGTTCCTTTTGAGGAGAGTAAAATATGTTGTGCTAGCTATCTGTCATGGTTGGATTTTATAACAAATAAATATGTCATTGTTGGCCCAAGGAGGTTTTGTGACCATGCATAGGTTCTGATGTGTGATATCTAAGTTATATTTAGGCTTTCAACCCTGAATTTTATAGGAAAACCCAAAATATAGAGATTGAAATCTTAGAAATAACTTCAAAACAACACTCCAAAACTTTGTTTCTGAGCAGTTAGAGGGTTGTAACACTCTGAGAAGATTTCCTCGAAATGGTGGACATAGATTCAATGCTTTGTCAACACAATGATAGAGTTTTGTTCAGGGTTTTGAATCTGTATCTTAGTTTCTAAGCAAATATTTCATATCTAACTCCTATATAAGTGCTAACCACTACCTTGAAACAACATAAAGAAAAAATACAAACAATCAAGTGATCAAAGAGCCCAAAAATACACTAAAAAACTAAATATTCATAGATTCACTCCCTCATTCCATCCATAATTATTGATCATCATGGTCTATTTCTTTACTTTTTTTCTCATAATAGTTTAGATTCTAGGTGTGCACTACATTTGTGGAATTTGTAGAAGAGTCCTTTAAACCAATGTTGTTTTTTATATTAGTTTTGTATGAATTTTTAGTGTACAAATTTTTCCTACATATTGGAATAATCAACATCAATAAGGAGTAGAAGTTCATGGTTGCAATCTTGGGACTTATTTTACTCACATGCAACATTCATTAATATCAAAGGTAAATCATATATGTATTTATATGATTAAAGAATTTTGAGAAATGAACATCATTTATTCAATGTATATATGCTATCAGATTCAAAATATTTTTTACATAAATTTTGGTTATCTAACTTTGGGACATATACATTTAGGGTATGTTTATTTAATGTGTTTTCTAACACGGGGATCATTACTACATGACCCTGTTGCAGAGAACATATTCCCACTAGAGATTAAACCTTCTCCTAGAGTTGATGAATTGATTACGCAACCTTCTAGAGAGAATAATGTAAGTTTCTACACAGATCCTAACTATTGCTATGTATTTTTTTAATGTATGCAGTGTACTATTTTGGAAAACATTGCATAGAATTGATAGTTATAATTTATTGATGGAATAGTGATGGAATGAGTTTTGCCCCTTTATTTGCTTGAATAATATTATCATAGTGAGGATGAAACAATAAACACATCCCATCTAAACATGTGCACAATAAGGGATCAACATGGAGATGGCACAACACTAGTCTTCTTTGATAAGAGAACCTAGTTATGATGGCGAGGGCACATGCATGCACTAACTTTACTTTCTTTCAAATTTTGTTGCAGATTTAGAATTCTAAGTTTAGACTTTTTTTTTTCAAAAGTTTTATTTTCTATATTTGGCATTTTTCTTTTTCAAATCTATTTAGGTGTCATCTTTAGCTATAGTTACAGTTTCAAATAAAGTGCATAAATTAGAAAATTACAATTTCATCTACAATTTTATGGCTAAATCTAGGATTGCCATGCATGAATCTAGCTAATGAGAGAGACCAAGTTTGTTTGTGTTTTATTGGTATTCCCCTATGTTTCTATCATCGAATAGACTTAACCATTTTTTGTTATTTAAAATCATTGAAAACATAGTTCTAGTCATTGTAGTACTATTGGTTTAAGTGTGTATTGACTGCCCTTCAGGATTTATTTCTATTTCCAAGGCCTACCTCAACATTTTACTAGATCCCATGAGTTATTTTCCTTGTCAATTTGGGATTTTGGGTTCATGGGTGATCAACAAAAGAGTGATTTTGTAAAGTTCCACACAATGGGATCTAGTTCAAGCTTTGCTATGATAAACCCTATGATACCTGCAAATATTTCTAGTGAAGCAACCACATTGGAGAATGCCAAATGATCACTGCCTAATGTTTCTTATTTTAGTTGAAAAAAATACCATGGCTATGTAGTAAAAGAGGGAAATGGGGTCTTCATCTTGTATGAATAATTTTTGTGAACCCAAGAATGATGGAAGTCATGATATTTATATTGGTATAGGAGTTGGGTCTTCCTTTTATTTTCCACTAATATTTTTTGTGGCTTGGAATGTTCCAAAAGGTGGAAATTTAGGAAGTATACATATATATTAGTTTTCATCTAATAATGGCTTTGAAGAGAGAGATACAAGGATTTATTTCTTTGGTGGTGGTCCCTTGAATCTCAATGACCATTAGGCAATGAGTCTAACGATGTTGAAGTTAGTACTGCTTGTGAAGAATATTCCATCATTGATCACATTACAAGTGAAGCAACTATGAATGTATTCAATGGAAAGAAGAGGAAACAAATGCAAACGGATAAAGCAAAGGATTTTTCTCCTCTTTAGGTTGAGAAGGATACACAAGTTTATTTTCTTTGCTCCAATAGTTATATATTTTGAATATATTATAAATCTTTTGAATATGATTGTAATGTTAAAAACATATTGAGAAATAAATTATATGAGATCCATCAGTCAGATGCTTGTGCTTTCATTATGCATTGTCTAGAAATATTTAAGATAAGAGTAAGGGTTTCTTTAGAACCCTTAGTGCCTTCAAGTAAGATTTAATCTACATTGGGTATTGAAGGATACTTTCTGCACTGGAAGACTGATCTGTGCTATGGATGATCAAGCAGTCCTTGTGTGTGGAAAATATATTTCCACAGGATACCCCACAAAGTGCATAATTTATTCTAGCTAGCTACTAGGTCTAAGGGATATATATTATGCTAAAATAACCTTGCACTTGTACCAATTATAATCCCTTTGAAACTCATGCATGTGCCAAGATTAGGAGTTTGGTGAACTACTGAATAATCCATTGTCTTCATGTAATGTCTTCTCCCACATTTACCAAAATTCAAAAGCCTCCCAGGGTAAACATGATACGAGTGTCACTTTGACCTGGTCCGACCTCCTAGTTCTATTTAAGGACGTGGGGCCTACAAAATGACCGCAAACTGCCATCCTACATGGACGATAGATCACCCAGGAGCTGAAAAACACCCGAGGAGTTTAATCCCTGAGTTGGAACCTTTTTTCACTTACCTAGACCCATAACTACACCCTTGATAGTATTTCCATGCGGCTATGAGGCTATAACCACACTCACATGCTTGCCTCCATGCGGTTATGGAAAAAAATATCCAATTCTATGCCTGCAATTCTAGGATCTGAGTCATTTTTCTAGGCTATTGTGCAGAAAAATACTGAGAACTATCTATAACTTTATAGAAGCATAAATAAGAATATGACAATGCTAATCATTCATAACTTTAACAATAACTTAACATAACCATGCCTAACCATGATAGGAATTTCATCAAACATATGACAAAATTAAAAGTTAATGGTCATGAATGTATATTTGATCTTAAGAATATGAACTTCATCTAAGAATCACCAAGAAGGTATAGTGCCCTCTCATGATAGCTGCAATAATAATTGTTATCCCATGCATTCATTTACCATTCATTAATATATCAAATCATAACAAGATCCATAGAAGTTATACATCATCTAACCATCAAATAACGAGAGTAGAAACCATGGAAAATTATCCATAACATCACCATCATAAATAATACATATGCTCATAAATCAAAATAGGAAAATGTTTCATATTACATATGAAAATTCCAACCAAGTCAGTGACTTCCATGTACCACATGACCATAGATTGGGTTGAACCAAATATCTATTTCAACCAATCACCTTCACGCCATATTCCAAGCATGAATGTGGGATCTCATGGAATAAACCAAAACAAAACGAAACTAGGGCTTCTAGAGGCCAAACACCTCAACCCTCCACCACAATGAAAATGTGAAGTTGGGTTACACTTTTTTCCCTTTTTTGAGAAAAAAATATCATTTTTTGAAGTTCTTCAACTTTCTGCAAGCCAAAACAATTTTTTTGTTTAGAATTCCATTTTATGATAAAAATAAAACTTGTCAGAAATTTTATTATCTTTCTATTACTTACTTTTTGGAATTTTTTATTCGCATTTGATATGTCAACTTAACAATTCTTTGAGTGTGTGTTATTTAACAATGAAGGGATTCATAAAAAGTCATGTTGTGTAGTACTGGTGTATTCTTTGTTAACCCAGGTGTTTTTTGAGAAAAAAAAAATGTGTTACAGCTGAAGCTCTAGACAAAGTGGACTTGACCTCGTTATATTTACGAAACCAAGCCCAGAATCCCATCAAAATTATAGAAGTTTTGAGGCTGAACCAATATAGAAAAATAGGATTTCCCAGATATGTTTATTTAAACGTCAAGTTTCTCAACATATTAGTTATAAACTAAAAATATAAAAACTACCCTCTATAGACGACGAACCAATGTAATGCACCATAAAATTTTCAATTTTTTTTATAGTGTCTTTTGGGAGATACATAATTTTGATTTCACTAAATCATAATGACCTTCGTAAAAATTTTGCACCCATTTTATTACAAAATTAATTAAAATTAGTAAATATCTATGGAATTCCATAAAAGTTATATCTCCTGAAAGTAGATTGAATTTTGCAAATGCTAGTCTTGGTTCCGAAAGCTAATTTATAAAATTTGATGGAGTTTAACCATTCCAAAGTTGAAGAAATGTGTTCAGAGCAGAGCTGGAACGTAGTTGCAAACTTTTTAGTTCGACCAAACTTTTGTAGCAGTTTGTCCGAGCTTTTTTAGCCACTCCATCCTGTTAGTTTTAACAACAAAAAAGTTTGGCCGAAATTTTTCTTGCAAATTCTGTTGGCCGGAAAAAAATTGATAAAGCCCCTCCAATAAAACAAATTTCGCAACTCTATAAATAGCCGAAAATAGAAACATTATTTTCTCACATTTCTTCATTTGGGCTGAATTTGCAAAGGAATTTTTTAGGGCTGAGTTTGCAAAGGAAATATTTTGGGCTAAATTTTGAAAGGAATTTTTTTGGGTTGAATTTGGAAAGGAAATTTTTTGTGCTGAATTTGTAAAGGAATTTTTTTTGGGCTGAATTTTCAAAGGTTTTTTGGGCTTAATTTTCAAAGAACATTTTCTAGGGGTATTTTTTAAAGTGACATTTTTTAGAGTAAGTATTTTGGGTTGAAGTAAATCTTTTATAATGAATTTTTAAAGTGACTTGTTGTCTAAATTTGTAAAGTGAGATTTTTTTGCAGGACTTTGAAGGAAATATTTTGAGCTTCATTTTTAAAAAACATTTTTTTGGCGAAATTTTTAAAGTAAGTGTTTTGGGTTGAAGTATGTATTTTGTGCAAAATTTATAAAGTGAGTTTTTTTGAAATTAAATATTTTGTGATTATTTTTTGTCTAAATTTTGATAGTGAGTTTTTTTTCCAGGATTTTGAAGGAATTTTTTTGAGCTTCACACTAAATTATCATGGGAAATGAAAGAAATTGAAAGATAAAATATGATCGAACTAGAAACCCTGAGGCTCGTAGAATACGAGAGAGAATATTGTAAAAAAAAGAGAGAAGAACAATAAAAAATTTAAAGGGAAAGTCAACCTCAACTAGAAGTTGAAGCAGATATGTAAATATAAATATTATAAATGATATTTAAAATTTAACTTAATTAAACGGTAGCCAATAGAAGCAATTTTTTATTTGATGATCTAATTTGAAAAATATTTTGCAATGTAAACAATGAGCTATATTCCTCATAAAATTAATGATGGGATACAAAATGTTGAAACAGAAAATGAAAAAGATAATGAAGCAATGATTGAAGATGTTGAAAATGTTGGAAGAAATTCAAGTGAAGAAATTGAATCACCAGGTATGTATATATGTGACATGTGTATTATTGAAATTATACATATCTATTAATTTTTCAATTTCAATCGAACTCTATATTTTAATTTAATTATTTATTGAATATTTAAACTCATTTAATATATTTAATTCTCATATGTACAGATGAAATCAATATCGATGATGAGATGTTAGAAAATGTTGACACTGACACATATGGAGATAAAAAAGATAACCATGTTATACGATACCATGTTAAGCGCATTGTTGATATGTTCTTGAAAGATGAAAATGTGGCAGTTCAAGCCCAAATTTTGAGAAGTCTCTTAACATCAAAGAAATTAAAAAAAGCTATGAATCTATTGGGCATACAAAAATCAACGAAAGTTAAAAAAAAATGAAGCAAAATGTGATACAAAATATAAATAGTTCTCTAAAGTCAATTGGAAGATCTAGAAAGAAAAGTGATTTAGGTGCATGTAGAGAAATACAAATGG
Source organism: Pinus albicaulis (assembly GCA_034641835.2). Taxonomy (NCBI): domain Eukaryota; kingdom Viridiplantae; phylum Streptophyta; class Pinopsida; order Pinales; family Pinaceae; genus Pinus; species Pinus albicaulis. Next base: position 1,543,602,141 of record CM076575.1, read on the forward strand.
AAGTGGTTTCATCAATTAATAAAGAAAATCGTTTGGTAAAATATATGTCACAAGTATTAGGGATCTCATGAAAAAAATTGCACCAACATCAGAAATTTTTATTGCAAATAGATGTAAATGATGAGCTTTCTTGTTGGACAGTTATTTGTAGGAAACCATACAAAGATAGACTTGGAAAAGATGTTAAAAAATAATATATGAATATTGGATGAAAAATTCATGTGTTTCACCAAAAGCAAGTGATGTTATGAAATGAAGAATAACACGAAATCAGTATGAAGAACATGCAAAACATATCTTGGACACCACTCAGATAGAGTTGTTCAATAAATTCACAGAAGAGAATCGTGGAATTATTGTCTCAATCGGTGCTTTTGTGAAACAAAAACCATGGTATGTTAAACCTATCACTGTACGCGCCACTTGTTGTTGTAATTGTCATGTGGAATTTCAGTTATATTATGACACATTCTTAATTTTTGTAAAAAATTATGGAAAACTTCACCTCCTCCTTCCACTATCCATTTCTTCATATCTCAAATTCTATTTGTAAGAGAAATTCATGAATTATTTGACCAAAAGAAATGTGTTGGTGGGAAAAAATGCAATCATTGTAGAAATTTGACTTTATTTCACAACAAATATCCTATTGATATAAATGATCAATCATTGTCCAACATAAAAGTCAAATAAAAGATATATGAATATATTCATACATCGATTGGTTCAAGTAGTACTACAAGTACTAAAAGGATTGATTTATAAGAAGAAGAAATTTTTGTGAGAGTTTTTGAAAAATTTTGAGGTAGAAATTTATAAATACACCAAACATTCCCATAGAGCTCGATGTCAGGACTTGCAATTCAAAATCTCCCGTGAAATTTTTCCACCAGGGACCATTTTGTCAGTACTTGATTTTGCAAAGAACTATACATTTTTTGCACAAAATGAAATACAAAGTGAATACTATCATTCTAACCAAGTCTCTATGCTTGTCCACATTCTATATAGACATGCTGAACAAAATGTTGATCATATAGAAAGCACAAGTGAAAATCGACATGTTATTAAAGAATATCACTTTTATATCAGTGATGATCATACACATGATACACATTTTGCACAAAATTTTTTTTATAAGATTTATGACTCATTTAAAGGTCTTGGAATAAAATTCAATAAACATTGGAGAGGGTCAGATGGATGCGCAGGTCAATTCAAATCTTCACGATCATTCTTTTGGTTGTGTCGTCTTCAAATGAAAATCAACATTGTGTCGTATTTGAGACTGGTCATGGAAAAGGAGAACATGGTGGTGCACGCACATGTATAAAACAAGCACTTCGAAGATATCAAATGGACCACTCTACAGACTGACTTGTCTTAGCTGAATAAGTTGTTCAATGGTGCATTGCTGCACTAAGCCATGAGACTAACCTGTCAAGGGAGGTATGAAGATACATGTACATACATACAAATTAACTTGCAGATATATATAGAAATTTAATATATAATCTAATTTTTATTTTATAATTTTAAACATTAATTATCGCAATGATTATATTTGATTATAAATTAGTTTGGAAAATAATGGAATTTTGGAAAGATTATAATAAAGTTTAGTAGAATTTTTGAAAATTTGGATTATAGTTGTTAAACTTCAGGATTTTGGGTGCCAAAGGGATTTTTGATGATGCTAAATCCATTTCCACCATCAAAGAAAAGAATCAAACACTTTGATTTTTTTAGTTTTAGTTTTACCGGTTTCCGACAAAAATATTTCTATCTTGGCAAATTTGTGGCATTCGTAGACAACGTTGTTGGCTTCTTGAATGCTGAGTATGGAATTCACAACGTCATTAGCACTTCTCGAAAGTTGAGTACGAGAGTCAAAAACTAATAAATGTTACCACTTCCTTTTTTCCCTTGGACATCACACTTCCTATTTAGGGTTTCTCTCTGTGAAAAGTTATAGTTGACCTTGGGCTCAATTACTTTGTATTGAGAACTAGATTTGCCACAAGATTCACCACTATAAGTGGAAGGTGAATATGTAGACATTTTTTTCATATGAATTTTTGGTTGCCATGCACTGACCACAATATTTCATCATTGGTATGGAGATTTTTATGGCATCCAAGGGGAATTCTATTTTCCTTGGTATGGAGATTTTTACGACATCCAAGGGGAATCCTAGTTGGTATGGATATTTTTATGTCACCCAAAGGGAATTCTCATTTTTTTTTATCTTTTTATTTCACACTATGGATCCACATTTATTCATATGATAATTAAAAGAAGAATTTGGGTAACTTCAAAGGTGAACTTGATCTAATGAAAGCATAGAAAAGCTAACATTTGCAGTGGCATCGCAAAAATTGTTAATCATATTGGGAGGACAAAGCCTTAATTTTAACAATATATTAAATAAAATAGACAATCATTTAAAATGAAGAGTCGTGATTATGTCCACTCAGAAATTTACATAGGTGTGTAATTGCATCAGCATGGTAATCAAGTTGGAAGTGAAAACTTAACACCAACTAGATCGGTCTCTACCCAAGTTGTCCAAGGCTCTAGCAACTAGTAACTCAACCAACAACTTTCCAAGGCTCCAGAGTGTTTTTCCAACCCGTCTCTAGGGAATAGTAACACAACCCACCAAGGGCTCTACAGAGTTTGTCCCAACCTAGGCTCTATGACTAGTAACTCAACCCAAGTTGTTCCCAAGGTTCCAAAGAATTTTTTCCAACCTAAAACTATAAGGAACATGAGAACCAATTAGAATAAAAATAAGTGGAAAACCCACAAAACCATGGATATAAAAAAAATTGCAAGGTAAGGCTAAAATTACTATCAATCTAGGAAAATCTCCATGCTAATGAGAGCACATAACCAGAAAATCACGTGCATGTACCATGCATACAGAAATAAGCAATTAAATCACACATGAAACTAGCTACATGGAAAGAAATCCAACTATAGTTGCTGATCCAGTTCTTCCCTTGCGCTTTCATCCTTTATTTTCCTTATTTATCCAATCTAAGTGAATTCTCAGGTGTAATAGTATGAGAGAGAAAAGAAAAACTGACCAAAGGCTAGCAACTGATTCTATGGCGCCTTTTTTATTATTGATGCTTTCATTTTCTTCATTTTCACCTAATTCCCTTGACATCAAAATTTGTCTCCCTTCACCTTCCTTTTCGCCTATTTTCCTATATTCTCATAAATAAATGCCAATTAATGACTCTTTTCAGTTTCCAATTCCTTTGCTAATTTCCATAGCCATAAATAAATGATAAGTGACACATGCTAGGATGTTTTTCCCACCATTCAAATTGAAACATGTTTCCCATGACCTTGGTATTATATTAATTTACATGGAAAATCAACCAAGGATTGTTACAAAACCCTCCCCCTTGGGGGATCACTGTCCTCGGTGCTCTATGAAACCTATGACCAACAAGCCACTAAAAAAAAAAACATATTGCATATGGAGCTTTATAACCAATATTGTTGTAGTATCTACAATAACCACTCCTAGAAATAAGGAAATCATACCATTTACTGGAGCTTTATAACACAATTCATTATGGTATTTACAATAATAATCAGATATATATACTCATGCACATTTGCTTCAACCAAGAAATAATCATATTTTCTATGGATATTTATAACCACAACTTAATATAGTATTTACAAGAATATACACATATGCACATGCACATTTTATCTAACCAAAAAATAAAAATATATAATGCCCACATCGATTAACAAGGGAATCCAATGGCTCACACCTCCACTCTCAAAAGTAGTAGTAGGATTCACCTCCTTCCCAAGATGTCCAGAATCCACTACCAAAGTAAAACATGCATCCAATGTTAAACAATACAATCCTTGTGCAACTTGTTTTACCAATGAGCAATTACCAACTTATTATTCCAAGGTACACTCGCAATGTGCTTCTGATTCCATCCAATGATGTTAATTAATAGAAAATATTCATTCCTTAGCCGTCCCTTATCTGATACACAGTACCTCAAGAAATTTGGTCACCCCCTTTCATGTAGTCACACGCATTGAAAATTCCGTCGGCATCCCTTTATATTGTACACAGTCCCTTGGGAGGTCCATCCCTTGGCAAGGTCCCCTCACATTATAAGGTCAAAAAACCAAGGAATATCCCTCCCTTAAATCCATCATACCAGTCATAGCATGCTCATGGAAATCAATGGACACTATTGGGTACTAGTGTCCCACAATAGCCCTCCTCCTAAATGCTTTACTGTCATATTGATATCTGGTTTGATTCATTTCAATGTTGTTGCTAACATTCATGCAGTTGGTTCCAACCATCGAAACCAGGAATTTTCAACTACCCAAACCTATGAATTTCCATGCCTTCCTTTACCAAGCACATAATTTCCATTAGATTCAAAAGGATATAAAAAAAATTCAAATCATACCTCATTGGTAGGTCGTCAATAAGGTACACCTGCAATTCTGTTTATCTTCTCTCACAACAAGTCAAACTAGCTCTTCAATCAAATCATCATGTATAAACATATCACATTAGGTTAGCTCAAAATAAAACATGTAACCATCACAAATCAGAGTCATCGATCACATGCATAACTAAAACTAAAATAAATTATTGATACTTATCTTTCATTCGATTCTTTTCTTATGCCTTTGTTCTTGTTATTTTCGTACACACACTGAATTGGTTTCCAAAGCCAGCAAAAACTCAGTGCCTTCTATTATCTCCAATCATCTACTTCAAAAAACATACACCACAAAATACATACGCATATACTTGATGTACAACAAAACACATACACCTACACTCAGTGTACAACATAATACATATACGTACACCCGATGTATAACACAATGAATACACATATCACGATACAACGGATACAAAATACATGTAAAAAAGTACCACATGTGCACAACACAACATGTATGACATGTACACAACACCACATGTGAAACATGTACACATCACCACGTGTACAACATATATACAACACCACATGTACAACATGTACAGAACACCACATATATAACATGTACATAATACCACATGTACATAACACCACCTACATAGCATGTGAGAAGCACCACATGTATAACATCTATGCAACATCACATTTAAAACATGTACACAATACCACACATACACAACATCCCTGTAACACCCTCTTCCCACATCTACCCAAGTAACTAGCCGACCAGGGTAAACATGCGAAGAGAGGCTAATAATATGAGATTCAACCTCCTAGATGACCTTAAGGAAGTCAAATTGATAAAAAAACTAACAAACATACCTTACACAACATGAACAACACCTCCAAGAGGTAACCCAACCTCCCAGACCCCTTAACCCTGAAGGGGGGCTGCTTTTTGACCAATTTAAGCTTTAGTCGTGCGAATGTAAGGGCCAGGGAGAAGTTAGAAACCTATAGCCCCAGGCATGCCAAGGAAAGGTCATGGTGAGGGCCCCAAAAATTTAGTTTTGTGCCTACAACTCTAAGATTTGTGCCACCTTTTCAGACCCACAGCCCAGGTCACTACCCAAAACTTCATGAAGCTTTAGGAGATGATAAATAACATTAAAAAAAAAGGTATTAAAGCAATCACATCATCGGGACCTCATTTGGACCCCTCCCAGCCATGAATTGAACTTCGTCAAACATGTCACAAACATTGCATGTATAGGTTTAAATAACAAATTTAAACATAGGGGTCTCTTACTTATCTGAGAATCACTAAGAAGCATTGTTGCCCTACATCATAAGATACAATACCATCTATTGACCATAGATACAATATCATGTATTCATGTATAGGTTATAACATGGATAGGACCATACATCATCATTGATCGAATACATTCTTATAACCAACAAAATAACAACAGAAATACAATGGGTATAACAACAATAAAATCCATACATAAACTAGTACATTTGCATATCAAATACCAGGGGAATGAGCTCTTCATTACTGAATGTAAAAACCAATCGGAGATGGGACTTCCACATTCCACTTGACCATATATTGGCTGATCCAAATATTACTTTATCCAATCACCGTCGTGCTATATTCCAATCATGAACGTGGGATCTCATCAAACACGTCAATCACAATCAATCAAGGGCTTCCACAGGCCAATCCATGTCAACCCTCAAATAGTGATTCCACCTCATGGTCAAACATCACAACCATCACATATTGGTCTCTATCCAAGATATTTCATGCCTCTAGATTGTTTTTTCCAACTAGGGCTTCTAGGACTAGTAACTCAACTCTAACTGTTACAGGGCTTCTATAGCATTTGTCCAACTAGGGCTTCCAGGACTAGTAACTCAACCCTAGCTGTTTTCGGGCTCTAGAGTGTTTGGACAACCACGTTTACAGTACTAGTAACTCAACCAACCTAGGGCTCAATATTTTTTTCCAACCAAAGCTGCAGGAATAGTAACTCAGCCCAACAACTGTCCATTGGGATCAAAATTGTTTGTCCAACGAAGGTTTCCAGGACTAGTAACTCGACCAACATTTTTCTGTTGGGCTCCAAAGAATTTGTCCAACCAAGGCTCTAGGAACTAATAACTCAACCCATAGCTAAATTAAGCATGGGAACCAACCAAAAAAAAATCAATGGAAATAAACCCAAAACACCATGGCTATCTAAGAAATGTAAAGGCTAGTTAAATCCAGATGTAGACACCATGCATACCAAAACTAGTCAGGAAAACATACATGCAACTTAGTACCTACACTCATAACCTGATGTAGATTTTGATCCCAATGTCCTCTTGTGCTTTCCTTCTCTTCCTTTGGATTCTTGCTCTAGATCACCAAGTATCCACGCCCTCCAAGAATGCTCCAAGAAAACTCTTAGTATCCAAAAGTATGAGAGAGCGAGAGAATAATGAGAGCTCCACCATAGAACTGAAAACATCTAACCCACTGATCCTCAAAACCTTTTTATTAATGAGGCCCTTATTTTCTTCATTTTCCATTATTTTCCTTCAATTTCCTCCTCACATGCAACTTATGACCTTTCATCTCCCTTTTCTCCTAATTTCCATTATTTTCATAAATACAATTCCAATAAATTCCTCATGCCTTTCTAATTCCTTTGCCATCTTCCTTAGCCATATTAACCTAAATGAACACCCACTAGGATGTTTTTCCCACCAGTAAACTTGGAATACGCGTCCCATCAATCACGGTCTTATATTTTTTTACATGTATTTTTACTAGGGTTGTTATAGAACCCTCTCCCTTTGGGGCACACTGCCCTTAGTGTTCAAAAACACCTACAAACTATAAAACTCTAAAAACAAAAAATATTGCCTATGGAGCTTTATAACATAGCTCATCGCAGTACTTACAATGACCAATGCTGAAAATATGATGAACATACTATTTACTGGAGCTTTATAACACCACTCTTTACAATATTTACAATAACAACTACATATACTCATACAAATTCACTTCAACCCATGAATAACCATATTATCTATAGAGCTTTATAATCTAATATGAAATAACATTTACAATAATATACACATTTACACATATACACATTTGCTGAAAAAGAAAATAGAAGGATACAATGCTTGTATCAGAAACAAGGGAATCCATAGGCTCACACCTCCACCCTAAAAAATACTACCATGATTCACCTCCTACCTAGGAAGTCCATAATCCACTACCAAAGTCAAATTCTACATCCAATGCTAGAGCTACAACTTGCGGTACTCTACCCTAAGTGAATAGTTACCGATTCATTGTTCCAGGGAAGACTCCCAATGTTAATGTGATTCCATCTGGCAATTCTAGTGACCAAACCAAATCAATACCCGACCTTCCCTTCTATGCTACATAGTCCCTCTGGAAATTCAGTAACCCCCTTCTGTGCAGTCACCCACCTTCCAAGTTTTTCTGGCACCCCCATCTCAGTAAGTCCATCCCTTGGCAAGCCTTCCTCACATCAGAAGATACAAAAAAGAAGGTATATCCCTTCCTCAAAACCATCATACTACTCATAGCATGCTCATGGAAATCAATGGACACTATTGGGTAGCAGTGTCCCACAATTTCCCTACTCTTAAAATCATTTACTAGCGTACTGTTGCATGCTCCAATTCCTTTTTTTGTTGTTTATACTGCTTGGAATCAGTTTCCACCACCCAGCCGAGAATTTCCATGCTTCATGTACTAAGCACTTAACTTCCATTAGATTCAAAATAAATTTAAATAAATTAAAATCATACCTCATTGGTAGCTTGTCAATAAGGTACACTTGCAATCCTGATTACTTCCTGTCACACAAGTCAAACTATATGTTTGATCAAATCATCATGTATAAACTTATCACATATGGTTAGATAAAAACAAAACCATCATAGGTCAAAATAATGAATCACATGCAATCATCATAAACCATAATCATAAATCACATGTAACCATGATAAGTCGGAATATTAGATCACATGCATAATAGAGCTGAAATAAAATATTAATATTTATCCTTCATCTTTCCTTACTTATACCTTTGTTCTTTCTATACACACACCAAATCGGTTGTCACGCCTGGGCGACCTAATTCCCTTACTCCTCACATACACATAGACATAATGTACATCAAAACACAAACATCCACTCTAGGCGTGCAACACCACATAATACATACACCCACACCGGAATAGGACACATACACCTATACTTGATGTACAATACAACACAATACATACACCTACACCATCATACAACACATTCATGTACACTCGATGTACAATACAAAACAATACATATGAACACACTGGCATACAACACATACACCTACACTTGATTTACAATACAACACAACACATACACCTACATCTGGTGTACAACAGAACATAATACATATACATATACAAAGTACCACATAATGAATACACATGTCACAATGCCAGGACTACACAATGCACAGGCATAGTACTACATGCCCGCAACACAACCTGCACAACATGCACACAATACCACATGTATATCAGTACCATATGCACAACATGTACACAGTACCACATATACACAACACTACCTACACAACATGTGCACAACATCACATGTACATGACACCACCTACAAAAAGTGTACACAATGCAAAATGTGCATCGCACCACCCCTACAATGTGTACAACTTACCAAATGTACACAACACCAGATGCACGATCCGTACACGAAACCACATGTACAGAGCGGCACATGCATGACATGTACATGAAACCGTCTACACACAACACCACATGTACAACCTGTACACAACACCACATGCACACACCACCATATGTACACTCGTGCACACACCACCAAATGTACATAGCACCATATGTACATCACACACACAACACCATATGTACATAACACTACATATTCAACATGTACATAGCACCATTCATACACATCACCACATATCCACATGCACATAGCACCATATGCATAAAACACTTCATATCCAACATGCACACAATACGATATGTACAAAAGATCACATATCCATCATGTACATAGCACCATCTATACCTAGCATTGTATATGCAATATACATGCAACACCATATGTACAACAAACATACAACATCATATGTACACAACACTAGATATGTTACATGTACACATCACCATAGGTACAATCATTGAATATACAACATGTACAACATATATACAATAGTAGTATTGCACATCCATAAACCACACACTGAATCCACAAGAAACATTTCTTCTAGTGTCTTTCCACTATCCATGCTTATCCATGCTTATCCTAGCATGTCAGAGATCATACTACTTTTAGTTCCCTGATGTTCCCCTTAGCATTACCTTTCCATAACATAAATATAGGCATAGTACGGGCGTATAATATCAATTTATTTCCACATGATACTAACCTCATAGACCTGTTAGAGTTACTCTTACGACTAGATTCCTCATAAGACCAAAAACCTATTCATGCCATTCATATGCATATGCAATCATTCCTCCACAATAATTATTCCTAATAACCATGTCGGACAATGACATATACATGCATACATACATATATAATCATTAACATAAAAGAATCATCATCGTGTTAGACAACAACATACATACACACATACATTTATACATATATAAACACCAACATAATCATGATCACATCATAATTAACAGAAAGCGTAAGGTATAGGTTAAGATAACCTCCTTTATTTGTGCACACCATGCACAACATTGGGGACAATAGTTCCCAACATAGCCAAGGCATCTGATGCGTCAAATCCATTTACCTTACCTTTCCGGTAATCTTTCTCATCATTGCTCTTCCACCATCCATTTACCACAATGGACCCAACCATTCGAATCGACTATCATATTCTTACCTTCCTCCATGCTTAATCATGCACTAAGCTCCATTAAATTTCCTCTTTCCCAACCAATTCCTAAGAATCTCAAACAAAAAACAACAACAAGAAACAAACAAGAAGAGACCATGAAAACCAATAACAGTACAACATCACAAACAAAGTGGCATGGCCATGCACTAGATGCAATCAAGACTAAAAATAAATATCAAAAAAAGACCACAAACACAAGACTGGAAATAAACACCATGAATAACTCCTCATGTTTCCCAATACTTCCAAATGAAAGCTCAACTCGAATCTTCTTCAATATTTCATTTATGATTTCTTTGCATACAGAAATCCCTAATCCCCACATCATACTTCCATAAAGATAAACATATATGCAGGTTTATAAATAAACACTGTACACAGAAAACTATACAAACATATGTATATCAATATATTCAATCCAAAAAATAAATGTACTAAAGCTATATATTTAATCCTTATACAAATCAATTGTGAAAAATAAACATTATCTCCAATCTCAACAAGTAAAGAAAGAAGCAAATAAAACCACAACACAGATATTTTCCTGGGGAAATCTTGCTACTCAAAAAACCTATATATTCTATTGTACATTCAACATGGAATCATGAAATAATTACAATGCACTCTTCTCACAAAAAGTCTCTACACTCTGGCTTGTCTCACAGCACTTGGACAAAATTGACCAACATAGCCAATTCGACACTCCTAACAACTACCTTTTTAGCAATTCTGATGGATAAATCCTATTCTTTAGGAATTTGCTTTCCAAGGCGATGAGATCACGTAAATCTAATGGATGTCTACGTTGCATACGAACGGCCTACTAATCACACAGCGTGTAATTAGCATCCTTTTCACCTTAGTCTGACACATCATTCAGGTCTCCACTTCAGAACTAACATGCATGCAACTTCTTAATAGTAAATCATGAGTTGCATAGCAAATCACTAATTGCTAATTAAATAACTATTTAATTTACTGATCTCTTACCAGGTAAACAAACAGTTACAACTAGTTCAACTGACTCTAACTCACCTAACTGAGTTAACTGATTACTCATGCATTAAACTAATGCACCGACTGAAATTCGAACTCCATAACTAATAGAATTACTCTACATGCCTCACAAACCACCGTCAACTTGAAATACAGGAGCTAACTAAGTTTATCACACTCAGTTAACTATTACAAGTGATCTTGAGATAAGATTACATTTTATTGTCCAATTTAATTAAGGGAAAATTAAATTAGACACTGCACCAATTTAATTAATTAAATTGGCCTTCACACTAATGTATAAACTGAGACCTATTGGTCCCTTGCTAATCTTTGATGTGCTACAATTTCTTGTTGGACTTCAACACTCCCTCTCAACAAGAAAGGAATTATCTGCCACCCCTATCCTGCCTCTGTGGTATTCAATTTTTTTCCTAGTGAGCGCCTTCATCGGAATATGTGCATCTTGATCCTCTATGGGAATGTATTGAATTAACATAATGCACCTCTGAACACAATCTCTAAGATGGTGGTACCAGATTTCATAATTTCTCTTCCACCATCCATTTACTGCAATGGACCCAACCATTTGAATCGATTGTCATATTCTTACTTTCCTCCGCGCTTAATCATGCACTAAGCTCCATTAACTTTCCTCCTTCCCAACCAATTCCTAAGAATCTCAAACAAAAAACAACAACAAGAAACAAACAATAAGAAACCATGAAAACCAATAACAATACAACATCACAAACAAAGTGGCATGGACATGTACTAGATGTAATCAAGATTGCAAATAAATCTCAACAAAACACCATAAGCACAAGATTGGAAATAAACATCATGAATAAATCCCCATGGTTCCCAATAATTCCAAATGAAATCTCAACTCGGATCTTCTTCAATATTTCATGGTAGTCACTTTTTCCATGCAATCCCCCGCATCATACTTCCATAAACATATATCTTCCAGTTTAGAAATAAACAAAACTGTAGAAATTATACAAACTTATGCATATCAATGGATTAAATCCTATCTAAAAATGTAGTAAAGCTAGATACTGAATCCTTATACAAATAAATTGCATAAATTAAACATAATCACCAATCAAATTAAGCAAAGAAAGAATCAAATCAAACCACGAAAAATATAATTTCAGGAAATTCCATCGCTGAACTTATCTTCTTATTTGGGAGGATCTACCTAGCTGAAAAACATGAAATGAATTAAATGCAAGCCACAAGAGTTCTCAGACACCGAACAACCTTCCCCACACCACCCCCAAATAAAATTAACAATTTTTACAGCCGACCTTCAACTATATGTACGCTTATCAAAAGACACCGATGACCAACTCTATTTTTAGAATTTTTAATATTTTCCATTAAATGGGGCAAGGATAATGGGAACCTAATGGACAATCTCACAAAGGTGAAACTCAATAATCAATATTAAATCGATAATTAACATCCATTTCACCTTAGTCTCAACTGGGTCTCCACTAGAACTGACATGCATGCAACTATTAATATTAAATCATTAGTTGCATGACAGAGCACTGATTGTTAATTAAATAATATTTAATTCACTTGATCTCTTAGTATTGCAACAAATAGTTGCAACTAGTTCAACTGACTCTAACTCACCTAACTAAGTTAACTGATTACTCATGTATTAAACTAATGCACCAATTGAAATTCAAACTCCATAAATAATAGAATTACTCTGTATGCCTCGCCAACCACCCTCAACTCGAAATACATGAGCTAACTGAGTTTATCACACTTAGTTAACTACTACAAGTGATCATGAGATAAGATTAAATTTTATTGTCCAATTTAATTGAGGGAAAATTAAACTAGACACTACACCAATTTAATTAATTAAATTTTCCTTCACACAAATGTATCACTAGGAAATGTTTGTCCCACACTAGTGCGTGTGCTACAATTTCTTTTTGGACTTCAGCACTCCCTCTCAACAAGAAAGGAATTATCTGCCACCCCTATCCTGCCTCTGTGGTATTCAAAAATTTTCCTAATGAGCGCCTTAGTTGGAATATATGCATCCTGATCCTCTATGGGAATGTACTGAAGTAACATAATGCACCTCTGAACACAATATCTAAGATGGTGGTACCAGATTTATATGTGCTAGGACCTATCATGGAATACCGGATTAACCGAGAGTTTAATGCAACTCTAGTTATCAAAATGTATCACTGTCGGATCCATCTGTGAACCAAAAAAACCAACCAAGATCTTTCTCATCTAGATGGCCTCAAATGTAGCTTGAATTGCTGCCATTTACACTGCCTTGGCTGAACTGAGTGCTACAGATCGTTGCTTCCTGTTGTACCAAGAAATTTTTGTCGATCCCATGCTGAATATCCCTCCTGATGCGCACTTTCTGTTTGATGGACTGCCTACCCAATTTTCATTTGTGAAGCCTTGAAGCTTCACTCCCTCTATCTGTCTGTAGCATAATCCATACTCTATAGTACCCCTAAGAAATATCAAGACATGCTTCCCCACCTACCAAAAGAGCTTGGTTGGCTTAACCATAGCTTGACTCAATTGGTTAATTTCGTATTAAATGTCTGGTGTGGTGTTGACTAAGTACATAAGTGAATCGACTAGCTGCCTGTAAAAAGTAGCATCCACTACTTCTCTTGAAGTAGCATCCTCTTTACTCCAATTTCCTGAAAGAGGAGTCTCCATGGGTTTACAACTCTCCATGTGAAACTTACTCAATATCTCTTTGGCATACTTTCCTTAAGAAACAAATAGTTCACCATCCATTTGCCATATTTCCAAACCAAGGAAATAGTGAAGGAGTCCCATGTCATTCATTTTGAACTCTCTTGAAATATCCTCTTTGCAAGAGTGTATCAACTGCTCATCACTTGTCAAAATTAGATCATCAACGTAAATTACAATAATCAATAGCTTACCATCAACCACAATTTGGTATAGTTTTGCATCCGATTTAGTTTTTGTGAAGCCCAATTCGGTGAAATAGTTGTCAATTCAAGTGTACCAAGCATGAGGTGCTTGCTTTAGCCCATATAGTGATCTCTTAATTCGACACACATGTGAGTCACTGTCAAAGATCTTGAAACCTTTCAGCTGCTCTATGTACACTTCTTCCTCAATAACTCCATTGAGAAACATAGTTTCCACATCCATATGATGAATGCACTACCCCATATGCCCTGAGAGTGAAACGATGGATATAATGGAAGAGTATGTCACGATTGGTGCAAAAGTCTCCTCATAGTCAATACCCTCAACTTGTGAGAATCCCTAGGCCAAAAATATGACCTTCTTCTTCTCCACACTCCCATCTGCTGCCTACTTCAATACAATGAAAAAACACCAGGATCAGTATAGTTACTTTACAGAGACAGTTAGAAAAACCATTTTATTAAAATATTCATGGCCTTGTACTTCTCCTCAAATTACCTTGGACATAGGATTCATGTTGTTTCATTATATTGAATGCATTTCATTGCTGAATTGAATAAGTGAACAACTAATTTTGCAAGTTTTTCTAAGTTTTACATACTCCTAGCCATTCACTTATCAACGTGGATTTCAAACAAGTCTCATGTTATGAAACCAACTCCAAAAATATAATAAAAGATAGATCAACGCCTTAGAAATCAGCCACTTGTAGGGGGAAACCTCCAATACATTACATAAATGAACAATTCTTGGATGATACAAATGACCAAAATCTCCTTCTATATATAGGATTCCATGGGGCCACAATATAATCCTAGCCAACCTAAAAACAATAATGTAAGGGCATAATAATAACAATATTGGCGTTACAGGGGTACAACAATAGAAATAAGGGGGCTACACTAATAACAATAAGGGTCTAAACTAGTAATATAGGGACCTAACATGCCCCTCTCCTTCAAAAAAGTGTTGTCATCACTACTTGAGAAGCTCTGGGGTGCTTCTGTATAATATTCTCATCCTCCCATGTAGAATCTTCAGTGGGTAAGTTCTTCCACTTGATGAGATACTCTGAAATTGATCGATTTCGTAGCTGTCGAGTTCTTATGGTTTTTAAACTTCTGTGGTTATTGTTATTTGCAGAATCTGGATTATCCACAACATCATAAAACATTGGTCGACGTTTCAATTCCCAACGGGGATCCATCATCAGGACAAGAATGAAGAATGAAAGAAGCTCGCAGAAGGTCAAGGTATAAATAGTGGAGGGCAATGATGCTTGAGAGGAGCCGACAATAGATAACAATCTTATTTAAATAAATTATTTTATTCTTTTAAAATTAGAAATAATTTATTTAAATAAGATTGTTATCTATTGTCGGCTCCTCTCAAGCATCAGTTCCCTCCACTATTTATACCTTGACCTTATGTGACCTTCTTTCATTCTTCATTCTCGTCTTGATGATGGATCCTCGTTGGGATTAAAAACGTCGACCAATGTTTTATGATACTGTGGATAATCCAGATTCTACAAATGTTGAGTTCTTCTTTCAGTGACCGCTTCAGGTTCCAATATGAATTTTCCTTCCTCATCAAGTTCTGGAAATATTATTTGAACTAGAATATTTTCACCTGTAACCTTCTTTAAGCATGAAACATGGAAAAATGGATGCACTCGCGAAGAAGGAGGAAGCTCCAATTTGTATGCCATAGTACCAATCTTTTGCAACACCTTGTAAGGACCATAGTACTTTGGAGATAATTTATTATCCTTCTTAGATTGCTTGAGGGACATTTGTTTGTATGGTTGTAGCCATAAAAATACCCAATCTCCTACATCAAAACTTATCTCGCTGCAAAGTTGATCTTTCTGTTTTTTCATTCGATTTTATGCCAAATTTAGGTTATCTTTTAAGAGATGAAGAACTTCTTGTTGATGCTTGATGTGATCTTCCACTGCTCAAACCTTATAATTTTATCTTAAACATGATGTGATGGACGATGGATGATATCCATAAAGTTCCATAAATGGGGTCGTTTTTACTGCAGTATGGAAGGAAGTGTTATACCACCATTCAACAAGAGGTAACCACTTGACCCATTGTGTTTGTTTATCATATACAAAACAACGAAGATATCCTTCCAAACATTGACTCGCTATCTCAGTTTGTCATCGGATTGAGGATGATAAGATGAGCTATGAGCTAATTGAGTACCCAAACAATAAAATAACTCCATCCAAAAATTTCCAGTAAAAATGGGATCTTTGTCGCTCATAATAATCTTTGGGTTTTCATGTAGCTTTTGAATATTATCCATAAATGTAGTAGCAACTGTACTTGCTTTAAATGGATGAGATGATGCACAAAAGGGTGTATACTTGGTAAGTCTATCAACTACCACCATGATGACATTATTTCCTTTGGACTTAGGTAAACCTATGATAAAATCAATTGAAATCTCCTCCCAACATTCACTTGGAATGGATAAAGGTTGAAGAAGACTGGGGGTCTTAATTATCTCAACTTTATTTTGCTGGCAAACCAAACATTCTGCAACAAAATTTTGAATATTAGATTTAAGTCCATCCCAAAAAAATTCTTTCTTCACCCTGTGGTAATTTTCTAAAAATCCCGAGTGTCTCCTAAAGGAGAAGTGTGCAATTTCAAAAGAATATTTTGTTTCAGTTGGGAATTATTACAAATATATAAGTGCTATGTGTACCATAAGGAATCATTTTTCCAATTAAATGTATCAGATGTACTAGGATCTTGCTGTAAATTTTGAATGAGTGTCCACACTTCTTCATCCTTCTTCCATTCATCCCTTGCTTCGGTTATCCAATCTAGTTGGATAATAGAAATGGAACAAAGCAATGCTTCCACCTCTTCATTCTTTCTTGAAAGTGCATCTACAACAACATTTAGCTTCCCTTTTTTGTAGATTATTTCAAAGTCATAACCTAACATCTTTGTGACCCATTTTTTCTGCTCTTCTGAAGATAGTATTTGTTTCAAAAGGTGTTTAAGACTATCATGATCATTTTTTACCTTGAAGTGTCATCCCATTAGGTAAGGTTTCCATTTCTTTAGTGCATGTAGCATTGCTAACATTTCCTTCTCATAAATAGCTTTCTGTAAATACTTTCCTTTGATTGGATGAATTTCCAAACCAATGGGTCTTCCTTCTTGCATTAAGACAACACCAATTCCATTTCCTGAGGCATCAAATTCCACAATAAAGGTTTTTTTGAAGTCTGGCATAGCTAAGATCGGTGCTAGGCACATTTCCTCTTTAAGATGTTCAAAGGCCTTAGTTGCTTCAGGAGTCCATGAAAATGCATCTTTCTTCAATAATGTTGTTAGAGGTGTTTCTAGTCTCCCATAATCCTTAACAAAATTGCGATAATACCATGTTAACCCGAGAAATCCTCGCAACTGCGTTATGGTTGTGGGGAACTTCCATTCATTAATGGATTTAATTTTTTTAGGGTCTACCTTAACACCCTCGTCATATACAATATGACCCAGGTATTCCACCTCTTTACTCGAAAGAAACATTTGGATGTTTTTGCATTTAATTGTTTCTCCTGCAATATTTTGAGCACCCTGTCAACATGTTGAACATGATCCTTCCAAGACCTGATGTAGATTAGTATATCATCAAAAAATACTAGCACAAATTTTATAAGGAAGGGTTTGAAAATGGAATTCATCAACCCTTGAAATGTAAAAGGTGCATTGTTAAGGCCAAAAGGCATGACCAAAAATTCATAAGAGTTTGAAATGTTTTTTTTTAGAATATCTGCAGTTTTCATTCTAATTTGATGATATCCTGAACGAAGATCCAACTTGGTAAAATAAATTGCTCCATGTAATTCATCCAATAATTCATCAATCACAAGAATGGGAAATTTATCTTTAATGGTAAGCTTATTGAGCTCCCTATAATCCGGACACATTCGCCATGATCCATCCTTCTTGTGTACCAATACTACAGGAGCAGAGAAAGAACTTTGACTGGGTTGAATTATACCCGCCTCTAACATTTCTGCAATCATACTTTCAATTTCGCTCTTTTGGAAGTAAGGATATCTATAAGGCCTGATGTTTGGAGGAACACTTCCTGGAATCAAATGAATAGCATGATCATGATCACGAATAGGTTGGAGTCCTTTGGGAGTTTCAAACACCTTGGAATGATTGTCCAAGACTTTTTGGAGATCTGGAGAAATAGATGATTTTGATGTTGGAACTTCTAGTGAGCATAATTGTGCAATTACGCCTCGTTGTTCTTTCTTCAAAAGCTTTGTCATGACATTAGAGCTTATTATATTTCCTGGCTTCCCTATGATACCCCGTAATTCGATTTCCTTTCTTTTCGAAAAAATTTCAAGAAAAGTTCTTGAATATTAAAAGCAACCGTCCCCAAAGATTGTAACCATTGTACCTCCTGTAAAAACATCAGCACCTCCCATCGTTGAATGGAAAGAATTGACTATTCAATACATATTCCCCCATGGTTAGCTTGATATTATGGCATATTCCCCCATGGTTAGCTTGAAAGTATGGCCAAGTTGCAATTATTTTATGGGAACAAAGCCATCGATACCATACAAATGTATTTTGTTCTAAATGTAAAGTTTCAATACGTACCTTATGTGTATTTTTCACATTATTGAGATCAAATATTTATCCATCTGTAGTATCCATGTTACGGGATCCTTTCCATCAAACTTCCTCATATCCATATTTGGAATATGGTGGTTCTTCCATACAACATTAGAGTTTATGAAATCACAATTAACATTTATTTTTTTCTCCTCATGAGTTTCCTCTACTATCTTTTCACCATTAGGAAACATTTCTTGTATCAACTTTGCCAAAACCTTCGATGTGTACTTTTAGATAATTATTCATGTTTTACATTTTTTCATCGATCTTAGCTTCCATGCCAACTTCCATGTCATCCATCTTAGCTTCCACGCCTTTCTTCAAACCATCCATCTTAGTTTCCACGCCTTTCTTCAAAACTTCCATTTCATTTTTTGTTGCTCTTTGCGATAGGTGCACTTGCTCTTGTAATTTTGACATCTCATGTTGCATTTATTCATCTTCATGAGTCATAGTAGAGCCTTCTGAAGGCTTAATGGGTGTTGAATTCTATTTGGGGGGCATTTTAGAACCCAATACTGATATCTGTTCCTCAATACGCCCTTGGAATAACTTCAAACTAATTTTTTTAAATGATACTTATGTAATTCGAATAAAATACACAACTTTTTCTTTCTTTTGAGGATCTCAATATTGAAATTGAATTATCTCTCTGATTTTATATCTTCAATAACTGATATTCTTCTCTGAGGTAGCCCGCTAAATCCTCTTTCGAATGCCATAGGTCTGACTTGATTTTGATTCTTCAAGGAAAATTTATTTCCAATCTCCCACAATGACCTAATTATGGACTGGTTCAGTAGAGAAAACTTGTACGACTTGCCACGTGTCACTGTTTCCTCCTTCAGCTCTAAAATTTATAGACAGGAAACTACATTATGTGCACTTTCTTCCACTCTTTACATAATTCCAATCTAATGTTTAGAGAGAGAGTTATGAATATTTTCCCACGATCATCTCTTTGAAATGAAATTCGGGAGCTTGAAAAAGCCCTAACTTCTATAGATCCTACCTCCCAAAATAATGCGAATCAATCTCTCAAATTTTCCACGACATTCCTCGGGATTTCAGCTTTGCTCTTCGAAAATTTGAGCTTCTGAAACCACGTAGAAAAATATTTATAGTGAAAATTTTGCAATGACCTGTTTAGGTTAAATTCAGGAGCTTGCCAAAAGCCCTAACTTCCACATATCATATCTTCGCAAATATTGTGAACCAAACTCTGAATTTTTGCAACGATGTTCCTTAGGATTTCGTCTTTGTGCTATTAAACTTTCAACTTCTTAACCTTCGTAGAAAAATATTTATAGAGAAATTTCCACAATGACCTGTTTGGAGCAGCGAAACCCTAGAATCCAAATCTCTGATAACAAATGTTGTGAAACCAGCTCCAAAAATAGAAGAAAAGAGAGATCAATGCTTTAGAAATTAGCCACTTTGAGGGATAAACCTCCAATACTTTACATAAATGAAAAATTCTTGGATGATACAAATGACCAAAATATCCTTCTATATAGAAGAGTCTATGGGGCCACAATATAATCCTAGCCGACTTAATAATAATAATTTAAGGGCACAATAATAACAATATTGGGGTTACAGGGGTACAACAATAACAATAATGGGGCTACACTAATAACAATAAGGGACTAATCTAGCATCTGGAGGTCCTTCTCCTCCAAGCTACTTAAAATTTCTTTGTTTCCCATCATGTGAAAGGATGCACCACTATCCAAGTACCACACCGATCCCATTGAATTTGACACCATGCATGCAGTGAGAGAGAAGTCAAGCTCAAATTGCAAGGCCAAAGCCTCACCAACTATAGATCCTGAAGCCTTCTTGTTCTTCTTCTTTTTTTGGCAATTAGTGGCATAATGTCCATGCTCATGATAGTTAAAACACTTCACTTTGGACATGTCACACTTCTTGTCATATTTTCCGAACTCAGATCTGGAATGAAAATTATTTCCTTTTCCTTTCTTTTCCTTGGAAGCTAAAGCACAATCTTCTTCATCATCATTCTTAGATGAAGATCCATCCCAGGTATTCCACTTGAATTCTTCTTGCACCAAATCCAACCAAAGTCGTTCCCAATCAAGCAAATTTTCCCTTCCATTGACAAAGTCCTAATAAATATGCCAAACTCTTGGGAAGTCCTAGAAGAGCTAGGCTCACTAAGTCATCGACTGTGACTTTAATGCTGACGCTCCCAAGCTCATCTCGACATTGGAAAAAAATTGTTAAATATTTCGGTATAATGTCGCCTTTCTCCATTTTTATTTTTCTGAGCTTGTCTTTCAGTGCCAATTTTCTATGATCATTGCTGCTCTGAAATAGATATTTCAAAGCTTTCCACATTTCATATGGTGTCTCTTTTCCATGGAGACTTGAGACAAAGTGGTCTCCTACTCCCTCTAGTAATATCATCCTCGCCTTTGCAACCTTCTTTTGCCAAGAATCAAGATTTGCGGCATCCGGTGCAGTGGGTTTAGGAATGTCATTGTCAATGAATTATTTAAACCCATTGTCCTCCAGTAATTCCTCCATCCTGTCTTTCCATGCAGTATAGTTAGAGCTTCCCTCGAGTGCATACTCTAATCTCAAGCCATTGAAAGCCATTTTGATCATGATTTTCTTGTCGCACCAAGAATGCTTTTGCAAAATCGAATCCTATTCAGTCTCAAACTAAACTTCTCCTCCACTATAGTGATTTCCCGTGCTCTGATACCATGTATAAATTATACAAACATATGTATATAAAGGGATTCAATCTGATCTAATAATGTACTAAATCTAGATATTGAATCCTTCTACAAATCAGTTACGAAAATTAAGCACAATCACCAATCACATTAAGCAAAGAAATAATCAAATCAAACCACAACACAGATAATTTTTTGGGAAAATCCTACTTCTCAAAACCCCTCTATCTTCTATTTTATATTCACCATGGAAAAATAAGAAACAATTACAATGTACTCTTCTCACAAGAGTCTCCTACACTCTCACAAGTGTCTCACACTATCTCAGACAAAATTGACCAACACTTAGCCAACTCTCAGCCTCTAAACAAATTACATTTCTTACGAAATTACTGATGAATGCAATGCCTATTCTTTAGGAATTTTGGCCTTCCAAAACTACACAAGGTTCATGGGAAATCCAATGGATTTCTGGTTGGATACGGGAAACCTATTAATCACACAACTGATAGTTAACATCCATTTCACCTTAGTCTCAACTAGGTCTCAACTCGAACTGACATGCATGCAGTTATTAATAGTAAATCAACAGTTGCATGGCAGATCGTTGATTGTGAATTAAATAATATTTGATTCACTTGATCTCTCACTAGTGAAACAAATAGTTACAACTAGTTAAACTGACTCTAACTCACCTAACTGTGTTAACTGATTAATCATGCATTAAACTACTGCACCAACTGCAATTCAAACTCCATAACTAATAGAATTACTTTGCATCCCTCACCAACCACCCTCAACTCAAAATAAATAATCTAACTGAGTTTATCACACTTAGTTAACTATTAAAAGTGATCATGAGATATAATTACATTTTACTGTCCAATTTAATGAAGGGAAAATTAAATTAGACACTGCACCAATTTAATTAATTAAATTGGCCTTCACACTAATGTATCGCTAGGACCTGTTGGTCCCACACTAGTGTGCGTGTTGCAATTTCTTGTTGGACTTCAACAATAAAAACAAGGTAGTTATATTACCTTGTTGTGCTAATCACGTTCCTTTTTGTAACTAAACACACATGTCATCCATATGTATCAAAATCGAGACAACATATCTATCAATTTGAAACCAACCTTTACCAAGACTAACAACCATATCATAATCGACAATGAACTCACATTCATCAATCATACTACATAATGCTACAACTATCACCTACTTGCACTCAAGTACATATCAACTATCTCAACACATGTGTTGTAATACAATCATTTTAAAACAAAATTGTTACTTCATACAATATTACAAACACATATACTCATATCATGCAGTTAATCAAACATTCAAAAAAATTGTAAACATACCATATTAAATAAATCAACTATATGACATAATATACACCAAATCACTGAAACACCAAATACTTTACATAATCAAACATTCTAGCACCAAATATACGACATAAGAAGCTCATACCTTAATGTATCTTAGGGGAGGCTATCTTGTCTACAAAATCAATCTACATTATCACAATATAACTTCAAAAGACCTCAACTCAACATAAATAAGATCGAAATATCCATAAAAGTTACTAACTAATGTGTTCACATCATAAAATCATAAAAAATTTCATTCATGCATAACAATCACATATGCAGATTCAACCTAGATTAGTAGAATATAATATCACAAATATATTGACTCATACATAAACGTAATAAACATAACCATCTACATAAGCCAATCCAAAGAAATACGATAGATATAACATAAATATCTTAATGAAATAACCCTAATCATCAAGTGACTAGTATATAACAACAACAAGCTATATATCATGCTAATCAACAACATGTAACTTAGTCATCAAGCTAACTATCGTACAACAACAACAAGTCAACCCATAACATTCTCATTAACAACATATAAGTTATCTAACATAAAACAGCAATAACAATGCATAACACCACATGTTGCTATCATTCATGACTATCTGACACATGTACATATAACTGCACTAATCAACTAGCATATATGATGTATGTAACCATAGCATCAATATAATGAAAGGAATACTCATAACCATAATGCATATAACAATCCTTAACCTAAATACCTACATGAACAACATCCAAACCTATATGACAACATGCTATTTCCTCGAGGTCTAGTGATGCAACTTCACTTTGATGCTCTGCATCTCTTGCTCTATCTTAGCCAACACCTTAGCATCATATCATACCAATATCATCATGATGACCTAATTGCATACAATGACCTTATGCATAACAAACTTCACCAAACCAAATCAAACTTGACCATATGCACCCACTTGACATGTATAAGCAATCATGAATGACCAATGCTTGTCCCACATATAGCATCACATAAGAAAGTATACATAGACAACACACAAGCATGACCAATATGTGCCCTATCATAAAAAATAAGTGCATGTACAATATGTAGCAACATGTAAGCAAACGTGCATGAACAATACATAAGAAAAAACAACACATAACCAATCATATGCTCATGGCGATATTTTGAAAACAAAACCATCAACACTTCCATGGCGACACCCCCCCCACCATGGAAACCACAACAAAAATGCCACAAGCACATATGGACCACAAGCATACTACACACGCATGCAACCAACAAAAACACATGATCAACACACCACCCATCCAATCTGAGAGTTGAACCATGCTCTGATACCACTCAGTAACACCCTCTTCCCACATCTACCCAAGTAACCCGCCAGCCAGGGTAAACATGCGACGAGAGCATAATCATATGAGATTAAACCTCCTATATGACCTTAAGGAAGTAGAAACAACAAAAAATTGACAAACAGACCTTACACAACATCAACAACACCTCCATGAGGTAACCTAAGTTCCTAGATCCATGAACCCTAAAGGGGGACTAATGTTTTACCAATTTAAGCCTTAGCCATGGGCATGTAAGGGCAAGGGAGCAGCTGGAAACCTATAGCCATGGGAATTGCAAGGAAAGGTCATGAACAGAGCCCAAAAATTCATTTCTGTGCCTGCAAATCCAGGATTTGGGCCACCTTTTCAGTCCTAAAGCCTAGGTTACTACACAAAATTTCATGAAACTTTAGGATATGATAAATAACATTAAAAAAAGGGTATGGAAACAATCATATCATCAAGAACTCATATGGCCCCTAGCAGCCATGACGAGAGTTTGGTCAAACAGCTCACAGACATTGCATCTACATGTTTAAACAAAAAATTTAAACATAGGGGTATCTTACTTATGTGACAATTGCTAAGAAGCATTTCTCCCTACTTCATAAGCTATAATACCATCTATTTGACCATAGATACATTATGTATTCATTTATAGGTAAAAACATGGATACAACTATACATCATTACTGATCTAATACATGCTTATAACAGACATAATAAAAACAAAAATACAATGGATATAACAACAATAAAATCCATACATAGACTAGTATATTTTCACATCATATACCATAGGAATGGGCTCTTTGTTATTTAACGTAAAATCAAACCAGAGACGGGACTTCCACGCTCCACCTAACCATAGATTGGTTGAGTCAAATCCTACTTCAGCCAATCACCCCCATGCCATATTGCAAGCATGGATGTGGGATCTCATCAAAAAAATCAATCACAATCAATCCAGGGCTTCCAGAGGCAAAAATTCCTCAACCCTTAGCTAGTGATTCCACCTCATGGACGAACATCACATCCATCATAGATTGGTCTCTATCCAAGCTATTCAAGGGCTCCATAATGTTTTTTCCAACCAGGCCTTCCAGGACTAGTAACTCAACCCCAATTTTTTCTCGTCTTTAGAGTGCTTTTCCAACAAAGGCTCTAGGACTAGTAACTCAACCCACCTAGAGCTCTAGATAATTTTTCTAACCAAAGATCCAGAACTAGTAACTCAACCCAACATGTGTCTGCCATGCTCCATAGCATTTTTCCAACCAAGGCTTCTTAGATTAGTAACTCAACCCACAATTGTTCGTCGGGCTCCAAAGTGTTTGTCCAACCAAGACTCAAGGAACTAATAACTCAACCCACAACTAAAGGAATCATGAGAACCAACCATAAAACAACCAATGGAAATAAACCCACAACACCATGGCTATCCAGGAAATGGCAAGGCTAGGAAAATCCACATTCATACACCATGCATGCCAAAATAAGTGAGGAAAACATACATGCAACATAGTACATGCACTAAGAACCTATTGTAGATGCTGATCCCGATTTCCTCTCAAGCTTTCTTGCTCTTCCTTTACGTTCTTGCTCCAAATCACCAAGTATCCAAACCCTACAAGAGTGCTCTAAAAAAACTATAAGTATCCAAGAGTATGAGAAAGAGAGAGAGAATAATAGGAGCTCCACCATAGAACTGACAAAAGCTTACACATTGATCCCAAGAAGCCTTTTTATTAATCAGACCTCTATTTTCTTCATTTTCAATTATTTTCCTTCAATTTCCTCCTCACATGCCACATGTGACATTTCATCTCCCTTTCCCCCTAATTTCCATTATTTTCGTAAATAAAATTCCAATAAATTCCTCCTGCCTTTCCAATGCCTTTGCCAATTTCCTTAGCCATATTAACCAAAATGAACACCCACTAGGATGTTTTTCCCAGCATTCAACTTGGAATACGTGTCCCATCAATTGTGGTCTTATATATTTTTACATGGATTTTTACCTAGGTTATTACAACCACATGTAAAACATGTACACAACACCACACATACACAACACCACATGTATAACATGTACACAACACCACACGTACACAACACCACCACCAACAACACCACATGTACAACATGTGCACAATACCAAATGTACATAGCAACATTATTATACATCCAATAACCACAATGTCTCTACCAAGAAACCTTGCTTCTAGTTTCTTCCCCACACCTTAATACATGCATCCACAATCCAAATTTTAGGTCTGTGGTTCTTTACACTATCTGTTATTGTCCCAACATGTCACATATCACACTGCAGTCATTTAGTTTTTGTATCCTTCAACATAACATGTCCATAAAATTAAAATAGGAATAGTTATAAGAATAGTATATCAAATCATAACCGCATGATACTAACCTCATAGATATGTCAGGGCTACTCTACACACTGGATTCCTCATAATACTAGGAACCTCTTCATGCAATTCAACTGCATAAGAAAACATTAATCCATAAGAATGATCCCTTCCAACCCTGTCAAACAACGTCATACATACATATATAAACATCAACATAGTCCTAATCAAAACATAATTACCAGATATCATAAGTTAAAGGTTAAGAGAACTCCCTTTATCCCTGTACAACATGCACAACACTGAAAATAATTTCCCCCAACACAACCAAGGCATTTGACACCTCAAATCCATTTACTTTTCCTCTATTGTTATCTTTCTCATGACTATCTTTCCATCGTCCATTTACCCCAATGGACCCAGCCATCCCAACTAGTTTTCATACTATTGCCTTCAAATTTCCTTACTCATGCACTGAGTTTCATCTGGGTCTTACATTTACTGCTGGGATTCAGTCACCTCCCCCCAAGCTCCATTAAAATTCCTCTTTCACCAACCAATTCCCAAGACAATAAAAACATAAAAGACAAGAACAAGAATAAAAACACAAAAATCAATAACGATATGACACAACAAAAAAGGTGGAATGGCCATGCACCAGACATAATTTTTTTTTCAAATCAAGCGTGTAAACATAAAAATAACCTAAATCACAAAAAATCAGTAGACATCATGAATCAACCCCCATGGGTTCCCAATGCTTCAAAGGGAAATCTCAAACTGGGCCTTCTTCAAGATTTCATGGAAAAATATTTTTCCATGCAACCCCTTGCATCATACTTCCATAAACACAAAACTTTCAGTGCATAAATAAACATAACAACATATTGGATACCTTACCTTTTTTTACCCCACACACTAACCTATAATTGAATAGGTACATATATCATCTCTCAAGGGACTCAAATTCCTTGAAGAATCCATCCATAACTGAAAATCAATTATTATTCCTACATTACTCAACATTAGTTATATAAACAAATAAATTGTTACCTTTTCATTCTAATACCTATATTTTTTCCCTGCCATTGTTCACACATATTAGTCACATGTTCCAAATATCAAGATATCATGTCTATTAATTTGAAATTATCCTTTACCAAGACTAATAATCATGTCACAATCAACTCACGGTCATTAGTCATAAATAAGATATGCACATATGACTATGATCTATAAATAATTTAGGGAAATTGGATGGCCATAATGCTTATATATTCCTTTTCCATTGTATTTGAAGTGTGGAAATATCCCTAGAAGAAGCATGTATTTGAAAACACGATCAAAGGATATTATTATAATAAAACTTCAAGATAGGTCAAACCCTTTTGAGTTGGATTTATGCAAACTTCCATATTCTATTTTTTCTTCCTCCTCATTGGGATATGGCCATCTAATGGATACAAAAATTAAGGAACACAATATAGTTCATTAGATATTGTTAAAAAATAATTGCATGACTTCATAGCATGAAATGCATCGTTAGAAGGTAATACAATGCATACGAGGGTAATTTTTTTGTTAAAAGGGTAAATTTTGTATTAAAAAATAATTAGTGGTTTCCATTCCTTAGCTCCTCTGAATGAGGTTTGAAGGCTAACTCATTTTTAGATATATTTCGATAATAGGATCTATAGCTTCTCAGCATTTGGTAGATCGTAGCACGGAGACAAGACCATACTAGGTTGAAATGTGGAATTTCATACTATGAATATTGGCATGGAGATTAAATTTATATTATGAATGCGGAAAAATTTGGATTCATGATTGGAATGTTTGTAAATTCGACTCACCCAATTTTTTTGGAAAAAGATATTATGTTGAGGGGCACGTGGAAAGATATAACTATAATCTAGTGTAACTTCAAATTAGAAAGGCAATTATTATGCCAAAATTTGCCTGGAATCAACACATTCTATAAAAAATATGATCTAGATGTATGTATAATGAGAATCTATAAAATTCCCAACAATGAAACATGTTGAAATATTAAAAATAAAGTGGACATGAGAGGGAATTTATTAAAAATTGACTAACATGATATGATTATGCTCATGGTTAAGTTTTAACCTAATACAAGATTTTAACCTAGGTTGTGTATTCTATATGATCAAATAAACACTTCAAAGTTATCAGTTTCAATTTATGCATCGGGTATCAATCCTAAAAAAAAATTGTTTCAATGTGTTTCCCTAATCACTTGTCATGATAAAATAATAATAAATAATATGTACACTATGTGGCAATGTTTCTGCCAAATCAAAACGTGATGAGATGAAGTTTAGGTAAATAGGGGTTAAGTTTTTCAACCAAGAATCATTAAAATGTTGACATATCGACTCTTTGAATTTCTGATGTTGTATACCTTGTTTTACAAATATTAACTATGTGAGTTTTAAATTTCGTAAATCGTATCTCTTTCATCTATCAATAACTTCATGTTCATCTATTCCTTTGGAAAAATATTATAGAAATAAATTGCGGCAAAAAGAAATGATGCAAAATTCATAATTTCGTAATGCTAAACTTAGAACATGAATTTAAAAATTATCTCCATAATGTTTCATGCTTAAAAATGGTTCTATGATATAATTTTTAGATATTAATGAGTGTTCTAAATTTGATTTTCCAATTTATCTAATTATGTAAACAAAAGTCAAACTAAAACATTGAAGAAACTAAAACATTGAAGAAATTGAATTTATAGTATTGCTTGATTGTTTTGACAATAATATTTTTTTGGAAAAAAATAAAAGTGTTGAAATAAAACAAATGAATATGAGAACCAACTAAAATATCAATAATGCAATCAAAAGTCTAAAGTTAAAATGTTCAACACATAAGGGTAACAAAATAAAAGTACACAAATAGTTTTATATTAACTCTTCACCAGTGTCCCTAAATTTCTAACTTTTAACACTTTCCATGCATCTTTGAGAAAATTTATTTGAAACTTTAGGTTGTATAATTATATCTTAACTTTCTCAATGTGTTTTTTAGAGAATGGCATTGCATGTTTACTATGTAGTGGATAAAAATAGAAAAGTAAGATGAACAGAAAGTATCAAATCTTCAATGCACCACTCATGACACGTCATATATGAAACTCAGAGGTTATCAAGTCCGTTGTAGTAATACTGAATATAGATTCTCTACCCACCAACCTTAAAATGTTGTCCTAAGAACAAACATCTAATAAACATATTTTTCAAATATTCAACATCCAATAAACATATTTTTCAAATATTCAAGATTATATATATTGAATTAATTAAAAAAAAAAACTTAATCTTTAAAAATAAAATAATAAATAATAAAAGTAGTATTGTATATTGATTTTGGTGTATAGAGAAATATGTTTGGTTAACTACCAAACTTATGGCATAAGTAATCTATTACTCAATTTGAGATAATAAGTGTTGTATAGTGATATTTTTTGTGATAATCACATATAAACAGATTTTGTCAATGCTTTTCGAACCAACCATTGTGTGGGTTTGGAATCAACCATTGTAATTCATTTTCAAAACATAATATAAATGTTAGTTTAAAAATTACTAAATCATATTAATGTAACAAAAAACTTTTACACAATCTTCTTCACCATAGAAATTAAATTTATCAAATGATTAATAAGCTGGAAGAATCAAGCTACAATTCTCTTTACCACTTTTGCACAAAGTTGACATGTGCAGAAAGTACTCATGGAATATCATAACTTAAAACTTGGTTAATATGGAAATAATGTTTCATAAAGTTGTGAGTTAAGGCGTGAGGAATACCAATTCATGAGATTTGGTATATTTTTTTATTAAATCATAAACTCAACAACTTTTAAAAAAAATCATTGAGCTTTTAGTCTTCAGTTTTTTTTAAAAACTAATTTGAAAAATTGAAAATGGTTTATATACATGCTTTAATCTATATATTGAAAAATAAAATATTCAAGATTATAAAACATTTTATTGATAAATATAAAATATAGCATACTACAATTTGGTTTACATTTTGATAAATGTAAAAAATAATATATTAAAATGTGAAAAATAAAATCATATAAATAATATATATTTTATTTAAAAAAATTATTTATTTATTATTTTATATTTAAAAAGAAACATAAATAAATTAATAAATAAATATTTAGAGTTTTTAAAAACTTTAATTTTTTTAGGAATAATAAATATTTTTTTTTTAAGAAAAAAAAATATGAATTACAAATTCATATTTATAATTTTTTGACTTTATCTTTTATTATACTATTTTTATTGTATTTTTTTGGAAAAATAATTGATGAGTTCTTGTAATCATCTTAATATAAAAGAATTTTACAATTTTGTTAAGTCACAATTGATGACTTCTAATCACCTTAATACAATCGAATGTGCTTGATCGTGGGATCAAATCTTTTGAGATGGAAGTATCTTAAGATGTAAAGAGATTTGATTGGTCTTAGCCCTTAATAGATCTAGACTTAAAATTGATCTAAGCTGATTGTATTTCCACATGAATATTATGGATTCCCATTAATTATTCAATTTCTAATATGAAATTACTATCAGATACAAAACATTATCATAACCTTATAATAAAACTATAATGACAAAAATCTATTCAAACACACATATATATTTTTTAAATATATTTTAAATTTCAATAATTTTAATTTTCCATAAACGTTCTTATCTTTCTACTCATTCTTTTTCATTCCCTATGTCCAAACAATTATGCTACCTCTAACATATCATTATAAAATCCTAAAATAGATGCTCAAAAAAATTGCACAAAGATCCATAAAAAAATAAGTGTCTTTATAGATTTTTCACTGCTTCTTTTTCTTTCCACATTGACACTTTTAACAAAGTATCAACAAAGTTTGTTGATCTATGTAGTGCCAATATCTTCACATTTATATGAATCTTTAATCTAAATGAATATTTCAATTGCTATATCTAAGGTCTTTAACTTTCTTTCAACGCATAATTCTGTCTCGAGAAGATCGTTGAGAAAGCATAAATTGAAAATATCAAAAGATAATAGTGTGGCAAGGAGCTTCTATGTACTATCAGATTTAAATTAATTTCTTTTATTTGGAAATAGGTACAAAATTCAAAGGCAGTCATCATGAATAAATATTTTTGGGAGTTGGTAAAATTTATATAATTAATTTTAATTTCAATTTCACAGTGAAACAGTGTTTACATGTATACCAAACTCTCTAAAATTCTAGTTAAATTTGCTTTTGATCAAAGGCTCAGTATTTTAGCTCAAAAATCAAAGTGCTCAGAATTGAATGAAACCAGAATGAAAGAAACTGGCCCATCACAAGGAATACAATGCAACTCGTTTTGTTGAAAAAATAGTTCGGATGAAGGAGTTATGGTCTGTTGATCGTCGTTCAGAACAAGCAAATTTTTATTACAAAATTGCAAAACAGATACAGGCCGATGACATGGCATCCTAGTCAGCATTTAGGGAATCTTCTTTAGTTTTAGTCGAATGGGATTGTGACACACTGACAAGTGTCACGACGGGATTCGCCATTTTTATTTATGAATGTAAAAATTGTCCAATGACCTTCAAAGGTTCAATTTGGGTTAATAATATTATATGCTTGAAATTTCTATTTTTTAATTAATTAAGATTTAATTAATAAATATATATGATGATGATGATGATGGTTAACGTCCACTCAAACCAATATTTGGTCTATCGGGCCTAAAGAAAAGAGTTATTTAGTTTGACTTTAGATTTTATTCCTATGCTCAAAAAGCTTGGAGAGAAGCCTCCCAAGCTCACTATAATTTTGACATCTTAAAAGGCTAGGAAGGTTAGTATTGCAAAAAATATTATGAAATTGAGTTCTAATGTAGTTTTACTTGAGACACTCTAAGAGGAAGTGATTTTCATCCTCGATGTTCATATTCTCACAGAGATGGCAGATCCTTTCCATACATGGTGTTTTAGGAACTGTCCAATGACCTGTTTCATTATGGAGCTCATGAGAGTTCGTTCTAATCTTGGCTATATAAATTTTCTTCTTTGAGCTAGTTAAAACAAAGAGATAATTTTGATCTTCTAGGGTGGGGTTGATGACCTCCTTATAATATCTTAATTTTCTTTTAGTTACTATATCTTTCTCACACCACATTTTTTCTTTGAACTTAGAAGTAACAATTTTTTTAATGTTATTAACGTTTTGCAATGCAACATTCTCGTCAATATCCCAATGGTTTAACCAGGCCTTGGTGTCTTTATACCAACCTCGTTTAAGCCTTAGGTGGTTTTGGCTGGAATTTAAATCTAGCTTAGGAAGTCTATGGGCTCCTATGCTATTGAGCTTGTGCTTGAACAACAAAAGCCTAGTCATAGCTAGGCTCTCGATACGGGAAAGACCCACTTCTATAAGGATAATAGGATAGGGTGTATTACTTTTAATTTTAAGCTTATAAGTTATAAAACGCTTCTGGATTTGCTCAACCTTTCTCCAAGATTCTCTAGAGATGTTGCAACCCCAAACCGCCCATCCATATAAGATAACGGGAGTGACTAAAGTTTCAAAGAGGAACTTCTTTCTATCCCACATTACAAAGTTTGTCGTTTTACAATTATTTTCAAGACCAAAATAAGCTTTACACTCCCCATTAATCCTTTTCTGAATGCTATAGTTCCAGTTGAGCTTGTGATGAATATCAATTCCTAGGTACTTGTAAGAAGACACTTCCTCCAAGTTACTATTATCATACACAAAATTAGCGTCAGTGTCCTTCTTGGATTTGATAATCATAACTTTTGTTTTGTCAGTTTTAACAGACATACCCATGGTAGAGCAGAAATCCTTAAGAAGTCTAAGTTGCTTATCAAGATCAGAGGGGCACTTTGCGAGAAGAACAATATCGTCAGCATAGAAAATAAGGATGATAACTATCCCAGCTAAGATTGTGCCAGTACACACTGCTTCATCTAAACAACCTTCTATATATAGATTATTTTATATGATTTTTTTATATTAAAAATGATATATATATATATATATATATATATATATATATATATGATTTCATTTTTTAATATCAACTAATTTTAATTTATATTTAAACTCCACACATGTTTTTTCAAATTCCAAATCAATGTTAATACTACTTATCACAGTGGAGGCTTTATAAACTAAAGTTTCGTTGGCATGGTATGGAGGCTTTATAAATAAAGGTTTCATTATATATATGGAATGGCATTAACAATGGGTCTGAATTCCATTAACAGTGGCAAGGATTTTGAAATGGCAACATATTAAATGAAGATGCTTATGATTTGGGTGAATCAATTTTCAAAAAAATGGAAATTGGCGATTTTTTTTGGAAAAATCATTGAAAATTACCCTGCTTACGATATTAGCCCTAAAATTATCCTTGTGACAAGTGTCACTACGAGATTCACCAGTTTTATTTGTGAATGTAAAAATTGTCCAATGGCCTCTGAAGATTGAATTTAGATTAATGATATTATATGCTAAAATAAATAAATAAATATATATATATATATATATATATATTCATTTTTTAATATAAATTAATTTTAATTTATATTTAAACTCCGCACATATTTTTTCAAATTCCAAATCAATGTTAATACTACTTATCACCATGGTGGCTTTATAAACTAAAGTTTCCTTGGCATGGTATGGAGGCTTTGTGCTTTATAAACAAAGGTTTCATTCTATATATGGAATGACATTAACAATGGGTTTGAATTCCGTTAATACTACTTATCATGGTGGAGGCTTTGTGCTTTATAAAAAAAGGTTTCATTCTATATATGGAATGACATTAACAATGGGTCTGAATTCCATTAACAGTGGCAAGGATTTTGAAATGGAAACATGTTAAAAGAAGATGCGTACTATGAATTAAAATGTGGTGCGCAAAAATACCTAGAGCGGAGGGGTTGGGTTTGAACCCAAGACCTCAGCCTCTCTGTGTAGCCCATTAACCATTGGGCCATAGGCCCAAATCCTTGTAAAATACTTCTTTGAAATTACATTTAAGTGCGTAGTTAAGCTCCAATGGCGAAATGGAGGGGTCAACTCATGGGCCAACCCCTCACCATACATCCAACCCACGTGACCAAGCGCTAGAGTTAAACAAAAAAACACGCTTAGCACATTAATCAAGCACTTATATTTAAGTTAAGATGGAGTTATCTGTAATTAATTTCAGATTAGTATGGCGATATGTGTGGCAGAGCCAGCCAAATCTGGAAGAACTCCAGATTTGGTGGAGTTAGTTGGACATTTTCCAGAGTTAGTGCAGAAATTGCAAGGAAAATGGTTTTTGCCATAACTGAGGTAATATTTGACCAAATTTGGTGCTGGAAGAGTCATTATAGACATATTTTGATATTTTGGAGCCATGGGAACAAGTTGCAAAGGAAAAAGAAGTCGTCTACAAGTGTTTTTGTCATGTTGATTATTTTTGAAGCCTAGGTCCACCAGGAAAGAAGGCCATGCCCGAAGCATCTGGTAACCAAATTGAGTAAAAAATAGTTGTTTATAATATATTTTGATGTTTTAAAATCATTTTCCAAAAGAATTTTATGCATGTAAATATCATTTTCATCAAATTTGAGCTAATATAGAGGCCCAAGCTATGGAGTTGGAGATGTAGCCCAGGAGGGGTGCACTCATTCATCAAAACTCTATTTTATTGTATCCATTTGTGTGGTTTTCTCTCATTTATGTTTTTGTTGTTCAACACTTTAAATTCATGCTTTATGCTTTCAAAAACACTCATAAAATTCAGTTTTAATTCCTCTTTTGACACACATAAGCAACAAAGGAATCTGCACATCAAGCATAAAATGAGTGAATAATTCTTACATCTGAAAATGAAATTAGCACAAAAATAACTAACATTCAAATACAAATAAG
This sequence comes from Pinus albicaulis, assembly GCA_034641835.2. NCBI lineage: Eukaryota > Viridiplantae > Streptophyta > Pinopsida > Pinales > Pinaceae > Pinus > Pinus albicaulis. The sequence goes on from CM076575.1 coordinate 1,543,638,001, forward strand.
TTTTTTCAAAGAATTTAAAATAATATTTATTTTGAAAATTAATAATTTATATATGAAGATTATTGTTTTGTTAAGAGGTTTTAAAAATTTTCTTTTCAATGAATTCAGAAGAAGATAATTTTATAAATTATTATTTTATGAAAAATATAGTTAATGATATAGTCTTTTGTTAAGATACTTGCCAATTCTATGAAAATTTTGTGTATACCAAAAAAAGTGCCACACTACCCAATAAGATTTTGAATGATTTTAAAAAGTGTAACATGACCATAATTCTAAATGATTTTTAAAAGTGTCAAAAAGATAATATATTTCTGAAACGTCCCACAACTTACTTGGAAAAACAAGATATATATATATATATATATATATATATATATATATATATATATATAAACTAAGAAACCAAAAAACACTCACATATATATCAAAAAGAATTTTGAGTGATTTTAAAAGTGTAACATGACCAAATATAATTCTAAATTATTTTTAAAAAGTGTCAAAAAGGCAATCTAGAGTACTTCTTAGAAGTCCCACAACTTACTTAAAAAACGATGAAAGATATGTATATACACTGAAATAATATATATATATATATATATATATATATATATATATAGAGAGAGAGAGAGAGAGAGAGAGAGAGAGACCAAAAAAACTCACATATATATTAAAAATTGAAGCACTAGTATAAAATGGCTAATTAGTTACTAAAAAAATGACTAAAATTTGGATATAAATGACCATTTTCCAGTTGCTAACCAGTAGTAGCTCATTTACAGTATCTTATAACACGACCAACTTTTAGTCATTTTTAGCTTAGTCATTAATTAGTTGTCTCAATTTTATCATCTAGTAGTATATTTAGTCATAAATGTGGTTATTAATTGTCACAATTAATGACCAAATATACAGCAAAATATATTACTATATGATCACCTGAAAAAACCAATAAATGACCAAAGAAATATGACTAAAATGTTGGTCGTGTTATAAGATACTGTAAATTAGCTACTAGTAGTCATATATATGCAAATTTTATTCATTGTTTGAAACCAATTAATGACAAAAAAAAATATGACTAAATTTTGGTCGTGTTATAATATACTATAAATTGGCTACTAACAGTCGTATATATGCAAAATTTAGTTGTCATTTGTAATAAAAAAATTATCATTAGAAATAGTCATAAATCATTTTTTTGTAGTTTCATATTCGTTGTATAAACGACTAATTTAGTAGTTTATATTTATTTCATTACTTTCATTAATAATCGTTATAAATGACTAATTTAGGCGTATACTCATTTTATTTATGTAATCATTAATCAACACAAACTACTAACTCAGTAGTTTTATATTGATTTTATGTGTGCATTATTAATCAACATCAATTAATTAATATGTTTTTGCAACTAAATTTAAAAAATGTCATACAATGTGTATATCTATTTAATTTGAAAACACAAAGTTGCATATGTTAATTACAATACTAAACAATATCAAGTGCAACTATAAATAATTCCAACCATATAAATTATATTATATCAAATGTTAAAGTATTACAATGTGAGTTTCCAACATAGTATTTAATGTACTAAAATTTACACCTAAAATGATGTTTCAATCACTTCGAAACATTATCATTGTGTTTCCAAGGCATTGCGGGTGAATTCACCAACTCTGAATAATTGACCATCAGTCTCTATGTGTGTTTCTTATGCGGGATATTGGCTCTAAGGGTAGCACTAGACTGGTTCTCTTCTCTCCCCCTTTTTGCATTTGTTGCTCCAGTGTTATTGTTCTCCTCTTTCTTCAATTCATGCTTCTTACCATCAATATTGAGTCTCTTTTCTGAAAACAAAAGAAGATACAATGCTGAGTGTAAGACATGAAAGACAATGAATGCTAGAATATAAAATAAAGCGAACTATAAATAATTTATATGACATATAACTCAACATCAACAATGTCAAATCCATTTTCCCCATACAAGCAAGAAACTCGAACAAGTTTTCTTCAGTTGAGAAATAGTGGCCACTATGTGGCCAGATGACCTATATAAACAAAGAAAATAAAATTTCACCATAGAAAATAACACCTTAGTAACTTAGTATTCAACCTCTAGGGAAAGATTAGGCACAATCACGTCAACTTATAAGTTACACGCTAAAAATCTCAAGTTGTAGATAACTTGTGAAAACAAATACTTTGAGGTGTGATGTTAATCATTGTCGTCTTATTCGACAATAACATCTCATTTTCTAACACATGAACTTGGTCAAGTATATAAACAAAATGTACTCAAATAAAAACATGAAAGTAAATTTTTCTGATAACCATGAAAATATTTTAGCACAAAATAGTTACAAGGATTCCAATCAATATCGTGTAATACTAATTTCATCTTCAAGTTTTCATTATTTTCTAAATGGACATGATACCAAGTATTTTAAATTTCATATTTAAAAGAAAAAACAAAATCAAAAGAAACGTTCAAAGTACAATCAAACAATAAATATAGGATATCATGGAATGTACATTTCAATTATAAAAAATCTCTTTACCTTTCCAATGATGTCTTGTCTGTCATTCTTAAAACATTTTCTTGTCCAAAATAACCATGAAATGAAAGAATCACAACATTAAAAAACATAGGAATCTCTACTAGAAACATTTCCAAAGTCAATGGCTCAAGTGTCTAAAGGATCTCTAACAAAAAATTAAACATATCCAAGACTTGCTCTGCATTGTCTCCCCACCCTTTTTCCAATCACATTTCCTATAATCTGCCCACAAGAGAGTCAACTAGCAATCAAACGAAGGCATTGACATTTGTTTTTATCTTGTATATCTATAAAATTTGAATTTGATTTGTTTCAAGAACATATTAATTCATATTTAAAGCGTTTTTGACATATGAGAAGGCATCAATTAAGTAGGACATCAGAAAAATCCACCTCAATAATGTCCTCAAACAATTTCTACAATATCAATGTTTTTCTTCTTGTGATATATTAGGTACAAAAAAGAACATACCTACGAAAGAAACATCCATATATTAATTATGTTAAATCTCTATATATAGTGTATTCTTAGGCATATTATTAAGATGTTACTCTGCCTTTACCAAAGTGAACTGTAGCCTGGTTAAGCTTGTATCCTTTCATTCAACATCAATTTCTGCAAGATAAATGTCACATGTTATTCTTTTCCATTTATCAACATGCTACATATGATAAATTTAAAGTCACGTAAAACCAAGAGCAAACCCTTTTCTAACCAAAATTTAAAAAAAAAGCAAAAAATGTCTCTAATAAAACTTCATTCTAATATCAATAGATGAAAAGAGACCAGTGGACCATTTTCGTTGCTGCTTGACTTTTCCTATTTTTGTTATGAAATTTCTCGAGATGCAGGAACCAAGAAATGTGAGGGAAGTGGTAAATGTGAAAAAAATTATGTTGACCTTTGTATACTTCCTCAAAATTATGTGAATGATGCCATTTTAGGATGTGGTAAATCTCATAATAAGAAATGGTCACATTGGATGCATAGATTAAATATAAAAACGTGTGGACATGGAATTTATTCTAATAAATTTCATTGTAGTGACTACCATGGGCCTCCACGAGTTACAGGTCCTTAGTATGTTGTTCTTGATGATGAAAGAGAGATGGAAACAATAAGTATGGGTCGTCCTAGTTTGTATGGTGGTTATCTTCAAACCAAGGTTGTCATATTAATGAACTTAGGTTTTGACATGGTAAACCTGGATCTGGTCCTCATCCAGTTTCATTTAATCACAATTTTTCAAGACTCAAGAGGACATAATGGGCCTTCAACTTATAATAGGGTTGTTTTTGAGTTTATAGATAAAGTTGTTCCAAAGAAAATGGATTTTTGGGCTCCAAGAGATATGAATAATTTAAATGATAACAATCATATGTATTTTTCCAAAGATTCAAATATAAGGATACATTTTGTGGATTTTACTAATAGATATAATGAGAGAAATAATCCATGAATAACATCTACTACCCATTGTGATAAGGGAAATACTTGGAGATAATAAGACTATTTAGGTTCAAATCAAAGATGGTGTTGATTCTTGTAACTCCTCAGTTGAAATCATATGTGACTAAGGAAAGATGTTTATCTTGCAAAAATCATAATATCCTCACTGTAAAGTATAAAAAAGAGATCAATTATGATCACCTTGAACATTTTATTTAACATTTTACTATGCCATTTTTCAAACTTTCTGTAATTTTTTGCGTAATAAATTTGCAAACTTTTGGTCCTTCTGTAATTTCAAATTTCACACACAGAGGTACTATGGATTAAATATTACTCAAAAGGAAATGCATGTTTTAATTCTTTAATCTGGAAAAGTTCATATTTATTCAAGAATCAGTATCTTAATGCATGTTATGTAGAATACTAGTATACTATATGAGAGTAAAAATTCAGTTTCTTCAAGAAAATAAAAATGTAATCTGGATAGAATAAGTTATATTTCTCTACTAGAGCATATTCATAAAATACATCTCAACAGATAACTTGTATTCTCTATCCAAGGGTACAAAAAACATACATGTTGTCCTGGAGGGGGGATTTTGTCGACTGTTGGTTGTGTAGTCAAAGTTGTCGATACAACATCTCTTGACACATGTGGCACAAAGGTGGCTACAGGTGAGATATACGAAGTAGAACTCACTCTATATGCAACCACACCATTATTGTACTAAGAAAACTTGCAGGTTCAGAAACTTGTTGTGCCAAAGAGCTTACACCAAGCCCTGTTGATGCGCTTTGTATGAGTGTCATAGGAGGAATACTGTCTGCAACATAAAAATATAGGTGTAGAGAAACATGGGGTATATCTCTTTTCATTTGGATTAAGCTTGAATTCCTGAAAAACAACGCCGATAATTTCACAACACAAATGACATGAATCCATGACTTGGGTTTTATTTACCAACGTTCCAGAAATCTAGATAACAAATGCATATTATATAAATAAAAAACATAATCACAACCCATTTTATTACCTTTGCATTGGGATTTAGTGTTGAATTCCTTTGAGAAGATAATTTAGATGAATCCATGGATGACAAAAATACAAATGATGATGCAAAACAAGAGGTTGGAAACTCAAAAGCTAGGGAGCCCGAATTTCCTGTCCTACTTGTCAATGTTAATTTTTCTTGTGGGGAAACAACTTGAGTAGATAATGCACCTTTGTTGGAGTAGGCAGGCCTTGATGATTCAACAACATCAGCTGGCTCACATGAAAATGCACTTAAATCACTCACATAAGTGGAAGGTAAAGGTGGTGTATGAGCAGCAACTGGAGAATGCATAAAAGAAAATGAGATGAGAGAATGAGCCATTTTTTATAGAAGAAATGTATTCTTTCCATCTTTGACAACACCTGTGACCTGAACACTCTTCCTTCATAGAAATCCTGATCTATACATAGAAGGCAGTTTTCCACAATTAGTAGCATTGATATAAAAATTTGTCAAAGATTTAGGAAAACAAAATAGTGATGATTTGTTTTAATGAAAGAAATAAATACTACTAAACAATTTTGCTTAAAATAAAAGCTAGTATTTAGATTTCTTCCAAGGATCAAATACAACCTATTTATTATTGGCCTAAAATGCCGCCAAAAATGTTGATGGAAAACACTCAAACCATAAGAAACACACATCCAGAGGGAGGAGTTTCTCATATCACTTGATACATATGAAGGGAAAATTACTGGTTCCTTATTTACATAAAAAATATTATTACAACATGTCTAAAGTTAAAGATAGATAGAATAAGATAATTTTATTAACATTCAAAAGTACAAACTGAGTTACGTCACAACTCCATGCAGCTGAACCTAAACTAATCCTACAAATATTATTAACTACACAAGCAAACTAGGTATGATTGACCTCAATGGAACTAAATAGTAATAAACTAACAAGGGTCCCACAAAGTACATGCATTCACATATAAACAAAGGACTTATATTAGCATAACAAAAACATTATTCATTTAGATCTTGTCAATCCAAAGAGAATAACAACATTTACAGATCAGGTTACTATGAAGCAAGATGGAAAATTATCATTGTACCCATCACAAGACTTCCTTCATGCTTATGTATTTATTAAGGGAAGTACTAGGAATTTATGATCATGTAATAGATACACACACTTATACATAAATATTATGTCTATAATTATATATTGCCACAAAGTTTAGAGACAATAAGAGAAAGCAAGGGATGAGGATGTAAACACAAAATATTAACAATACAAGAAATATATTTAAAAAATAAAATAGTATAGAAGGATATGAAACAATAATATCAAGATGCAAAAAAAGAGTACACAATTATAACGAATGTACTATAATGGGTGAATCAACAATTTTTCATTAGAAGGGAACCCAAAAATTTTAGGTCATTTTGGGTACACTTATATATTTTTGTGATAAGAATTGAACTAAATTGTATGTCTTAACATTTGATCTACCTAGTCAATGAGTTTTGAACCAACAACCTATTGATAACCTATTAGTGTTTTGAATTGGTAATATTGCAGGGGTAAGCCAAGGATTTTCCCTAATTAGTGCTACAACTATGGTTAGGTCTGGTTTTTAATAATGAGTTAAAAATGTCTATAATGAAGTATGTAAAGGCTATAGACATTATTTTTCTCCTTTGTTGTTAAATAGCCCTTGGCTAACTGTTGGCTCTTTCTTTGGAGCAAATGTCATGACAAAGAAGTATCTATTTTGTAAATTCCACAGAAGGCTTGAACCTGGCATCATTCATTGAGATACTCAACATCCTTAGGCCATGCATGTCACTTGGATTACTACTAACCATGGATGTGGAATTTAACTCTGTGGGAAACATTAGTGTAACAACATGTCTTCTGGGTTTTGAACCCAAGTCTAAGCACAAAAATTTCTTTAATCACGTGACCATGTGCTCAATAAATTAATATTTGTTTGGTATTGAATATAGAAATTTGTAGTCCACTATTTCAAGGTTTTTAAAAGTGAGAAGTAATTAAGATTTGACAAAATCCTGCATTTTCTTAGATGCATCATATATTACTTCAAGGGACAACGAAATCATGGAGAAAATAGATGTACAAAAATCTAATGACAATAATAAAAGGGAATTACCATCCTCATTAAGCCAAAAATGCTAGCAGATGAATCTATGCACTTATAGGAAGGGACTGGAATAAAAAAAATTGAACTTGTATTGAACAAGTAAAACTAGTTCTTGTTTAAAAAGCCTCAATTACCCAGTTATAAGAGGGGATGGTTTAATTATCCTTACACTGATAATTCTAATGTTCGACCAAATTTCTAGAACACGGGGATGAAGGAGCTGGGAAACACACATGAGAGTCATATGGAGACACCCCCCCAAATTTTAGGGGGGCTCATGGGGGATAGGGGGATGTTGGTGTTCCTAGCATAGGAGACCCCATCTCTAAATGATTGTAAGTAGGAAGGGACTCAAAAGGAAAAATTTAAATTTGGATTTAACATGTGAAACCAAGTTCACAACAGAATAAGGTGGATATTAATGTGCACAACAATTAATATGAAGTACTCAATGCAAACAAGTCAACCAAACACCTTGGGAATGGTAGTTCAAGGAGCTCCATTTACCAGACCTTGGAAAATTATTTAAAGGTAGGGATTAACTTTATATTGATCCCCTAAATTCAAAATAAAGTGGATACTATGTGCACAACAATCAATATAAAGTATTATATATAGATTAGGCTACTAATCAGAAGTATTATATGAAGATCTAGATAAATCATGGTTTTCCATGATGTTTAGGAAAGATGGAGGATTGGGCTTGATCTTCATTGGTTTACAGGGTAAAATCTCGTTTTCTAAGTGGATAGTTTGATGCCTTTTCAGTTTCAAACAGTGGAAGAAGCTCCCCAGTCCATAATTGTTCAAAATGAACATATCGTGAGAATGAAGGGGCCATTTTAGCTCTGTGGTATGCTAGCAAAAATAGCAGGTTTGAAAATTTCTTAGACTATCATTGTTAAGAGAATCTAGGAAGCTTGGAAGAGGATTTCACTTTGTCTTTCATATAAAGGACATGGGAATTTCAGAGGCTGCTGTAGATTAGGCTACTGCTCTTTCTTGTATTCAGAGGCTATCGCTTAAATAATTCACTAAAAAGGGGTTTTTGGGTAAAGGGGACTTTGGGATCAATTCAAGATAAATTGGAGGCCTTGGACATTGATCTCTCAAGAAAAGGGATTTCTTATATCAGATAATGTTTCAAAGTAAGAATTGCAAAGCCTCATACCCACACAAGGAACTTCTACAGTAAACAAGTTGGTCTGGATCTATAAGCCTTCACAAGTCTCTTCATGTGTCAGATCCATTCACAAAGACAGTCACCAAGTGGTAGAATAAAGGTATTACAAAGCCTTGTACCTGCAAAAGACACACATGAATTGAATAGAAAAAGGGATTGGATTTGTTGCTATAGAAGGTTGGTTTGGATATTTAAGGCATCCCAACTTTATCAGACTCTTCATGTGTTACATCCATTCAAAGGGATACTCAGCAAGTGGGATACAAGATTTGAAAAACGTTATCCCTGAAGAAGACACTTAATGGAATTAACCCCAACCCCATCTAGAGGGATTGGCTTTGGTGCTTTACCAAGCTAGTTTGGATATTAAAGGAATGCCAGCTTTACCAGGCTCTTCATTTGTCACATCCATTCACAGATATAGTCAACATAAATTGGATATTGAGGAAAAAATGGAAGCGCATATTGCACCTTAACACAATTTGGAAGCACGTTGTTTCAGTTGATGAGCTTTCCATGGTCAATGGTTTATCGGTAATTACCCTTTAAAACCAAGCTTGTAAAGTATAGCTTCATGGATGCACAATGTCTGTATTGTCAGATCAATGAGATCAGTCAACCTATTTTTAATTTTTTGGAAGTCTAGACGTTCCATATATCTGATTTGGACCTCCTTGAACCATATTTTCTATGAACATATTATGTGGAGGGATGCACTCTAAGGGATTGTGATGCAGTTGCTCCACCTCACTTTCAAGGTGTCTGGAATTGCATCAGAATAGTTTTCCTACACTCCATATGAAGGATGCACTACATGGGATTGTGATATAATTGCTCCAGGTAACTTTCAATGTGTCTAGCACTACATCAGAATAGATTTTCTGCACCCATCTGAAGGATGCACTGTAATGCAGATTCCAATGGGGCTCAATTTTCTTTAGAAGCCTTTCATGAAATGTTCTATGATGATTTTAAAACCAGGATAATATCCAAGGGTGTTCTTTAAAAGGATGCTAAATATTGTAATTCTAAAGCTCTATCCTTCCTAAGGACCTTTTCATTCCTTTAGATATATGTATGTTGTGTTGTAATATGTGTTAATATAAGGAACATTTATTTGAAAAAATAAAAAAAATAAGATGACCCTAATTTGATCTAGCATCCATGTTCTAAAATGGCCTTGAGGACACATATCGATTGCATAACCTCCTTAACAGTCCCAAGGAATTCTCCATCGTTTCTTTTAATTTAAGCACAAGTCAAAGTAATTTCCTGAGATTGAATGAACATTTCAATTGATTATATATATTTTTTAAATAATCTCTTATTCTTTCTTAAACGTTTTTTCTTTCTAGGACCCAAGAATGTGCCATGATTCATATTTTGGTATATAAGGTATGATCTAACCACATCATGATAACTTGATAAGTATTCCATTCATTATGGGTAAATAGCAACTGCTACACAAACTCAACAGTTTATTAAATGATTTAAACAAGAAAAGGGTTCAAATGGAGGACGAGACATCTCATCCAGCTAACCAAGGTTCAAAAAACCATCCAGATCATATCTTCTTCTTGAATCTGCAAACTAGTTGAGATCTACAGTCAACAAGAATATTTTTGAAAATTGATTCCAAATGATATTACATAAAATTACTATAAGTGAATCAAGTAATGGTACGACTGTAGAATCAAGCTTGATGGAAACTGAACCAACACAAACATTACGGGTGAAATCGCGAATTTGGGAAACACTTTTTGGCGGACGGCTAGAATTTGGGAGAAATTTTTAATTTCTCGTCCGAGAAAATAGTCAACTCTATTTCTCGACCGAGAGTTTTAAAAACTCTCGTACGAGAGTTTTATTGGGTCTAACCGGAGTTAAAAATCTCTCGGATGAGAGTTATGCATTTTTTCGTCCGAGAGTTTTATTGACAGAAACTCTCGGGAAGACTTTCGGATGAGAGTTAAAAAAACTTTCGGACGAGAGTTAAAAAAACTCTCGGATGAGAGTTTACAAAACTCTCGTATGAGAGTTTTAAAAACTCTTGTATGAGAGTTTTAAAAATTCTCGTATGAGAGTTTTAAAAACTCTCATCCTAGAGTTTTTTCAACTCTCGTCCGAGAGTTTTATTTCTATAATAAAACTGCAAAATTATTAAGTTGTTAGAATTGGTACTTTATTTTATATAAAACTCTTGGTACTTTAGAATTGGTACTTTATATAATTTTAATAGTACTTTATTAAAATTAAAAAATGATAAAAAATAATAAAATTATAATTTTATTTTAAATTATTTTATTATTATTAATGATAAAAAATACATGAAGATTTAATTAAATAAAAATTGTTACAATATTTTGTAATATCAATGTTATATAAAAAACTAAAAATATTTTATATAAAACTAATTGATATATTAATATAAATAAAATAAAATTCTAAAACATAAATCAAAATAAAAACAACTATATATAATTTATATAATATTTTTTTTGAAATTAATGAATAAATTTAAATTTAAAAACAATTGACTAAATGCAATGAGGTGATAAAGGAGACAATGCATAGCACCTTAATATCGTTATAAATTCTTGGAAATCTCGAGAAATTTTTGAAGTGAGATGAGCTTCTTGGAATGGGTCACTTTATCTTCCACTTCAATTTCACACGATTAACTTGAAAGGAAGTCTATTTTCCTAGGTATGGATGTAAGGGGATAAACAATATTATTTGAACATTGAGTGAGATGCCCTTCTTGGAATGGGTCCTCTTATATTCCACTTTAGTTTCACAAGATTAAATTGAAATGAAGTTTATTTTCCTAGGTATGGATGTAAGGGGATAAAGAATATTATCCGAAAAGGAAATGAATGTTAAGAGTGACATTCCAAGCAGAAGTGTATGGGATTGGAGAATTATGTTATTGTAGAAAAATAACCCTTGACCCATAACCCATAACCCCTTAAACCCTAATTCCTAACCCCTAAACCCTTAACCCCCTAAACCTTAAACCCTAACCCATTTACCCCCACTAAACCTCTAAATCCCTAACCCGTTTAACCCCTAAACCCTAAACCTCTAAACACTTAACCCCTACCCCTAACACGTTAACCCCTAACCCATTTAAGCACCTAAACACCAAAAACCCTAACTCCTAACCCCTAAAATCCTTAACTGCTAAATCCCTTAACCCCCTAAACATCTAAACCAATCCTTACCCATTTAACCCCCTAACCTCAAAACCCTTAACCTCTTAAACCCTAATTCTCAACCCATAACCCTTGACCCCTTAAACCCTAAACACTTAACCCCTAACCCCTTAAATTCTAATTCCCAACCCCTAACCAATTCAACACCCTAAACCCCCAAAAACCTAACCCATTTAAGTGTTTATTCCATTTAACCCCCAAAACCCTAACCCCTAACCCCTAAAATCCTTCACTGCAAAATCCCCTAACCCCCTAAACCTCTAAACTTGTAACCCATTTAATTCTAAACTCCTAAAAACCTCAAAACCCAACCCCCAACTCCTTAAACCCTAATTCCCCAACCCCAACTAATTCAACACCCCAAACCCCTAAAAAAAACCTAAATCCTATTTAACCCCATTAACTCAACTTCTAACCCTAAAAATCCTTAACTCCTAAATCCCCAACCCCTAAACCTATAATCCAACCCTAACCTCCATTTAACCCCCTAAACCCTAAACCTATAACCCTCAACCCACTCCCAACCCACAACCCATTCAACTCTTAAACACCTAAACCTCTAACCCATTTAACCCCCTAAACCCTAAACCTATAACCCTTTAACCCCTAACCCATTAAACCCTAATTCCCAACCCCTAACCCATTTAACCCCCTAAACCATAAACCTCTAAACCCCTAACCCATTTAACCCCTAAACCCCAAACCTCTAAACAACCCTTAACCCCTAACCCAACTCGTTAACCCTAACCTATTTAAGCCCTTAAAACCCAAACCCCTAACCCTTAAACCCTAATTCCCAACCCATAACCTCGACCCTTAAACACTAATTCTAACCCTAAACCCTTAACCTCAACCCCTTAAACCCTAATTCCCAACCCCTAACCAATTCAACACCGTAAACCCCTAAAAACCTAACCCATTTAAGTGTGGATTCCATTTAACCCCCAAAACCCTAACCCCTAACCCCCTAAACCTCTAAATATGTAACCTATTTAACCCCCTAAACCCTAAACCTCTAAACCCTTAACCCCTAACCCCTAAAACCCTAATTCCCAACCCCTAACCAATTAGACACCCTAAACCGCTAAAACCCTAACCCATTTAAACCCCTTTAACCACTAACTTCTAACCCCTAAAATCCTTAACTGTTAAATCCCCTAACCCCCTAAACCTCTAAACCAACCCTAACCCATTTAACCCCCTACACCCTAAACCTATAATCCCTTAAACCCTAATTCCCAACCCATAACCCATTCAACCACTTAAACACCTAAACCTCTAACCCCTTAACCCTTGACCCCTTAAACCCTAATTCCTAACCGGGCTAACCCATTTAACCCCCTAAACCCTAAACCTCTAATTCTTTAACCCCTAACCCATTTACCCCCACTAAACCTCTAAACCCCTAACCCATTTAACCCCTAAACCATAAACCTCTAAACCCTTAACCCATACCCCTAACCCATTTAAGCCCCTAAACCCCAAAACCCCTAACCACTTCAACACCCTAAACCCCTAAAAACCTAACCCATTTAAGAGTGGCTACATTTAACCCCCAACCCCTAAAATCCTTCACTGCTAAATCCCCTAACCCCCTAAACCTCTAAACCTGTAACCCATATAACCCCCTAAACCCTAAACCTCTAAACCCTTAACCCCTAACCCGTTAAACCCTAATTCCAAACCCATAACCCTTGACACCTTAAACCATAATTCCTAACCCCTAAACCCTTAACCCCCTAAACCCTAAACATCTAAACCCTTAACCCCTAACCCATTTACCCTCACTAAACCTCTAAACCCCTAACCCATTTAACCCTTAAACCCTAAACCTCTAAACCCTTAACCCCTACCCCTAACACATTTAAGCCCCTAATTCCCAACCCCTAACCAATTCAACACCCTAAACCCCTAAAAACCTAACCCATTTAAGTGTGGATTCCATTTAACCCCCAAAACCCTAACCCCTAACCCCTAAAATCCTTCGTTGCTAAATCCCCTAACCCCCTAAACCTCTAAACCTATAACCCATTTAACCCCCTAAACCCTAAAAACCCCAACCACCCAACACCCTAAACCCCTAAAAACCCAATCACTATGCATTTCTGTATTTAACCCCCACAACCCCAACTCCCCAATCCCCAAAATCATTTACAAATTTTGTAACCCCCTTCAACCTCTAAACCCATAACCCATTTAACCTCTAAACCCTAAACTCTAAACCCTTAACCCTCAACCCTTAAACCATAATTCCCAACCTTTGCAACTCGACCCTTAACCCTAATTTTAACCCCAAACCTTAACCTCTAAACTCCAAACCCTAAACTCCTTAACCCCCAACCTAAACACCTACTCCTACTAAACCTCCAAAACTCTGAAAAGCCATTTAACCCCTAAACCATAAACCTCTAAACCCTTAACCCCTACCCCTAACCTATTAACCCTTAACCCATTTAAGCCCCTAAACCCCAAAACCCATAACCCCTTAAACCCTAATTCCCAACCCATAAACCTTGACCCCTTAAACCCTAATTCCTAACCCCTCAACCCTTAACCACTAATCCCTTAAACCCTAATTCCCAACCCCTAACCAATTCAACACCCTAAACCCCTAAAAACCTAACCCATTTAAGTGTGGATTCAATTTAACCCCCAAAACCCTAACCCCTAACCCCTAAAATCCTTCACTGCTAAATCCCCTAACCCCCTAAATCTCTAAACATGCAACCCATTTAACCCCCTAAACCCTAAACCTCTAAACCCTTAACCCCTAACCCCTTAAACCCTAATTCCCAACCCCTAACCAATTCAACACCCTAAACCATTAAAAACCTAACCCATTTAAGTGTGGATTCCATTTAACCCCCAAAACCCTAACCCCTAACCCCTAAATCCTTCACTGCTAAATCCCCTAAGCCCCTAAACCTCTAAACCAACCCTAACCCATTTAACCCCCTAAACCCTAAACCTATAACCCTTTAAACCCTAATTCCCAACCCATAACCCATTCAACCCCTTAAACACCTAAACCTCTAACCCCTTAACCCTTGACCCCTTAAACCCTAATTCCTAACCCACTAAACATAACCCCCTAAACCCTAAACCTCCCCAAGCCGTAACCCCTAACCATTTACCCCCACTACTTTCAAACTACAACATTTAAATATATAACCTAAACCTCTAAACCCTTAAACCCCAACCCTAACCTAGATTTAACCAGATCAACTTTTAAGCCCTAAACCCCAAAACCCCTAACCAATTCAACACCCTAAACCCCTAAAAACCTAACCCATTTAAGTGTGGATTCCATTTAACCCCCAAAAACCTAACCACTAACCCCTAAAATCCTTCACTGCTAAATCCCCTAACCCCCTAAACCTCTAAACCTGTAACCCATTTAAGCTCTTAAACCCCAAAACCCCTAACCAATTCAACACCCTAAACCCCTAAAAACCTAACCCATTTAAGTGTGGATTCCATTTAACCCCGAAAATCCTAACCCCTAACCCCTAAAATCCTTCGCTGCTAAATCCCCTAACCCCTAAAACTCTAAACCTATAACCCATTTAACCCCATAAACCTTAAACCTCTAAACCCTTAACCCCTAACCCCTTCAACCATAATTCCCAACCCATACCCCTTGACCCCTTAAACCCTAATTTCTAACCCCATAACCGTTAACCCCCTAAACCATAAACCTCTAAACCCTTAACCCCTAACCCATTTACCACTGCTAAACCACTAAACCCCTAACCCATTTAACCCCTAAACCTCTAAACCCTTAACCCCTACCCCTAACCTGTTAACCCGTAACCTATTTAATCCCCTAAACCCCAAAACCCCTAACCCCTTAAACACTAATTCCCAAGCCATAACCCTTGACCTCTTAAACCCTAATTCCTAACCCCTAAACCCTTAATCCCTAACCACTTAAACCCTAATTCCCAACCCCTAACCAATTCAACACCCTAAACCCCTAAAAACCTAACCCATTTAAGTGTGGACTACATTTAACCCCCAAAACCCTAACCCCTAACCCCTAAAATCCTTCACTGCTAAATACCCTAACCCCCTAAACCTCTAAACCTGTAACCCATTTAACCCCCTAAACCCTAAACCTCTAAACCCTTAACCCCTAACCCCTTAAACCCTAATTCCCAACCCCTAACCAATTCAACACCCTAAACCCCGAAAAACCTAACCCATTTAAGTGTGGATTCCATTTAACCCCCAAAACCCTAAACCCTAACCCCTAAAATCCTTCACTGCTAAATCCCCTAACCCCCTAAACCTCTAAACCTGTAACCCATTTAACCCCTTAACCCTAAACCTCTAAACCCTTAACCCCTAACCCCTTAAACCCTAATTCCCAACCCCTACCCAATTCAACACCCTAAACCCTAAAAACCTAACCCATTTAACCCCATTAACCACTAACTTCTAACCCCTAAAATCCTTAACTGCCGAATCCCCTAACCCCCTAAACCTCTAAACCAACCCTAACCCATTTAACCCCCTAAACCCTAAACCTATAACCCCTTACACCCTAATTCCAAACCCATAACCCATTCAACCCGTTAAACTCCTAAACCTCTAACCCCTTAACCCTTGACCCCTTAAACCCTAATTCCTAACCGAGCTAACCCATTTAACCCCTTAAACCCTAAACCTCTAAACCTTTAACCCCTAAGACATTTACCCCCACTAAACCTCTAAACCCCTAACCCATTTAACCCCTAAACCCTAAACCTCTAAACCCATAACCCATACCCCTAACTCGTTAACCCCTAACCCATTTAAGCCCCTAAACCCCAAAACCCCTAACCACTTAAACACCCTAAACCCCAAAAAACCTAACCCATTTAAGAGTGGCTCCATTTAACCCCCAACCCCTAAAATCCTTCATTGCTAAATCCCCTAACACCCTAAACCTCTAAACCTATAACCCATATAACCCCCTAAACCCTAAACCTCTAAACCCTTAACCCCTAACCCCTTAAACCTTAATTCCCAACCCATAACTCTTGACCCCTTAAACCATAATTCTTAACCCCTAAACCCTTAACCCCCTAAACCTTAAACCTATAAACCCTTAACCCCTAACCCATTTACCCCCACTAAACCTCTAAACCCCTAACCCATTTAACCCCTAAACCCTAAACCTCTAAACCCTTAACCCCTACCCCTAACCTGTTAACCCCTAACCCATTTAAGAATGGATTTCATTTAATCCCCAAAACCCTAACCCCTAACTACTAAAATCCCTCACTGCTAAATCCCCTAACCCTCTAAACCTCTAAACCTGTAACCCATTTAAGCCCCTAAACCCAAAAACCCCTAACCAATTCAACACCCTAAACCCCTAAAAACCTAACCCATTTAAGTGTGGATTCCATTTAACCCCCAAAACCCTAACCCCTAACCTCTAAAATCTTTCGCTGCTAAATCCCGTAACCCCCTAAACCTCTAAACCTATACCCCATTTAACCCCCTAAACCCTAAACCTCTAAACCCTTAACCCCTAACCCCTTAAACCATAATTCCCAACCCATAACCCTTGACCCCTTAAACCCTAATTCCTAACCCCTAAACCATTAACCCCCTAAACCCTAAACCTCTAAACCCTTAACCCCTAACCCATTTACCCCTACTAAACCTCTAAACCCCTAACCCATTTAACCCCTAAACCCTAAACCTTTAAACCCCTAACCCATTTAACCCCTAAACCCTAAACCTCTAAACCCTTAACCCCTACCCCTAACCCGTTAACCCTTAATCCATTTAAGCCCCTAAACCCCAAAACCCCTAACCCCTTAAACCCTAATTCCCAACCCATAACCCTTGACCCCTTAAACCCTAATTCATAACCCCTAAAACCTTAACCCCTAATCCCTTAAACCGTAATTCCCAACCCCTAACCAATTCAACACCCTAAACCCCTAAAAACCTAACCCATTTAAGTGTGGATTCAATTTAACCCCCAAAAACCTAACCCCTAACCCCTAAAATCCTTCACTGCTAAATCCCCAAACCCCCTAAACCTATAAACATGTAACCCATTTAACCCCCTAAACCCTAAACCTCTAAACCCTTAACTCCAAACCCCTTAAACCCTAATTCCCAACCCCTAACCAATTCAACACCCTAAACCCCTAAAAACCTAACCCATTTAACTGTGGATTCCATTTAACCCCAAAAACCCTAACCCCTAACCCTTAAATCCTTCACTGCTAAATCCCCTAACCCCCTAAACCTCTAAAACTGTAACCCATTTAACCCCCTAAACCCTAAACCTCTAAACCCTAATCCCCTAACCCCCTAAACCTCTAAACCAAACCTAACCCATTTAACCCCCTAAACCCTAAACCTATAACCCCTTAAACCCTCATTCCCAACCCATAACCCATTCCACCCCTTAAACACCTAAACCTCTAACCCCTTAACCCTTGACCCCTTAAACCCTAATTCGTAAACCCTAACCCATTTAACCCCCTAAACCCTAAACCTCGAAACCCATAACCCATACCCCTAACCCATTAACCCATGACTTCTAACCCCTAAAATCCTTAACTGCTAAATCCCCTAACCCCCTAAACCTCTAAACCAACCCTAACCCATTAAACCCCCTAAACCCTTAACCTATAACCCCTTAAACCCTAATTCCCAACCCATAACCCATTCAACCCCTTAAACACCTAAACCTCTAACCCCTTAACCCTTGACCCCTTAAACCCTAATTCCTAACACCTAACCCATTTAACCCCCTAAACCTCTAAACCCCTAACCCATTTAACCCCTAAACCCTAAACCTCTAAACCCTTAACCCCTACCCCTAACCCGTTAACCCCTAACCCATTTAAGCCCCTCAACCCCAAAACCCCTAACCCCTTAAACCCTAATTCCCAAACCATAACCCTTGACCCTTTAAACCCTAATTCCTAACACCTAAACCCTTAACTCCTAACCCCTTAAATCCTAATTCCCAACCACTAACCAATTCAACGTCGTAAACCCCTAAAAACCTAACCCATTTAAGTGTGGATTCCATTTAACCGCCAAAACCTTAACCCCTAACCCCTAAAATCCTTCACTACTAAATCCCCTAACCCCCTAAACTTCTAAACCTATAACCCATTTAACCCCCTAAACTGTAAACCTCTAAACCCTTAACCCTTACCCCTTAAACACTAATTCCGAACCCCCAACCAATTCAACACCCTAAACCCCTAAGAACCTAACCCATTTAAGTGTGGATTCCATTTAACCCCCAAAACCCTAACCCCTAACCCCCAAAATCCTTCACTGCTAAATCCCCTAACCCCTAAACCTCTAAACCTGTAACCCATTTAACCCCCTAATCCCTAAACCTCTAAACCCTTAACCCCTAACCCCTAAAACCCTAATTCCGAACCCCTAACCAATTCAACACCCTAAACACCTAAAAACCTAACCCATTTAACCCCATTAACCCCTAACTTCTAACCCCTAAAATGCTTAACTGCTAAATCCCCTAACCCCCTAAACCTCTAAACCAACCCTAACCCATTTAACCCCCTAAACCCTCAACCTATAACCCCTTAAACCCTAATTCCCAACCCATAACCCATTCAACCCCTTAAACACCTAAACCTCTAACCCCTTAACCCTTGACCTCTTAAACCCTAATTCCTAACCCCTAACCCATTTACCCCCTAAACCCTAAACCTCTAAACCCTTAACCCCTATCCCTAACCCGTTAACCCCTAACTTCTAACCCCTAAAATCCTTAACTGCTAAATCCCCTAACCCCCTAAGCCTCTAAACCAACCCTAACCCATTTAACCCCCTAAACCCTAAACCTATAACCCCTTAAACCCTAATTCCCAACCCATAACCCATTCAACCCCTTAAACACCTAAACCTCTAACCCCTTAACCCTTGACCCCTTAAACCCGAATTCCTAACTCCTAACCCATTTAACCCTCTAAACCCTAAACCTCTAAACCCTTAACCCCTAACCCATTTACCCCCACTAAACCTCTACACCCCTAACCCATTTAACGCCTAAACCCTAAACCTCTAAACCCTTAACCCTTACCCCTAACCCGTTAACCCCTAACCCATTTAAGCCCCTAAACCCCTAAACCCCTAACCAATTCAACACCCTAAACCCCTAAAAACCTAACCCATTTAAGTGTGGATTCCATTTAACCCCCAAAACCCTAACCCCCAACCCCTAAAATCCTTCACTGCTAAATCCCCTAACCCCCTAAACCTCTAAACCTGTAACCCATATAACCCCCTAAACCCTAAACCTCTAAAACCTTAACCCCTAACCCCTTAACCCTAATTCCCAACCCATAACCCTTGACCCCTTAAACCCTAATTCCTAACCCCTAAACCCTAAACCTCTAAACCCTTAACCCCTAACCCATTTACCCCCACTAAAACTCTAAACCCCTAACCCATTTAACCCTTAAACCCTAAACATCTAAACCCTTAACCCCTACCCCTAACCCATTTAAGCCCCTAAACCCCAAAACCCCTAACTAATTCAACACCCTAAACCCTTAAAAATCTAACCCATTTAAGTGTGGATTCCATTTAAAACCAAAAACCCTAACCCCTAACCCCTAAAATCCTTCACTATTAAATCCCCTAAACCCCTAAACCTCTAAACCTGTAACCCATTTAACCCCCTAAACCCTAAACCTCTAAACCCTTAACCCCTAACCCCTAAAACCCTAATTCTGAACCCCTAACCAATTCAACACCCTAAACCCCTAAAAACCTAACCCATTTAACTCCATTAACCCCTAACTTCTAACCTCTAAAAATCCTTAACTGCTAAATCCCCTAACCCCCTAAACCTATAACCCCTTAAACCCTAATTCCCAACCCATAACCCATTCAACCCCTTAAACACCTAAACCTCTAACCCCTTAACCCTTGACCCTTAAACCCTAATTCCTAACCCATAACCCATTTAACGCCCTAAACCTTAAACCTCTAAACCCTTAACCCCTACCCCTAACCCGTTAACCCCTAACTTCTAACCCCTAAAATCCTTAACTGCTAAATCCCCTAACCCCCTAAACCTATAAACCAACCCTAACCAATTTAACCCCCTAAACCCTAAACCTATAACCCCTTAAACCCTAATTCCCAACCCATAGCCCATTCAACCCCTTAAACACCTAAACCTCTAACCCCTTAACCCTTGACCCCTTAAACCCTAATTTCTAACCCCTAACCCATTTAACCTCCTAAACTCTAAACCTCTAAACCCTTAACCCCTAACCCATTTACCCCCACTAAACCTCTAAACCCCTAACCCATTTAACCCCTAAACCCTAAACCTCTAAACCCTTAGCCCCTACCCCTAACTTTTAACCCCCAACCCATTTAAGCCCCTAAACCCGAAAACCCCTAACCAATTCAACACCCTAAACCCCTAAAAACCTAACCCATTTAAGTGTGTATTCCATTTAACCCCCAAAACCCTAACCCCCAACCCCTAAAATCCTTCACTGCTAAATCCCCTAACCCCCTAAACCTCTAAACCTGTAACCCATATAACCCCCTAAACCCTGAACCCCTAACCCCTTAAACCCTAATTCCCAACCCATAACCCTTGACCCCTTAAACCCTAATTCCTAACCCCTAGACCCTTAACCCCCTAAACCCTAAACCTCTAAACCCTTAACCCCTAACCCATTTACCCCCACTAAACCTCTAAACCCCTAACCCATTTAACCCTTAAACACTAAACCTCTAAACCCTTAACCCCTACCCCTAACCCATTAACCTCTAACCCATTTAAGCCCCTAAACCCCAAAACCCCTAACCAATTCAACACCCTAAACCCCTAAAAACCTAACCCATTTAAGTGTGGATTCCATTTAACCTCCAAAACCCTAACCCCTAACCCCTAAAATCCTTCACTGCTAAATCCTCTAACCCCCTAAACCTCTAAACCTGTAACCCATTTAAGCCCCTAAACCCCAAAATCCCAAACCAATTCAACACCCTAAACCCCTAAAAACCTAACTCATTTAAGTGTGGATTTCATTTAACCCCCAAAACCCTAACCCCTAACCCCTAACCCCTAAAATCCTTCGCCGCTAAATCCCCTAACCCCCTAAACCTCTAAACTTATAACTCATTTAACCCCCTAAACCCTTAACCCCTAACCATTTAAACCATAATTCCCAGCCCATAACCCTTGACCCCTTAAACCCTAATTCTTAATACCCAAACCCTTAACCCCCTAAACCCTAAACCTCTAAACCCTTAACCCCTAACCCATTTACCCCTACTAAACCTCTAAACCCGTAACCCATTTAACCCCTAAACCCTTAACCCCTACCCCTAACCCATTTAAGCCCCTAAACCCCAAAACCCCTAACCCCTTAAACCCTAATTCCCAACCCATAACCCTTGACACCTTAACCCTTGACCCCTTAAACCCTAATTCCTATCCCCTAAACCCTTAACCCCTAACCCCTTAAACCCTAATTCCCAACCTCTAACCAATTCAACACCCTAAACCCCTAAAAACCTAACCCATTTAAGTGTGGATTCCATTTAACCCCCAAAACCCTAAACCCTAACCCCTAAGATCCTTCACTGCTAAATCCCCTAACACCTTAAACCTCTAAAGCTGTAACCCATTTAACCCCCTAAACCCTAAACCTCTAAACCCTTAAACCCTAACCCCTTAAACCCTAATTCCCAACCCCTAACCAATTTAACACCCTAAACCCCTAAAATCCTAACCCATTTAAGTGTGGATTCCATCTAACCCCCAAAACCCTAACCCCTAACCCCTAACCCCTAAAATTCTTCACTGCTAAATCCCCTAACCCCCTATACCTCTAAACCTGTAACCCATTTAACCCCCTAAACCCTAAACCTCTAAACCCTTAACCCCTAACCCTTTAAACCCTAATTCCCAACCCCTAACCAATTCAACACCCTAAACCCCTAAAAACCTAACCCATTTAACCCCATTAACCCCTAACTTCTAACCCCTAAAATCCTTAACTGCTAAATCCCCTAACCCCCTAAATCTCTAAACCAACCCTAACCCATTTAACCCCCTAAACCCTAAACCTATAACCCCTTACACCCTAATTTCCAAATCATAACCCATTCAACCCCTTAAACACCTAAACCTCTAACCCCTTAACCCTTGACCCCTTAAACCCTAATTCCTAACCCCTAACCCATTTAACCCCCTAAACCCTAAACCCCTAAACCCTTAACCCCTACCCCTAACCCGTTAACCCCTAACCTATTTAAGCCCCTAAACCCCAAAACCCCTAACCCATTTGACCCCTTAATCCCTAAACATGTAAACCCTAAACATATAAACCCCTAAACCCTAAACATATAAAACCTTAAACATATAAACCCCTAACATATAAACTCCTTTATAGTTGTTAGAAAGCTAGTCGTTATTGAGTTAGTTATTTAATTAGTTGTTAAGGAGATTAAATAATTATTAATTAATTAGTTATTAGGGGATTCTTTAAGTATTCAAGAAAAATTAAAAAGGTTAAAGATAATATTAAATTACTTATTAAAAATATTTAATTAAAAACAATTTAATTATTAAAATATTTCAATATTTTTATAAATATTATAATTATTTTAATAACTATTTAGATTAACTAAAAAGTATTACAAATTCATATCTAAAAGGAGGGAAATAAATATCTTAAATTAGATTAAAAGGATAAAGAAAGAAGAGGAAATTACCCTAAACATATAAAATCGTAAACATATAAACCCCTAAAACTTTTGATTAAAACATTTAATAAAACTCTAGAGTTTTCTAAACTCTCGTCCTAGAGTTTTAAAAACTCTCGGCCTAGAGTTTTCTAAACTCTCGTCCTGGAGTTTTCAAAACTCTCGGCCTAGAGTTTTCTAAACTCTCGTCCTAGAGTTTTCTAAACTCTCGGCCGAGAGTTTCATCGAGTAAACTCTCGGGCGCAAACTCTCGTCTAAGAGTTTTTTAAACTTTCGGCTGAGAATTTGGCCGCGCGGTTAAATGTAACTTTAGGTGGGTTAAACTCTCAGTCAAGAGTTTTCTAAATTTCCTGTCTGAGATATTATCTTGGCTGAGAGTTTCTGGTCAACGAAAAACCCAGAAAATTCTGCAGTTTTCAAGAACCTGCAACTTTGGAGGGGCAGAACACCTACAAAAACAAAATTATATATGTTGGACCAAGTACCATTAGATTCATCTCTGAATCTAGTTTTTGATGATATGAGATTTGTGGAGTTTCATTAAAAAATTCAATTTTTTATTAATTTTTTACTAAACTGTGTCATTGTGGAATTTCGTTGTTCGAAAAATTGTACTGAATGAAAATTCAATAACTTTCAAATGAGGATACCAAAAAATTCAATAAAATCATATTGCACTTCCTCTCCCTATCTACTTCAAAAGGGTACTCTCATTTTTCTTATTGATGATCACATTGAAAAGAAAGTCAAAGGATCATAAAATGTACTGAAACATCACTGGTTTTTTGTCTTCGTCCATTTCAAAAAAAATAAAAAATAGTGATTTAATCCTAAAATTACCGAAAAATAGTCTGTGCACTAGTGCAATATATTCCAATTATAATGCTATGGTTTTTTTCCAAAAAATGAAAAACCTTTCCTAGAAAAAGTGAAGGATCATAAAGTGACGATTTATGTTTGCCTGAAAATTTCAAGTATATGCAGTTAGTAAACAAGAAATTTACCCCTCTATATGTCAATATCTTTTTTTTTTTTTAAATATGGGTATGGAGGTAAGACAATTCTCTACAATTCGTGTTTTTATGTCAAAGCATAATTTGCAATAAAAATATGAGTTTAGTGGAGTTGAAGTTGAAAAACATAGAAAATTACAATTTTCAACGTCGAAAAAGGGCAAAAAGTGTTTCCCAACTTCACATTTTCAACATTTCTAGGATAAAGCTGTGGAAATTTCACTGATTCGACCAAAATTTAGCATCCATGGAAAACTACCTGACCATTCCAAAGGGACTGCAAAGGTAACTGATAATTCCAAGAAAACGCACAAGATCGACACCCTATGGCTTACCCTGTAGAATGAAATCTGCTAATTGTGTGGTGAAATTAAGGAAAGGGAGTTTATATGAAGTTCCCATGAAGTGCATCCTTAAAAAAAAATGTGCATCGGTTTCATTTTTGTGTGGCTAATTATTATATTAACCCAATTATAAAGAAGGAACATAATTTCATTTGCAGTAAGAGTGTTAGGTTTACAAAGTATAGACTTCATAAAGAATACAATTAACTTCTTTGACTCCGGGCCTGGCCCTAGTAGCAAAGATTCTAACACTACAATTAGCTTATTATAATTTCTAATTCTTTAGCAAAAAAATAAATAACCAAGGAGCATCTTGCCAATCAATAGGGCTCTAGACCAAGATTCAATTTAAAAAATGAAAGGCTGGGAATAAATCCATCTGCACTACTAAATGTAATCATTATCCTTTAAATATGCACGTTAACCACACATTCTAACAAACGAAAATGAAATTAGTCCCTACATATCATTCGAATATACATAGATAATGAAGTACATTTTTAGGTAAATAAAACCCCCAAGTAAACAGATGCAAAAATGCCAACCGCTATAAGAACTTCCTTATTGACTGTAGCTCTCCCCTCCCACCATATTGTACTAATTATCCAATTGAATGTAGTAGAATGTCTATTTTCCTGTTGAAGATCCAAATTATGTAGAATAATCAACATATATATGAAGATGTTTTGATGACAACAACAAAATACAAATTACTTTCCAACAATACAGCTTTGAAATAGAAAGACATAAAATCCATGCACACAAATTAGAAGAAAATTTGCTTAGATAGAAATTCCAATAAGGACGAAAGACCCAAGATTAATATAGTAAAAGTGAATTTAAGAATAAAAGAGAAATAGTAGGGGCAAGTTGGCCACTTTTGGGAGATTTGAGTCCCTATGGGAGCTAAGACAATACCTTACTCTTACCAACCTGGTTAACTTCTCGTGGCTGGAATTCTTGTACTCAAAAAAGGTAGTTTTGAATATTTGACTATAGATCTGTATTCAAAACCTTGAGCATTTCCTTCAAATGTTCTAAATAAGGATATCGTGAAGATATGATTTGATTGTGCTGCATTTGAGAGGCATCGTGTAGGAGTTGTGGCACAACATGGATTTGGAAATCTAAGAAGCAACCATTGTTATGAAGTTTATTAATTCCTCTTCATGTCACTTTGTTACTGGACTGATTTTGTGATGATATTGACTTAGTTTCATGTGTTACAACATCTTAAAAATCTACTGAGTGTTAGTGTCTTTTCTGCGAGTTACTGGGGCAAAGCTGACACAATTGGGTAGAGTTCAGTTGGAGGTCCTTGTTCACCACTGACTAAACCTTATTGCCTATTTTTGTAGCTTCCATTTCCACTAACCCAACAAGGAGAAGGAGCATTATAAATCAAATTAACTTTAAACCTGTTGAATTAGCGGAGTACCAAAGCAAATTGTTCTACTTCAAATGCAATGATAATTTCCTACTATCCTACAAGTGACTATGTGTTGCAAATAAACTTTTCAACTTTTTTTAGGTTGTTTTATGATTTTGAGGGTGCAGATGAGAAGATTGAAAATCAACTCACTGGTGCTAGTGACAGGTATCACCTTGCGAGTTTATTAGAAAACAATCATAATAATCTTGATAATTGATTGATGTTGGTAATTCTCACTGCCTTATAGATGTTTTTGTATTTTTGGATGGTGCTTATGGTAAATATCATGTTAAAATTTGGGTCATCGTGATGTTTTAGTAATCTTGGTTGGTGAATTCGGCACAATGAAGATTGCAATTATGTGTATGAGCCTATAACCAGAAATAATTTTTGACATCCATGTATGTTTACAATGCTTGTACATTTTGGATAACAACCAATTATAGTATCCATGATGATTTTGATCTTCATAGTATCATAAGAGGTGGATCAAGGTTTAATGAGGAAGGCCCGAGACGTTTTTTAAAGGCAAAAATATTGACTAGTGAAGTATCATTTGATGATGTCTAAATTTTCCTAAGATCATATTTCTTACATTAAGATATTTTATGGTATGAGAAAGGAGACAGTGAACTGGCCATGATATGTTATATCATGATGCCAAGCATTTTTTATCATTTGTTTAGTTCCTTTTATAATATATGGTTTCTATATGCAAGGCTACCTCATCTTATATATCACTTGTTTGGTTATAAATTAATATGCATTGTCACATGCAATGAAAGTTCAGTCTACTTGTTATAGTTTGGAGTTTAATTACTTCAAACAATAGACAATAATCCAGTGGCTCTAAACTTGTATCTATTCAGATTTTGTAGGTGGTTTTTTGGATATACTTCATGTGATTCTTGTGGTAGGCTTTTGATAAAAGGAAAATATTGTCCAAATTGTTTGAAAGCAGGTCATTAAATCCCTAATTTCTCCCTTTTACTTTACATGGAATGTTTCTTTACCTTTTTATAGTCAGAGCTTTTTCAATCATGCAACGTATCAACTAAAATTTTCAATTTGTTTAATTTTAGATGAATAACACAGTGCTAGTAAAATGCCCAAAAACGCTTACAGACAACATTATACCATTAAAATTAAACTCAACAAGGAATAAACCAATTATATGCACTATACAATAGCAAACTAACTCCTTTCCACTCATGAAATTAATTTAGAATTATACAGTAGCATGTTACAAAATTTATGGATTGATAAGAGAGCCATGGAAAGTAATCAGCCATAGGCATTGATTTCTCAACCCACAAACTAATATTAAACCCATAAGTTTTATACATTGCTGATATAAGGCAATATGAAGATAGTGCCAAGTCATAAACAGTAAATTTCTTAGATTGAAATCAAAATATACAATGAGCGAATAAGGGTAATTAAACCTGATTTGGAGGCTTATGAATAAGTGAAAAATATCGGTTCTTAAGGCTGGAATGGACCAGCGTTGACCCCTTTAATTATGAGCTTAATTTATGGAGTATGAACAACTCTTCCTCATTGTACAAACCCAACTGAATTTATGACACCCTTTTTCTCCTAAATGACACCATCTACAAACATGTAATTAAGGCATCTCCATAACCCACACACAAATATTGCAATAACATCCAGAAGAGGTTAAATCAACCCACAATAATGCTACAACCAACAATGAAATTTTCTAGCAACTCTTCCTTCAACACAATGTCACTCACAGGAGGTATGAACTTTAGAAAATGAGAAAATAACAATCCTCCCTTCCAAAAACACGCCCACAAGACAAAGACCAAATTTGAGGTCCCGTGTGATTGGTTATTGTACTTCCTTTGTTACAGAATTCGACCAGTTGAGTGTAAGAGTGAATATGGCCCTCTTGAGTGGAGAACTTGACCCCTTGGAAAAATTGAACTTGAACCATGGAACAGAGTATTTCAACCTCTTTCACAATACTAAACTTGTTCTTCCTTCGAGATGAATTTGACTAACAATGAATAGGAATGAACTCAACCCTAAATGTAATGTTCACTTCCTTTCTAAGCATTATTGAGAGGTTGGAGACTTAGAGGTTGATGTTGACAATACCACCTACATTGATCCACACTTGATGCTAATGCCCAAACATATCCTTGCCAGCAACAACGAAGCTCTTTGTACTTAGAACTGCCAAATCAAGCACAAACTAGCATGTATGGTCATTGATAATGGAAACCAAATAACCTTCTCTTGCTTCAATTGGAAAAGGAACACAAGTTACCAAACTCAACTCATCCCAACTCAAATTAGCTTGGATGGGTCTGAGATGCACATTAGCTTGTGATAATCACTTGAAAATAGATCAGAGTGTTGCTATAATATGGCAAGATTTTTCCCAATATCTTGTATGTTCTTACAAACAAATATGAGAAGATTTATGAAAATAAGATGATGATAACAAGTGTAACTAATTGTGTAAAGCAGGGGCATTTAGGTTCAATCTTAGGCATGTGCCCTCTTTCAATCCTAATATTACTTGGAGTTATTTCTATGGTGCATGTCAAATTTGGGTGATTATGTTGTTGGTATTGTCCTTCATTACAGTTATGATCATTAATTCTAACTCAAGATTAGAACTAGTAGTGGTACTAACATTCGTACAAGGTCAATAGCCCTTTGGGCCCTATTAAAATTTGCTATGGTTAAAGGTGTTCATAATATTCAGGTTGCTGGAGACATGAAAGTGGTAATCAGAATTTTAAAGGATCTGTGCCATTGGATCATCTAGTTCTCTCTCACTGGAAGCACTAAGTTAAGGAACTGGAAGCACTAAGTTAAGGAACTCCACGAAACTTTTCATTCAATTTATATTCAGCACGTTCACAAAGAATTTAATTCTCAAGAAGATCATCTTTCAAAGGATCCCATTGCAATCAGAAAATGAATTATGCATGGCGAATCAGAGGGAGGGTTTTGGTTTTAGTTTTCCAAGAAATGTTGTTTTAAAATCATTTTACAGGGAGTTTCAATATATTATTTTGGGTTGTTTGCAATGTTAGCACTATAGGTGGAAATGTTATTTTGATGTTCAACGTTTATTAGAAATATGTTTTGCAGAATCTGATGATAATCTGGAAGTTGTATGAAAGGAGCTATTATGCATAGGCACCATCAATGTATACTTCAATTTCTACTTGAAATAACAAATCTGAAATACACATTTGTTTTCTTGGAAGAAGAAAGACACAAAAATGAGGGAAATATTTTGTGGAAGAAGATATGAAATTTTCTATTGGTTTCCATTTTCAAACATCTATTTTTTCATTTACAAACGTTGCTCCTTTCACCATGGTTCTTTGGATGACTATAAAGACATACTTTTATAGGTATACTCTTTTTTCACTTTAGTTATTATTGGAAGAAGCAGAGTGAATACTCTTCTAGAAGAGCCAAACAAGGCATTTATTTTCCAATAAAAAGGCTTTATATTGAATATTTGAAGTGTGAAATCAAAATATACATCGAACCACCCATAGACGATCAAAAAATAAACATTCCTAAGGCTCAACAATAGAAATATCTGTTAATTGAAGTTAGAGATGGAAGGGCTCTGCTAAATTTAATAGTTTGGAAAAAAAAACCACATGTGAAGCAAAGGGGAAATCTCACTTTCTCTTAGTGTTGACTTTAAAAAATTCTCTAATTTTCTTATAGTCAAAAATAGAAAATCTAGCAAATCTAACTGAGCATGCATGGATATTTTATTTCACGACAACTTTAGTTCAATGTGACAGTTTGACTCGAGTTTAAAAGCCCAGTTCACTTGAGTTCTAGATGTCAGTTACGCTTAATTTCGACGAGGCATTTCTACTTCGGTTCGAGGAGCCAATTTTCTTGAGTTGAAGAGCAGTTTGATCCTATAAATAGAAGAGCACAGACTTGGTGAATACATCATTATGCACTAGAAAGAATTTGTGTCTTGAGGTCAGGAAAATAGTTCTAGATCAACGTGTGTGGTCTGGGAGAGCACATCACTTAAGGAGGCTAAGACACCTTGCGGAAGGAGGCACTTCTATCTAGTGTTTTGTGGTGTTTTGTTAATTGTATGCTTGTGTCTTTATGAATTTATTTTCTTCTACAAATTCATTAGATACTCAATAAATTTGATTAGTGAATTTCGCAGTTCAATTTTCTAATTATTGCATCTCTAAACAAATTATGTTCAAATTAGAGGTTGGGTATTAGAAATGTAACAATATATGCATATGTCCTATTACTACTTATTACATTCATCATAGGCTCCTAGAAGGTAGCCTTCAGAAAAATGA
Organism: Pinus albicaulis; assembly: GCA_034641835.2. Taxonomy (NCBI): domain Eukaryota; kingdom Viridiplantae; phylum Streptophyta; class Pinopsida; order Pinales; family Pinaceae; genus Pinus; species Pinus albicaulis. The sequence goes on from CM076575.1 coordinate 1,543,668,451, forward strand.
CTCGGTCATCCTGTTGTTTTCCAAAAGGGTCCAATACATTAACAATAAACAAAACCAGAGTTATTTTAATGAACCTCAACTGGAAAAGTGGCCCTGCAACAATATAAGACTCTCTCAGAAACTGAGACCTATGAACATTCCCTAATCTCCTACTTTGGATTTTGACCCTTATGCATAAGAAATAATTTTTTTAAGTAAATGATCAACTAGGGAGTTGAATTCTCAACATGCAGAAATTTTAATACAAATTATGTATTAATGGGATTATCCTAATCTAAAAATTATATGCCATTGTTAAATACAGAATCGTTTCTACAAAAATTCTTGTGGAAATTTAAAACATGATCGCCAATTGCAAACACATGAAGAAAGATCAATCACACATAACACAGATGTTTTTACCAGGAAAGAATAAATATAAAAACCCCACTATCATATATTATGTATATATCATGGATCATGAAACAATCTCATACGAAACTCTAATACAAGAGCTCTCAGTACAATATACAATCATCTCACACTGTCATACAAAAATTGCCAAATTCATGTGCCAATTTACTGCCTCCAAACAACCTGCCTCCACTACGCAATCCCTAATGCTCAAGAACCTCTAAATGCATGAATATAGCCTGCCTTGAATGTGCAATCCTCATAGGCATCTACAACGTGTGTGTGGTTTCATGAGTGCACCCACTAATGTCACGACTGATAGTCAAACTGTCCCTTTCACCTATCTCTCAACTGGGTGTCCATTGGATCTAACATGCATGTAGTTTATATTAGTAGATCTTCAATTGCATGTGAGACCACTGATTGTGAATTAATTAAATAATTAATTCATTGATCGATCACTAGTGTATGTTCAGTTACAACTAGAAAAACTGGGTTTAACTCACTTAACTGAGTTAAAATACTTTACAACTTTCATAACTACACTTCCAACTCTGTTACAACTAAGTCCACTTGCATGTCCCACCAACCAACCTTTGAACTCAAATTTCCTATAGCTAACTGGTTTTCCACTTTAGTTAACTATTTCCAAGTGCTCATTGAGAATAGATTAATATTTATTGCCCAACTATTATTAAGGGATAATAATAGTCGACATGCATCTATAAATAGACATTCGATCTATAAATAGAATTTTCTCAACCATCTATAAATAGACATCATCTATAAATAAAATTTTCTCATGCATCTATAAATATACCTCCACCTAAAAATATCATGTGTGGGCCCCACCTAGTGTAGGTGCTTAATTTTCATTAGGATCAAGGATGTTGTTTCCAGATGCAAATTTCATTGTTTCTTGTTGCAACCTTCAACACTCCATCTCAACAAGAAAGGAATGCCTTTGCATGTGACATGCAACTCCATGCATGTGCCTTACAACCTTTGCATGCAAAACTTCTCTAGTGTTTCTCGCACATGCAACACTTCCAAAACTAAATAGCCTCCAAACAACTGAATCGGTATAATGCATCTGTCATCAAAGTATTCTGACTTCTGCAGGTACCAACTGCACATGCCTTCTGGATCCATTGTGTTGCTGACACCTGCATCCATGCACTCTGCACTTGCTACCAACTCTGATATGTGCTCTAGTATCTAACACTATCACTTTGATTTCATGTCCTCACGACATTTGACTTCATCAATCCAACTGATCTGGCTACTACTGCTCTGTGGGCTCCTTGTAGCCAGGTTCGATTCATGAGATCCACACTATCTCAATGAATCTTGCACAAAATTTCTTCTTGGGATTATTCATGCATGTCACCCCACCTCTCACCTGGTGGTATAGCTACATGCACTCCCTCTTCCCATATGCCTCGAAATTTCTCTGCATGAATGATTTCTCCCACTCCATGATCTTCTGCAAGTGGCTGCTCCACATCTTGAGGTTCACTCTTACCTGCATGCAAATCCAGCTCCCTCTCAAGGGTTAATTGCATGACTTTCTCACACTTCCCAATTGTAGGAAGCTCTGTAGAAATCCCATCTACATCAAGTCTATATAGATTTTTAAATCGAATCCCAACCTTCTTGGCTTTCCCTGTTGCTTTGTGTCGCAGGAAAATTTTTCCTTCACTAAAGACAACATCATAGCCTCTATCCTCTAACATTGAGACTGAGACTAAATTTTTCTTCAAACCTGGTACATGCATTACCTCTTTTGAATGAATAGTTTACCTGATTCCCTCTTAAAGGTAATGGTACCAATTCCAGTCACAATGTATCATCCATCATCGCCCAAATAAATATGCATTTGGAGATATTTCTCCTCAAGTCACCGAAAAGTTTCTTATCTCCTGTCATGTGAAGGGAATCACCACTATCCAAGTACCACCTCGATCCTAATGCAATTGACACCATGAATGAAATTAAAGAGAATTCAAGCTCAAATTGCAAGGCAAGAGCCTTAGCAACTGCAACTCCAGTAGCCATCTTTTTCTTCTTCTTTTGTGGACAATTTGTGGCAATATGTCCATACTCGTGACAATGAAAACTCTTCACTTTGGACATGTTGTGCTCCTTGCCATCTTCACCGGCCTCAGATTTAGAATGGAATTTCTTCCCCATCACCTTCTTCGACTTAGCAGCTAAAGCACAATCCTCTTCATCATCATGCTTTGATGAAGAGCCATCTATGGTGTTCCACCTTAACTCCTCCTGCACTAGATCCGACGAGAGTCATTCCCAATCTAGCAATTTTTCCCGTCCGTTGACAAAGTATTCATAATCATGCCAACTCTTCGGAAGTCCCAAGAGAGAGAAACTCACCAAATTATCATCAGAAATACTTATTCCTACACTCCCAATCTCATCTCGACATTGGAAAAACTTTGTTAAGTATACCAGAATAGTGTCGTTCTTTTCCATCTTGATCTTTCTAAGTTTATCCATCAATTCCAATTTCCTATGGTTGCCACTACTTTGAAATATATCCATCAAAGCCTTCCACATAGGATATGGTTTGGCTTTCCCATGAAGGCTTGAGACAATGTGGTCTCTTACTCCTTCCAACAGAATCATCCTCACCCTTGCCACTTTCTTTGCCATGCATCAAGTAATGCAACATCCGTCAAAGTAGGCTTAGGAACATCTTTGTCAATGAATTCCTTCAAGCCATTATCTTCGAGCACCGCCTCCATCCTATCCTTCTAGGAAATTTATTTAGAGCTGCCCTCAAGTGCATAATATAGCCACAAGCCATTGAAATCCATTTTGATGTTTACTCAACTGTCACACCAAGAAATTCATGCAGCAATTTAGAATTAATTCCACCAACAAACTCAGATCCTGCTTCAAAATTGCAATCTTCTGTGCTCCGATACCATGTATAAATTTTAATACAAATTATATATTTCCTGTATTCTCGTGATATAAAAATTATATGCCACTGTTAAATACAAAATCACTTCTACAAATATTCTTGCGGAAATTTAAAACATGACCGCCAATTGCAAACACATGAAGAAAGATCAATCACACATAACACAAATGTTTTTACCAAGAAAGCATAAATATAAAAACCCCACTATCATATATTATGTGTATATCGTGGATCATGAAACAATCTCATGCAAAACTCTAATCCAAGAGCTCTAAGTACAATATACAATCATCTCACACTGTCATACAAAAATTGGCAAATTCACATGCCAATTTATTGCCTCGAGACAACCTACCTCCACTGCGCAATCCCTGATGGTAAAGAACCTCTGAATGAATGAATATAGCCTACCTTGACTATACAATCCTCATAGGAATCTCCAATGTGTGTGTGGTTGCATGAGTGCACTCACTAATGTCACAACTGATAGTCAAACTGTCCCTTTCACCTATCTCTCAACTGTGTCTTCACTGGATCTAACATGCATGTAGTTAACAATATTAAATCCTCATTTTCATGTAAGGCCATTGATTGTGAATTAATTAAATAATTAATTCACTCATCTCTCACTAGTGTATGTTCAGTTACAATTAGCACAACTGAGTTTAACTCACTTAACTGAGTTCAACTACTTTACAACTTTTATAACTACGCTTCCAACTCTGTTACAACTTTGAATCACTCAGTTACAACTAAGTCCATTTGTATGTCCCACCAAGCAACCTTTGAACTCAAATTTCTTATAGCTAACTCGTTTGCCGCTTCAGTTAACTATTTCCAAGTGCTCATTGAGAATAGATTAATATTTATTGTCCAACTATTATTAAGGGATAATAATAGTCGACGTTCATCTATAAATATACATGCGATCTATAAATATAATTTTCTCAACCATCTATAAATAGACATCATATATAAATAAAATTTTCTCATTCATCTATAAATATACCTCCACCTAAAAATAGCCTATGTGGGCCCCACCTAGTGTAGCTGTTTAATTTTCACTAGGATCAAGGATGTTGATTCCGGATGCCAATTTCACCGTTTCTTGTTGCAACCTTCAACACAACAAACATGAAAAATTTAACGTCATAAAAGAACCTCTTAACCTCCTACACTTGGGTCATTATAGGTTCTAAGGTCATATTTTCAATTTTGTATTCATTTTTTTCCCAATTCTCCATTATTTTCAAATCTCCGAAGACTTCCAATTTTTTTAAGCCTTTAGCTGTAGTTGTTTTCAAGAAGAGACACATGAAAAATAGCTCAACCCTATTATATGTACCATTTCCAGCAGCTAGTTTCATATTGAAAAATGAGATTGATTAAGAAGCAAGACAAAATCAGCCCCACAAACCTAGGAAACCTTGGCAGGCTCCATCACAAAATCCTAGACCTGATCATAGTTTATAGGAGATTAATTTTGAGTTCTGGAAAAACTTTCTTTCAATGGATTCCAACTACTATCACATGCACTCTGGATTTTATGAGCTATTTGTGTTGGACTGAATTATGCGCCTTGGAATTTGGTTTCTTTCCCTGAGGTCCAAATTCCCCCAAACACATAACATGGTAAAGCCCTGAATTTTTTTTATACATGTCTCCAATCCAAGAACGAAAAAATCTAGAAAATTCTTCTGCTCCCACTTGTTTTTTCACTTATATGAAGCACTTCAACCCATACTACTTTAGATAAATTACAGGAAACAAACAAGCGATCCACAATTTCCACATTACCCTTACACAAAGTGAAACTTTGTGGACCCTTCATGTTCCTTTTCTGAAATTTTTCCCATGTCATAATCTTGTTGTCAAGATAACCGGAGGATAATTTTTGCTTTTAAAGGGCAGTCTAACTTCCACACTTCCTGTCACCACAAAAATATTTCTCCAGCTTTGTTTCTTTCATCGTAGCTGAATATCCCAAATTTTATTGTGTACTCTCTAAACCCCTGATTTTTATACCACTTGATAAATGTCTTCTTGATCTAAATGTTTTACGGCACAAATTGCTAATACATTAACAAAAAGTTTCCATTCCTCTGATTTTTCCTCTTGCATATGCCAAGTCTTCTGCCAACTTCTATCCCTCAACCCATATATTCCTCCCATCATTTACTATTGCATCCTGGAAGGAGAAAATCTATTATGCATGAAAATATTTAACAAGGCTTCAGACATCCTAAAATACCTTTACACCCAATTCAAGGGTCTTCCCCTATTCTCTTCTCATTTTCCCTACCAAGTTTCCAAGTTGCCCATTTTCCTATGAGAGGGAAGACCCTTACCAAAGTTTTCCATATAACAGAATCTCCTTACAAAGACTTCCATTCCTGCCTAAACCATTCTTCAAAATAAAACCTTCTCAGGTATTTAGACTTCATAGCCTTACCCCACAACCCTTCAATATTGACAAGCCTTCAAAATAATTTTGCTAAGAGCTTGACTAAAGGAATGAATATTTTTTAACCCTCAACCTCAAGTTTATTTTAGGTTTCCCACTTTAGTCCATTTTACTATAGGAATTTATTTCTTCTACCTCTTTCCAGTCTAAGGGAAGCTGGAGCACTAATATTGTTGAGGATAACTTTTGATATGTGAGTAATAGGCATCGAACATATAGCAATTCTTTCCAATATAGACTACACCACCACTAGGTAGTAACCTATTACACCATAGGGAAACACTTTCTTAAATTTTATTGTAAAACCGTATACACTCTTCGCACTTGTAAATATTATGCTTTACGATGAAGCCTGAGTATTTTATGCCTTCATATAAGTTTAACATATTAATTGGGAGAAATAAGACCATTTAAGCTATTAATTCTTCATCCAGTGTTAAACAACATTCATGACTTTTTGAAATTAATCTCCATGCCTGTGGCATTGCAAAAAATATTCAGAATCTATTTTATCTTTCTAATTCCAGAAATAGAACCTTTGCCAAAGATCATGATGTCATCAACAAAAATTAAATATGAAATAAACACATTTGGAAAATTTGACTTCTTTCAAGGTTCAAAATCTCCTAGCTTCTCTGATCAAAATACTGAGATCTTTTGCTACCAGTACAAAGAGAAAATGAGCTAAATACATGCTTGTTGAAGTCCTCTAGAAGCGATAAAGAAACCTAAGGGAGAGAAAGTTGTTGGTACTGCAAAGGAAGCTAAGGAGAGGCATCCCATAATCCATTCCACAATCTGAAAACTCATGCCCACCTGAATCAATAACAGTCTAATATAAAACAAATTTACCTTTTCATGTGATTTTGCAAGGTCTTCATCACTACAAAAGAAATACTCTAGATTTAATTGAATGCATTCCTTACTGGTTTGTTCCAACAACATCATGAATTTGTCTATTAAAAATAAACCTAAATTTATCTTCATTTATAACCCCAAATAAAATTCCTTTCAGCCTATTGACAATAATGTTAGAAATGAATTTGCATGCCAGCTTACACATAGAGATAGGCCTCAAATCATCAAAGGATAATGGAACCTAATTATTATGAATGAATGTTATAAAAGTAGAGTTGAGCAGACCCAACACTTTCCAAAAATCCCTGTATTCCCCCACCATTCCATGCATATCATCCACCATCAAATCATAGAACCCTAAAAACAATTCTATTGTCCACCCATCATGCCTAGGGATTTTGGATCTCTTGAAAGAATTTTAAAGTAACTTAATCTATTCCTTTGACACCTATTTTCAAGCTTTTCCTTCATATCAACATCGATGAGCCTAGGAAAAAGTCTAATAATTTTCATAATTTCTCCATGTTGGCTACCTCAAGATCTTTAAATAGAGATTTGAAATGTTGTTTTACCTCCAGTATATTCTCCTTGAAGCTACCGAATAAAAACCATCTATTTTTCTAATTTCCCATATGGTTTTCACATTATTTCAATGGCTAGAATGATTATGAAAGAATTTAGGGTTTTTTTTTGCTCTTAGAAAGCCATATAACTTGACTTTTGAGCCTCCACTCTTTTACCTCTTTCTCCAGAATAGATTTCTTTTTTCCTTCCAGCATCAAATTCTACCTCTAAGAAAACCCAACTTCATTATTTTCAAAACAAATTTTAACCCCTTCTTCTACTTATTTTAGCACTGCTAATTCTATTGCACCTAACCTATGGCTTGATCTGCTGCTTCCTTATTCCTTTTTTAAATTTAAAGCTATCTTCAAGCTACTTTATGGCTAAGTCTTTAATATTTTTCTCATAGTGCTTCCAAAATCTAACAGTCAATGCCTTGAAATCCTCTTCACCTAAGCAAGAATGGTTAAAATTAGACATGGCAGGGGGCAGGGTGCACGTTCCAGATTTGATCAACATAGAATTTACCTATAACAATGCATGTGAGGGTGCTCATTTGACCGGATCACTCTGCCTATAACTGAATTTCCCATCATTATTCCAATAATTAAAGACCATGATGCAATACATTTAAACATGTCAATTAAGTGGAATAAGACGTCAGAACCCCTGCTCGCCATCAATTTGTCTCATTGCACTGCCACCCAATGGACAAGTGAAAAATTATAGTGAAAAGGGTAGACAAAATTTGGAGGTGAACTGATTCAAAAGAAGGCCTATAGGCCTAAATATATGGTAGGTAACTATCTACATATTAATAAATACTAACACAAATGTTTATCATACCACAAAATTGTGTATTAATCAATTTAAATGGAACAGGAAAATAAATTGCAAAACCAAATGTTCTCTAAACTATGTAAAATTATCGAGAAAGGGTGAAATTATAAATATTCTATATTAATAATATTTACTTTCTCAAGGGAAAGAAATTACATATGCTTAAATCAGATCTTCTGAAAATTTCATAATCCAACTTTTTCATATGGCTGAGAGAGAAGGGATATTTAGCAAGAAACTATATTCATTAGCAATTGTCTTAGCACAAATACTTGAAAACATTATGTAAAATATGTTCTTGCATATGAAACCCTAAGACATGTGAAAAGTGTAAAGGAAGATTCAAACTTACTAAAGGCACCCAAGCTAAAGATGAAGGCTTGGGAAATGGTTTCACGAAAGGCATTGAAAATATCTTAATCTTGACTAGGGAAAGAACTACTTATTGCACTCCAAGTAAATAATGATTGATAAATCACTGAAATATTGCTAAGCATGGAAGTTAGATTTCATTATCATAATCTAGTTTCTCTATTCAATATGGTTTATTTAAATAGAATATTAGAATGTGAGTTTGCAAATATTGAGTAATGTTGTAAACATGATGTACGTAAGAAAATTCGTGTTGTGTAACATGCATAAGTTATTAGGAGAGAATGAGAGTTGTATTCTGTTTTTACGAGTGTTTTCTAAACACATTAGATGAAGATCTATTTTTGAGGAGGAACTAAAGGGACACTATGCTATAAAGATAATTACTTTCTCAAGCAACAACTCAAGAAATTGTGAAGTAACATATTGTATTCAAACAATGAGAAAAAATAATCGTTGACATACTAGAGGCAGGAAACTTAGAGTTAATACAATCAATGCCCAAATTTAAGCTTCGGTTTCCACCTCACTCCTAAACGTGAAGGACCAATGAGGATATCATTGTAAAGAAATTGAGAGTAGATCCCTGCTGTGATCAAATGGTTTTGGCTGGGGAAAAAAATGAGAACAAGACAACTGAAAAATCATACAACAGGAAAGTAAAACCTTAAATAAAACACATGTTTCATGCAATATATTTAATAACCTACCAACAATTCAGGGAATAAGTATTGGTATCAAATTTCAAGTTAAAATAAAAATAGTTTCATGATTATAAAGGTCTCTTATGGGTGTTTTACACTTTCTTGTAGTTGTCTACAGTAGTAACATATATGATCTATTAATATTCAATATTATATATTTTTATTATATATATTAACTACTGTAACTGTAGATACTAAAATGAGACCAATTTATACCATGACCTTTCATCCTCTTTATTTATTTGAGAAGAGTTTTTTACTCTTCCAATCATAGCCTAAGTGTTGGTTTATAGGCCACATGTTCAAGAACTCTTTTTTGCACCTACAGTTTGCTATGAGAGCATGCTAAACCACTAATGAAGTAAAACTAAGTGAAACTTCAATGGTTCTGTAGGGCCTTATTTCAAAGTTTAGTACTGAAGCTTGCGACAACTGGAAAAAGGTGGCATGGTTAGGATAAAAAAACACAGAAAACAAAAATGATTAAATAAATAAAATAAAAAATGTTAAAATCCCATATGTTTTATGTAAATTAGAAAACTAAGAGAATAAAATAAGAACAAATGTTTCATTTACTACTAGTGGACAATGATAGCTAGTAATCATCAGAATCCAAAATTCCACTAGGCGATTGCACTTGCAAACTCTATCAAATAAGGTGTGCTACAATGGGAATGTGGCCACTCAAGCTTGGAAAGGTGACTAGTTAAGACAAACTGCACAAGTGCCCAACTTCCCATAATATGATGAAGAAAAGTAATGTAAACAAAAAATACAACAGATCAACCACGATGTATTTGACACCATGGTTTCATGGCAATGTTTGATGTGCCCACATTGTGGGATTTATATGGTGGCTTATGATAATCTAGAGAAAACTTAGCCAGATCATAGTTTCCATGGCAATGTATGATGTGACCATATTGTAGGATTTATATGGTGGCTTATGATAGTGTGGTTAAGCCTTAGCCCAATTGTTGAGGCAAGTGCTAACTATTCTCCAAAGGCCCATGCAAGGTAACCATACGAGAACCTGGCAATGTTGGAAGTCTAACCTTCTTCATCTTTGAAGTCATTATGGAAAAGAAAGTACTAAATGTAGAACTAGTTTAAATGAACAGTTTAAATTCATATACTAATAAAAAGGCACAAAAGAGGATGCTGCAAATTGGCCTTTGCAGAGTCTCCTCACAAAACAAGCTAGAGGGACGAGTCTATTTTCACATAGAAGGCTTCTGTTAAAGAAGCAACGGGAAACTCTGATGTTTAATTCTACAATAATGAAGAATGATTTGCAAATAGTGAATGATTTTGCACCAATGCCATCAGAATCTAGATTTTATAGTAGTCAAATGGAACTCAGTGTCATACATTGTTTTCAATTGAACCATTCAGTGTACATCACTAACTAGCCAACTCAGAAAATGTATCTCTTAAGCATGGTTTTAAAACCCAGCGAGGTTGAACCACTACCTTGTCAAACTGACCAATTCATTAGGTTCAAAGGTCAACCTAGCCAATAAACCTGGTTTGGGCCAAAGTAGACCCCTGTTTGGTACCAAACCAACCATGAACTAGGTGTTTGGTACCAAAATGGTATGAACCAACTGGTTCCATAATATATTAGTCAGGTCATTGAGAGTTCACACGTGCGACACAAAGCAATTTATGGTTGGTGTGAGTGGTTTTTTTGGGAAACTAAGCGTTGTTTCCCTCCAAAAACAACCCTCCAAGCCTATAAAATCATACCTCCTCTCTCATTTACCTCACACATCTCAATTGGAGTTGAGGAGGGGGGGGGGGGTTGATCCCAGTGCTGATTTGGTAGTGCCAATAGAACTAGAACTAGTAGATGAATAAAGATAAGGTAAACAACCAATGTGAAGCACTATTTGTGCAACTCGACTAACTCGTGCTTCCATTGGGGGGGTGATCTCAATGGAGATTTGGTAGTGCCAGTAGATCTAGAACCGGTAACTGAATCAAGCAAATAAAAAAACCAATGAGAAGCACTATTCATGCAGCTTGACCAACTCGTGCTTCCACTAGGTCAAGTTTTGCTGCTACAAATACTACTACTATTTCTGAGGTTGTAGAGCCAGTGGATGTTTATGTCACTCATGTTGATGATGTCATTTCTAGTAGTGGTGTTGAGTTTGGAATCATGGTTCTAAATCTTAAAATTAATTGTTTTCATTAAAAAATAATTATTTCGCGTATTTTTTTAAAGATCAATACATAGAGATCTGACCAACCCAGTTTTTCCTTGTTCCAATTCAAAAACCTGTATGATAGGTTGACCATGTCAGTAACCGATTCTAGTTTTTTAAAATATGCTCTTAAGTTGAACCTTGTGTAGTAATGAGGAAGCTAATATCCCATTGCAACACAAGTTGCCTAGGCCTTATCCTATTTCTCTAATGCAAGAATCGAATTCCTATGTTTTGGAATTACAATATCCTGGGATACCCCATAACACACGATGTTAAAAAATAGAGTTGAACTATTTATTTCATGTACTGCTAAAATGTTAAAATTAATTAAAGTTCGTTGAAACTGGAAAAACACCTTAGTTTATAATTTCATTGTGTGAGGTCCCAGGAGTATGAGACTATCATCAAACATCCTGAAATGGATATCCCACATTTATATTTTAATGTTACAAATTTATATATGTTAATATTTATAAAATAATATAAATACTACATACTAAGGTTGAATACAATACTAGGATCCCCCAACCCACAAGATGCATAAGACCAGGGTTGCATTGTTTATTTTATGTAGCACTAAAATGATATAAAACAATTGGATTCGGTTGAAACTTTAAAAACACCTCAATTCCTACTTTTTTTGTGTGAAGTCCTAAGAGTATGAAGACCAGACACCCTGAAATTGGGTTCCCACATCTTACCTTTTAATGTTAAACATTTAAGTATGTTGATATTTATAAAATAGCATATGTATTACATTCTCAACCCTGAAATGATGCTTAAACCCTGAAATGATGTTTAAGCCTAGAAGTAATCCTAAAACCATAAACCTTAATTTCCTAACTTTATGCCAGTGGAATGTAAACTACCCATGCAGAAAGCCTATTTACATAAACCATCCAGTGTATGTACTGAAGCAACAAGAATGGATCCAAACATAATTTCAACTTAATCAAACTGCGGTGAATTATATACTTACTTCTGGAGATCTGCGGGTTACTATGATCTCCTCATGATGCCTCTTAATAGGGGAAACACACAAACAAAAAATTTAGCAGCAAAGCCTGAATCAAAAATACAGTAGTGCACTCAAGATAGCAACGCTGCTGATTCCACTGCCATTTTTTTAAAAAATTTAGAAAGCTTTGGCATTATTTTGTTGTGATATTCCCCCTCTCGATACTTCAAACAAAGTGAGGGGTGTGCTCCTTAGCTTCTTGAACACTACCATCACTTCAAATCGTTACATTTCTAGTTGAAGTGCATTGAGTCGTTTCCACGTGCAAGGCATAAGAAAATGATGACTAGAGAAAGAGTATCAAACTCCCTCCCAAAAACCTGGGAAGGAAGAAAAGTAGCGGGAAATAGTGAAAATTATATTTTAATGGATCAATTTCAGATTTTATAATTGGGGGAAATTATATTTTAATTAGTAGTAAATTTTTATGAGACAATTGCTATGGCAACTCAGGTTGTCCCTTATGTTGCCCCCATTTTAGTTAAGTTTGTGTGTGTTATTTTTTTTCATTTAAGAAAAAGGAGGTTGGTTGACATATATATTATATCTAATGATGTTTAAAGAAGGTTGGTTGACATATATATTATATCTAATGATGTTTAAAGAAGGTTGGTTGACATATAGATTATATATAATGATGTTGATGGTTTAGGAGTGATAATGTTGGCATAAGGCTATCAATAAAAAATATTGAAGATTTCTTTTATATAGCCAAGTATGTTCGTATAAGAAGGGAAAGGGGACATGAGGTTTACACATAATTGAAATATCCACTAACCCTTAAAGAGGTAGCAAATATCCTAAAATCTATGAATAATGTTAGCAATAAATTCAAGTAGTTGTAGGTAGTCCATTATTTTTAGGAAACTTCACGTAGAGCTCAAAAATACCCTATTAGAAGTTAACCATAGTGTAGAAGACCTCCACATGTTTTGTTAAGAGAGACATGGGATAAAATTAGAATTAATGAAATAAGGAATAAAATAAGATCGATGTGTAGCACCTACTCAAATCACCAAATATATACCCAAACCATCATGATGACACACTTTTGTAAGTAAAATTATGAAATGCCATGGAACAACTCAACTTAGAAAATATAGCCAAAGCATCTAGACTTGTAATAAAATGCTTAAGTGAGCACAATAAAAATAATACACATTGGAGATATCATATAGACATGGATCATACATATAAGTCGATACCTAAAGATGCCTAAAAATCAATTAAAAATGACTAGCACAAATCCAGAGTGACACAATTAAAAATGACTATCATAAATCACTAATTCATATGCCTGTTGCACTAGTTAGTTGGTCATAATTTTATCCTTTGACTATAGTGATCATTTTCGTTAATCATTTTTAATTTTTTCACTTATTTTCTAGTCATATGTTTTACTCCTTGACTAAATTAGTCATTTATGTTAGTCGTTTTTAGTTTAGGTACTTATTATCTAGTCGTATATTTTGTCCCTATACTAAATTAAACTAGTCATTTAAGTTAGTCATTTTTAGTTAGGTCACTTAAAATTGCTCAAATTTATTAGTAATTCACTTGAAATAATTGTGGTGACTAACTTTTTTTAGTCACCTAGTTATTATTTTCGTCATTTTCTACTAGTGAAAAAAGTAAATTTATGGTAACCCAAATACTTAAATTTATAATAATTGAATTATAAATTGAATTTATAGTAATTTATATTTCATAAATGAAAAAGTCGTTTTTGCTAAAATATTAATTAATTAAATGGTTAAGAAACCGAAAAATTCAAGGTGTTTTTATAGTAACTGAAAAAGATAAGTTGATGGTAATTGTTATTTCATAAATGAAGAGGTAAATTTTGCTAAAATAAGGTATAAGGAAATTTTACTCAAATATGAGGTAATTTTTGTGAAAATATTAAATATTTAATTTCTCGATAATGGATGAAAGAGTTGTTCTGGCCGGAAATTAACATACTCCATGACGAAATTAATACCCTACTCCATGGGAATACTAAAATTTAATTAACAAATTGCTCAATCATGGCTCAAATAGCCATTTTCGTAGGCAATTAACCTACACAATTAGAGAATTAATGCCCTACTCGATGGTGAATTAATAGTCGAATAATGCATTTATTCATTTATAGTAAAGCATTAATTATTTGAGCAATAAATGCAACTGATCAACTATTTATTTTTTTAGATCTAGGAGAATCAGTAACTGTTGGGGCTCTCCTGAGCGAGGCCTAGGCTGAAATCCAACTAGCTGCCACTATAAACCCTAGGCTAAGTGCAACAGTCTGCAATCCACATTGCAGAAAGTAGCTTATGGCTCAACAAGACCCTAGACGTCCCCTATGGGATCGCCTACTCTTCGAGCCAAAAACAACAGGTGTATGTCTCTGCAGAGGATTGATCCTGGGTGGATCGGGTGAAAGTCAACTGTCTCCAACATTGGACCTCCGCTTCACCAACACAACTACTCAACTATTTCCTCGTACCTGCATACCTACCTGGAAGAACATTGAGACAATGAGATAAGAATTTATGGAACACCCATCTGAAGGAATGCCCCACTCAGACAATCATTGTATCAGCTCATTCAATTTATTCTACTTTTAAAGTGAAACTTTGGTTTTATTGTTTTGACGTGAAAAAATCTAAGTTTGAAGCTCCTTGCCACACTCTCTTAGCGCTAACTTCTTGGCTTTGGGAGAGATCTAGAACCCTGAAAGCAGTGAGATCAATCAAATAATTCTCTGCAACATCATAAGTTAACGTATTTTTGAATAACTGCAGACTCACAAGTTGTGAGAATAGGTGAACACAAAAATTAAGGAGGAGGAGGAAAACAATGCACATCTTTTTTATACTTGCATCTTTGCTAGGAAAGTATTGAAAGCGCTATGTGTGTTTTTCAAACTATAGTAACATATCCTGGACAACACAACGGTTTTCATTAAATGGTGGTAAAATATAAATTTTACACTAAGGAACATACCAGCTTTATTCCATTGGTATATCTAGTGTTGTCAAAACAAGTGGCTTTTCGAGGAGGTGAGTAGTAGTCCAGAGAGGATTGCTCATCAAATCATACAGATCTGGGAAAGTCTGAAAACTGAGCAGAGGCCCCAGTGGACCTGTCCAAGCAAATGAGACCATTTGAAATACAATACCTGGTGGGTTTCTTCGATGGTGCATCACAATAGTCGAGATGCGGGTGCAGGGCCTAGTTAATGATCTCCCCAACTTCCATTATAATATCTATTAGTATGGTGGCCTCCGAACTAACATGAGAGTGGAAATTTTGGCCTTGTGGGGATTATTATGGTTCGCTAATCAGTTATATATATAAAATTTATGGGGTTTTGGAGACTCAAAGGTTCTCCTAAATCATCTAAATAAGGGAAATAGAACTATGCTTTCCCCTGGGTATTTGATAGCATGGCTGGAGCACATCAAAAATTTAAGAACTTCTTTCTCTACTATTCATTTTATGCACATCTATAAAGAAAAAAATTCCCAGGACAGGTTATCAAAGAAAGGGTTAAATGGATTTTTTTGGAGAAATGCATTACGAACCAACTAATGCCACAAGAGATGGAGCAAAAGGTATGGTAAAATTCTTCTAAGCAAGTTTTTCAGGTAATAATTTGGATATTATCAAAGTTTTGGGTTACTAGTTTTTGATTCAACATAGTGCCACTTCTCCTCATTATCTTATGGAGGGACGTACAAGATTTGGAATATGAAATAGGAACTTATCCCACCAGGAGTTTCTATTTTTTTTTGAAGGATTATTTGATATTACATCTCTTTCTTTAAGCTGTATTAGGATTACATGTTTACCTCTGTTGTAAATACTGCTAGCAAAAATGGTAAAAGTAGTACAATTCTCTTTTTCAAGATGTAGTAAAGAACAATGCGGCCAACAATATTATGTGACAAAAATGTAAGATTATCAAAGATTTTAAAATGATCTAATACTCTACAAATCAGGGTTTTTCTTCTGAAAAAAAAAGAAGACAAATTATTTTTATACACCAGGAAATCCTCTATCCCTTAACCTAGTTCTCGTAAAAGTAAACCTAATCCTCGTACAGCTAAACAAATGAAAAATTATGCAAACATACCCATCTAAAATGTAAAAAATATTACTCGAAATATTTTGATTTTCACAGATATACAAGAAATATTTTTTTAAATATAAAGTTTAAATAAATTTTAGGGTAATGCACATCATTGGCACGATGAACAACAGGGAGAAGAATGGTGGTGATGAAGCAACGTTGAAGCTAACTGGTTAAAGTGTGAAGCTACTTAGCTGCATCTGCTCAGTGGTGAATGATAAGTTTGCTCTTTGTATATTAAATGCACCAACAACCTTGCTTTATGGGCAGTAAAAAGAAGGTAGCTACAACTCAAAAAGATAATTTCCATTTCTACAAAAGCACTTAACAACAAGAAGGAACAGAAACAATTTAAAGAAGATAATTGTCATTTTTTCAACAAAAGTTAACAAAAAATCAAAAACAACATTCAGAGGGAAGTGACAAATGTCTAACTCACATGGAAAAGGAGGATGAAAATGGAAGTCTTGGATTAGTTGGATCTACCAAAAAAAAGCCAGCAGAGGAATTCCTATTGGCCTGATGATTAGTGATAAAATAGTTGTATTATAATAATTAAATTATTGTATATAAATTTTCAAATTTTTATAATTTTTATTAGAAATTGTATTAATAATCTAAATAATTTCAAATAATTTAAATTTAAATTGAATTAATAATACAAATAAATAATTTAAATTGAAAAGAGAGTAGTAATCAAAATATAGATAATATTGAGAAAATTGTTACGGAGTTCAAAACAGTAACCAATTCATTACTTTGGTGTAAAATATTATTTATATCAAATAGTAATTTCAATATGAAAAAAGTAACTATCTAAATAAATAATTTAAAATAATTTAAATTGAAAAGAGAGTAAAAATAAAAACATACATAGCATTGAAAAAATTGTTAAGAAATTCATTATTTTGATATAAAATATTATTTACATCAAAGAGTGGCTCTCAATTTTAAAAAAAAATCATTAATATTTTTTTAGTAAGATTATAACATAAATTTAGCTATTCTAGTTGGTTTGTTCCAGGGAAAGTTTTAAGAACCCCCCTAAATTTATATATATATAAAATAGGCGAATCCCCATGATACATAGGAAAAATGGAAGGCAATTTTATTAATAATATAATATGTGTATATAATTTTTTGGTGAATCTCTCACGAGATTATATTATCCTGTAAAATCATGGCGAATCACCAGTACAAATGGAGAATCACTACTACAAAATGGTGAATCGTTGTCTAGTGGAGTTCGGAGTGTTGGTTCTAATGAAGATATGGTAATTGAACCAGGTGTAGAAGGAAGAGAACCACCGAGACCAAGCATGGCACATGGTGACTCGTGAGGGAAGTAGTTCTCGTGTAGTTTGGAAAACACGTTCTTCTAGTTCTGCTAAGCATAGTGTTGTTTGTCATGCTACTACTAGCACTGATATTGAGGTTGGAGAGGAGTTTGAGGAAGCATGGAAGGTAGCAGTGGTGGAGAATTACAAAGAGTACCCCATCACGGGCTCCATTTTTCCCTTTGGTATTTGTGCCTGCAAGACCTTCTGTCCATTGAACCAACAATTAGCCGTTCAACCAACAATCAACTTGAATGAGTTGATTAGGTACGAGTCAACTTAGACTAATCTTCAAAACTATGCTTTGCACTATCCCATATTTATCACACTAATGCTACACAACATTGTGCATTTGCACCTAACTCTCAATAATTCTTTTCCAAGAAAAATCTATAATAAGAAAAATATTTTACTATATTCCAAAAGGTGAAGATGTCGAAATCATGCCACAAAGTGAAAGGAAATAAAATATCTTTCCTCAAACCACCAAATATATAAAGAAAACAATAATGATTATAATAATAGAACTAGATCTATCGATCTATCGATATATGCATGATATGAGAACCATAAGCATTCAAGAGACTAATTTCAAACTCAACAAAATCCTCTAAACAAGCAACAAAAAAACCACTAAAATTTTCAAAGATATCAAGGCTAGACATTAACACAATTTCATGTACTTGAATAAGCCCATTGTTGCTTAGCGTTAGACTTCTTAAATTAGTTCTTTATCATTTAATACTATGACACTATCTATGTGAAAAGAAATAGGTCCCAACTTCATCAAATCTGATTTCATTTCCAATCAAAGATCAAAACTAGCTTTGTTTCCAATACCAATATAAAATCACACATTTTCCAAATATCAATAATTATTTTCCAAGAAAATATAAAACTCGAAACTCAGTAAAATTCCCCAAACACAAGCAACATATATACCATTAAAATTTTCCAAGATGTCAAAGCTAGACATCAAGGTAGTTTCATGTACTTGAATGAGCCCATTGATGCTTTGCATTAGTCTTGTTAAATTAGTTATTTATCATTTAATACTAGTCAAATGCTATCTATGTGAAAATAGGTCCCAAAATCATAAAATCCAGCTTCATTTCCTGTCACAAATAAGAAACAAACAATGTAAGGATTAAATATGAAACATCAATCTTAAAATAACACACATGAAAGAAATGTAGCTGCAATGTTACAAAGAAAAATAAAAAATATAGAACCCATTTTTACTTGAATTTGACATGTAGTAATCTTGCATGATCAACGGAACATGTATACCAAAATAAGATTCCTAGGGTATTTCAATTTCCTAGTTCTCATCTTGGTCATCATTTTCTACATTCTAAACATGATCTTCTCCAGGTGTACTGTCATTATGAGCCTCCAAAACATTATGTTCTATATCAAGTTCATTAGATAAATTTGTTATATTGTTTTCTCCCCTTCTATCACAATCTGATCGCCAAAGCGCTAGTGCTCTTTCATATGGAAAATTGTCAACGTCATACTTTGTTACATATAATCTTAAACATGTATCCACATGTTTATCAATCTTGTTCCTCAACTTTGACTTAAAAAATGATAGTGCACTAAACACTCTCTCATCCTCCACTGATCCCAAAATCATGGTTTGACACAAATCTGCTAATTTAAAATATTCTGATATGTTTTCTTGCAGGTATTGGCTAGCACTTAAAGTATTCCATAATCTTGTTATAGCACCGTTTTCATTAGGATTCTCCAAAAAAGGATATTGCTTCCACATTTTTTTAGCAAAGCGTCCACCTTGTTGATACAATTTTGATGAATCTAAAATACCTTCAATCTGTTCTCCATGTATCGAGACTTTCTTGCAAAAGTGGTCTACTAAACATTTTAATCTCTTTTGAAAATCGGCTTTTAAATTTATTGAACATTGACAATTGTTCCAATATTGAGAGTATACCACACACATGGCCTCCAACAATTCATCTCGAGGAAATCGTTCTCTTATCTCTGATGATAGTGATCTTGCAATTTCTATCAAATTTTGTCTCACGGAGATCACAATATTATCAAATTGGTCTCTTGACACGGGGAAATCTTTGGTGATTCGTCCCATCTTACTAATATAATGAAAGGGGACCATATACCCAGGCACTGTGATACATAGTATCCCTTTTTCATCAAACGTCAAAAAAATTTCAGTATTTTCTATATTGATGATCTTAGTCCAACTTGTAAACTCTGGACCAGTAAAAGAGTCCGACATCATATACAAATTATCCAATGCAAGGCATGCTAACTTTCTCACATTTGTGTATTCGGCAATATACATTGTGCGATTCTGAGACATTTTCACGAGGACTTTCATTTCATGTAGCATAGGAATAATTCCATCCAATGTCAATAATGTTTCTATATTAGTTAGTCGAAAAAGAAGATCTTGAGCTTTGTATACATTGTAGCGATTTTCATACATCAACCCTACCAAAGATTTGAACTCACTAAATAGTCTTTGAGCTGGTCCATTTAATGAGATCCATCTTGTATCAACATCTTTCAGTAGTTTTTTTCCATCCGTAACACCATTTGTAAATTGTTGAAACTCTAAATATCGTTTGGGACTACGAGAAAAGTATGCATGAGTCTCACGTACAAGATCTTCAACTTTTAAAACTAATGGAAACTTGCTTACTATTTTAAATGAAAGATTCATCCTATGAGCCATACAATGAATATTAATCATATATGGCGAAGCTGATAGTTGTAGTCTAACACAAAGACCATTCCTTTGTCCTTGCATTACCGATGCTCCATCTGCTCCAACACATACCAACTTTTCTTCAATCATTAAATGATCCATACCACTTTCCTTCAAATTATTAAGAACAAGTTCATAAATATTTTCAGCTGTAGAAGTCTCTCTCATATTTTTAATCCCAAGTAGATAGGAATGCCTAATATGGTCATTAACCATATAAATGCTCATGCAAATCCATGAAGTATTATCAATAGCTGTAACCTCATCCAAAGACAATGCCAAAAACCTAGCATTTGCAATCTCCTATTTCAAATCATCAATTTCTACTTGAGCTAGATATCTTGCCCATTCCAAACCACTAGTTACGGACCAATGAGAAGATGGAAAGTTTGGCACGTGAAGAAAAGATAGAAATTTCATCTAATCTGGATAATCTGTCATAGGACGACCTTTACATAAGATGTGAAATACAATGCTCAATTGTATCGTCTTGGATAACAAACTTCTTTCCATCGTCTTTTCAAATTGAGATATGATGGTTCCTCCACTTGCCTCAAGTTTCTTCTTATTTATTAAATATTTTTTGTATTCTTCCACACATTGGCTATGTCAACATTCCTCCAAAGATTTCCATCTGACAATAGATTTCTCTTTACCATTTACAATTTTCTTTTCATAAACCTTTCCTACATGCTTTTGTATTGTATCTAGCTTCATCTGAAATTTCACTACCTTGCAACTTTTCCAACTACACGCAAGACATTTAACTTCTCGTAAATCCTCATTTGTAGAAGGTATTTCTTCAATAAATGGAAAAATTGAGAGCCAATCATCTTGGAATTTTCTCCCTATGGTCCACTGGCCTTTTTTCCTTTTCCGTGAATGGTTTGTGTCACCTTCGAAGGAAATATCTTTAACATTTTCATCATTAATTTCTGTTGAAACTGCATTTATCTCACCCTGATCACTTGAGGAACCTATTATTTCATCCATCATATGGATATCAGATGCATTTTCACAAGAGTTAACATCTCTCTTAGTAATAGATTGTTCAAAGGAGCTTGAAGCATGAAGAGAATGTGTATTCTTGGATTGAGACTTTTTAAAGTATGATAATACATCAATTTGCCTTGATAGTTTCTTCCTAGGATTAGATTTTGACATCTCACTGAATATTCCAGAAGTAAAATTTCAAAACGATCTAGAAACCTGCATCAATAGCTTCCAAGAGTTGAGAATTACTAGATTTGTAAGTAGCTTTCAAAGTAAAATAAGTGTAATGTTCACAAAAACCGTTATGCAATTTTTTATTAAAATGTTGTGCCAAGGCCCAAGCCCAAAAGCAAAAATAAATCATTATACACAAAATAATAACATCACGAGTCATCATCTATAAAACAAATAACTTCATTCAAATATTAAATATAAAAAAATTTCCACTAAATTAAATCATATCTCCAAATCACCTAATGAACACTTGAAAGCTTTAAACAAAACAACAAAATATTACAATAAATTTAATCATCCTTTCCAAAACACCTCTCCCTTAAGTTGTAAAGAATTGGTTATAAGAAGTTGAAACATATCCTCTATCATTTTCCATGATAAAAGTGAGGAAGGAAACTAGTCAGTTACTAGTGATTCTTTTACTTATCAATGGAAAGAAATCCCTTAAGACATTGTCCTCCTGTTGACCATGATTTCCTTTCCATAGTGAAACACGTCCAGTATGGCCATGAAATAACCTAAAAATACTCAAATGTTTTCCATGGTTTGTAAACACACGGGTGCCATGTAAAGTTTCAGGCCCAAAAAAGCACATTTGGGATCCTATAAAGAAAAATTAGTTATTGTATCAAACATTTAAAACTCCTAATTAGCATTTAGTGTTTGTTATTTAACCAAGTTCCATTGAAATAATAGTCATGGGATGTTACCAAAGAGTTAACCAATAGATAAATGCACACCACAAATCATACATTCACTGGAACTTCCCCTCCCATGAATGACCATCTAAGGGAAAGGGGCAAAAAAGAAGAAAAGAAGTCAACGAATCACCATAGTCGGCCAATGATTCTTAGTGTAAAATCATTGGAAACTGCAAATCAAGTGAAAATTTAACCCATGCATCCATGGGTTGACAAAAAGAGTTTATAGCAGCCACAAGCTAATCATTCTACGAGTCTACCCAAATCTGACACAAACTCCTAAAACTTGTTGATTAGAAATTCCCCAAGAAATTTCACTTGGTTCATGAGAGAATGAAAGACAAGTGCAAATAAACTTCCATGAAAGATGAGTGCAAATATCCTTCCATGAATGGGTATCACTCTCCAAAATCATTTTGGGCATATTCCAATATGTAGGAGCCAGGGAAACATGGTGCATAATAGCAGTCTATTGTGCCTGAATTTAAACCGCATCAAGGGAACATTTGCACTCTTCACACATTGAACATTGAAGACAATTAATTAATGCCTGGCATGACCATAGAAACAAAAGCATCAAGCAGAGGCTATAACAAGATTATGTGAAAGTGAGAAAGAACACCCATCATGAAGCATCAAGTACTATCATCCACAACATCAACATCACTGTTGGGCAGATTTTGATCGCCTTCGCCTACTAGAAGTAACTTCTAGTGGTAAAGGTGGTTTTAATTCTATCTACGTGAATGACAGGGGGTAGGATTATGTTCTTCCACGATTTCTGATTAATTTTAACCAAAAATAAATAAACAAAAAGAGGGTAATGCTAGGCAAAAGGTTTTACCAGTAAACTGTGAACTGCAGAATACCTCCTGGCAAGCCAAGAAGTACGGGCAGGAAATCTCCCCGAATGCTATGTTTGGTGTATCACAATTTAAAGGCGGATGACTCAGTTACCTATGGATGGATAGTACCTAAAATTTGTCCTCCCAAATATACCCGAAGGTACGTGGAGGCCCAAGTCCGTATTAGCACTGTCTGATGCGAAACCGTACAGTGAGAGCACCACCTATATACTTATCGTACTATAACGCCGCCCCAAGGGACGTGCTACGATATACTTACATATGTGGGGTGAGATATCACACTCGGAATGTATCGCAGACAAGTTAACGACAACTGCTATGTTTTATGACGCCGGAACACGTCTCTAGCCTAGACCTTCTAAATGTTATCGTTATGGTTCCAATGCATTTTTAGATAAATTGTGATTAATTTTATGTTGATCTTGCTTAACAATTTTCCTTTAAATGGTACCGCGATGATGTATGTAGAAATTCCTAAATGAAAACTAAGAATGATAAGCAAGCTTTTCACTTTTAGTTTTTCAATGAAAGACCTAGCTACAAAGGGAAGAGAGCAAATAATTTTGTGAGCAAGCAAATCAATGAACAAGAGAAAATATTGAGCACAAAACTAAATGCAGATTTCCTAATGTTCCTTTTTTGCAAAAAAAACACAATCCTACATGCAAATGCAAGTTTTTCTTTTCAGTTCCTTTAATGTTATGAATGCATAAAAGAAACTAAGTGCATCAAACAAATGATTTTTACTTTTCGAGAAATGAAGAATATGAACGACAATTGTATAACTGCCAGCATATACATGCCATTTACAAAATGTCAAGGAACTAGATTAAGAAGAGATATCTCAAAGATCGAATTAAAAAGGAAAATAAAACAATCATCATGATACAAGAAACAAAAATATCAGATGTCTTAAATATCAGATTTTCTCTAACTGACAACAATTTGCTTTCTGTCTGCTCAATATTAGTTCTTATTTTTCTGTTATTCATTCTCATTTATTTAAAATTCTCATAAAATTTACATAAAAGGTCCTTCAATTCCCTAATTATTCTTCATTTTGAGGTTTTATTTGAATTCATCACATTTACTTTTCATTTATAAGGTCTACTTCCTTTTCTTCGTAATTGAATATTTCTCTGAGGAACATGTCCAAAGAAATTATAGCTTATTTTTCCAACGAATTTCCATAATCAGAATCAAGCATAAAAAAACATCTATGAACCAGGTTCACTTATGAGAATTAACTACATTCTATTTTTTAATAAGAAAAAGGAGGCTTGTATCAAGATAAGACAGTCTCTCCATGCAAGGAACAATTTCCAAAGTATAATATTGAATGAATTCCTCAATGTAAGTTATTAACTTCTCTATGGTAGTATCAAACTGGTGTTTCAAGTCAGGATGAAATCATGAGGAGGCTTTCATTGATATTTAATTTTCTGAAAGATATTTTCTAAAGGAATCTACCTCCAAATGTAAGGAATCTCTGTCATTTTCATTTTGAGCGGCTTGAAAATCCATTTCATGTGGCCCAAACATATCCTACCACCTGGAATCCATAATGTTTTACCTACCACTCAACATCTAGATCCCAATTTTTGCTCTATCCACTTAACACCAACATTTCAACTATCATGCACCCTTGAAATATGAAATATGCATACTGTGTTATTTGCACTATCATAATGATATCCAAAATCTGGACCTTTCTTTAAAATCCAAATATTCAAATATCTAGATTTTAAAGAAAGACCCAGATTCAAATTTTCTAAGTTATGAGTTTTCCTTGCTATAATGTTTTGCCTTAATTATTGGGATATCTGAATCATTCTACTCAGTTCCAACTCACCCACTTGTCCACTTGCATCTGACATCACATGTGGCCTATGATATTTCTAACATATCACTTGGGTTATCATAAGTTTTTGCATGTTAGGTTATGTGGCATCACAAATGTGAAACTATGTTGTGTTAGATGTATCATCATTAATAATGTGTGTTATCTAACATGAGTCATCCTATATGGAACCCAAATCTGGGATATCTAGATTCAGTGTTCCTCTAATCATATTATAGATCATAGATATTAGCATCCTATCTCTAAGCCATCCATATATCCAAAATTTCTCTCACCTGACTACTCTTCACTTACATGGTATATGACTTAACATCCAACATGTCATTCTTTATGGCATGTGACATGTCATTCAGATCTATGTATCTATCTCTTCACTTTAATCTTTATGATATTCATTTCTTCTGGATTACAGAATGTCCATCCATCCAAATTTCACTCTAGGAATGATTTTTACCATTCAAATCCTTTTTTCCTCGAATACAAAACATACAACCTTCCAAATTTTCGTAGAGGAATGATTTTTACCATTTAAATATCTAGAAATGTGGCTATTTGGCTTCCTTAGTAATTTAGTGGTTTCATTTTTTGGTGTTCTCTGTTATGTCCATTCTGCTATTGGTCATGGGTTTTGTCCATTTTTTTTTTTGAGATATGGGTTAGTGGTTTTAATTATTTTGGAAGTTGGATTTTTGTAACTCATTTTGACTTAGTTTTTTGGAGACTCATAGGGGCATGAAAATATACCAAAGTTCTAATATGTACATTGAATACGATTGTATGATAATGCAATATATCTACCATGTTTCACAGTGACACTTCCTCTACGTTCCCAGCCTTCCTAGGGACGTATGTGGACTTCCATGATAAGTAAATCTTCAATCATTCATTTAATACGACGGCTTTGTACATTTTCCACTGGCGGAAAAAAGAGTTAAAAGACTTATATCGCAAGCATGCATACTCATATTTGACTTTAAAAAAAATGGGTGTTGTCAATTGGGGGTCTACTTCTTATCTGAAT
This sequence comes from Pinus albicaulis, assembly GCA_034641835.2. Classification (NCBI taxonomy): domain Eukaryota; kingdom Viridiplantae; phylum Streptophyta; class Pinopsida; order Pinales; family Pinaceae; genus Pinus; species Pinus albicaulis. The sequence continues at coordinate 1,543,694,709 of CM076575.1, forward strand.
CTTCTCTATAATATGCTGGAAGATACTAACATGTAATGACATTACAATGCTACAGAATTATTTTGTTTCTCAGCTTAGAGTTCTGTATTTCTTTCCCCACGTTCCTTGCAACCATTCCTGCATATATTCATGTTCAGTCGTATACATCGCATCTTCCAAAGAGTGACAACTCAAACAATCATTTAGGTTTTTTCTGAAAATTGATTAAAAATGTTTTTGTTTCTCTTTGGTATATTTTCTGGTTAATTTTATCTAAAATACCTCAGAAAATTCTTGGAATCATAAGGCTTACTTGTCTAATTTAAAAAATTTGAGTGCTTCAAGAATTATTCGCTTGTAAATTCATTTATATGTTCAAAATCATATTTTAAACAACTAAAATTCATAATCTTATCAAAAATTGTATTGTTGAATTCCAACAATGAAACAAAGATATCTAGTTACACTACACCATAGAAAAAAGTCATATTTGAACAACTCAAAGGATTATTCATTACAACAAATTGCAGATACATCAATGACCAAATGCTGGTCATTAACATCACACATACTAGAAATATCATCAGTGGGTAGGCCACTAAAAGCCACATATGTCATCCACCACACAAGGGGGAGCAAGCAAGAGGAACTTTGAACCTAGGTCATTCCCACGGTAGCCAGTCCAGATTGTCGTTAGACCACAATACAATAGACACATATATGTTACTCATTAGTCATAAAAGCCTAGTTTCTTGCAGGCAATACCATTAATTATACAAGCACCATCTTACATTGGCTAGGAATAGAGAACAAAAAAACATTCCAAACACAGTTTCCAACATCCAAAGGTATCTCAAATATAGAAATAGTTTCCAAGTTATACTGGTCAAAAGACAGGTCAAAAATACTAAAAATCTCACTTAATGTAGATCACACCTATTTTAAAGTATATCAGTGTCCATGGGATTTCAAAATGAACACAAATGGATAACTAACCAGCACTGTATACTCTACTTGTTAATAATCTTGCCACTATTAAAGGGTTGCCTTATTAAAAAGAGACATGGACCTAAAGTACTACCAAATTATGTCTATTGCAGTTTGAATTTTAAAACCAGTACTTAGACCAAATCCAATTTCCACTAACGGACTTGTTATTAAACATACCCATCTTTCATATACATATTATTGAAGTGTATGGAGGCAAGCAGCATAGAAGTGAAAAATATTAGAATGGTCTAAAATTGTAGTTCGCAATGTGAATAAGAAATTAGTATTGGTAGGCTTGCACAGAATTGGACCGTACATTAAGCAATAGGGGAGTAATTTTACTTGTAAAGGACCATCGGTTCAACTTCATCAATTACTCAACCAAGGCTTATTTATGGGTATTATGGAATTCATTTATCTTTTGGCCTCAAGCCTTCTAGACTCAGTCATGATCGCAGGATAAGGCTATTGGAACCAGCACATATTCAAAGGATAAAGCTAATTTACATTGTTGGATGTTGCATTGGACAATTCATCTTTTGACAGATTCAATAACCTTTTCTATTCCAATGCTAATTATACCATTCTAAGCATACTGGATAGTTTAATTTTCTTATGCGAAACAATAATTTTGATGCACTATCTACATTGCCAAGCTCATATTCTATTAGTATGGGGAATTTTAAATTTTGATTACATAATGAACTGATTAGAATATTTATCTTAAAAATCTAATTCATATGTCTAAAATGGCTTTCAGGCTCTATACCATTGCAAGATCTGAAATCCTAGAGTCTTGCAAGCCCTTCTTACTCCATTAAAGTTAAGTATGCAGAAAAATAGCTTTTTTTTCAGTCTCAGCTAGCATTTTTGGTCTCAGAGTAGGATTGATTTTTTCTTCATGACAGAAGAACAAGCTAGAGTTCAGAGCAAGGCCAAGGCAAATGCATTTAATTAAAAGGAATCAAAGAATGACCTTAATAATGTACTAAGAATAAGTCAGGGTTGTGAACTGTCAAGTTATAGGCTTATGACTCAGATAAGTATAATTGCAAGATTTGAGATATTTACTAGCTAGTTCGAGAAATAAGAACATGAAGAAAATTTAACTAGTTTATGAAGATAGTGTTCAAGATCCAAACTTATTTTTAAATGAGGGGACTCTGTAAAAAGAAACAGAATAAAAGTAAGAGTTTCCTGGTTTTAAAAATAAGATTCACCTTGTAATCCTAACATACACTTTAAAGAAAAGAATCAGATGTCTGAGTATTTCTTCAAACTACCCCCAGTAGACTATGTTATCACTTCTCAACTTCTTCGAAATTATCTCAGTTTGATTATTCTTGGAAACATAGGAATTCATACTGGAAAATTTTCATTTCACTTTAACTTGTCGTTGCTTTCAAATATAGAGGAAAAGTTTAATCTGCAATCAAAGGAAATGTATTCCTTGCCATTCAAGTTCTGCAGAGTAGAGATTCTGAGTACTGTCGTTTCATGGTAAATCATTGTTACTTTAATGGGTTTTTTAAGTTTTCATTTTTTTAAGCTTTGGAAATTGCTTGTAGCTCATTTTGACTTAGTTTTTTGATCTATTGCTGTATAGTGTTAATGTCCTCCAGGGAAAAATCAGTATCATCTCCTTTGGATACCATGGCAATTAATAAAAACTTAGAAAGCTCATATGAACATTGTACTAATAGTGCATGTCCTTATGCTGCTTGTTGGAGCTTCCCCAGTGCCAAAATGGTGGCTAACATTTGGCTCCAAGTGTCCTTGGAACCACATGAGAACCCTTTAAAGTTGAATCCCATCGAAATGAAAGTTGTGCAAGAAACCAGTGAGCCAATGCAACCATGTAATAATTGTTGGTACAATGAAACTGTCTGTGTTTGATCATGATAAAATAGGGACACATCGAAGCTTGAATGGTCATGTGTTTTAATCGTTGCTGTGAGTGTATTAAACCACTTGTGTTTTAATATTTGCCGCGAGTGATATCTTTTGCTGAAAATTTCAGAAATACTCACCAACGTCATCTTGAAACAGAGATCTGGTCCATCGAAACTGCAGTGATCCATGGCTTCAAATTTTGTTAACCTTGGGAGAGAAATGGGAATTTCGATCCCCCGAATTTCAATTCCATTATACACCATGTCATATTCAAAACTTCAACTTTGGAGAGGTCTGACAGTTTTGTTCACAAGTGAAAGATCATACCCTGTCTTGTTCAAATCCCATATTTTAGTTTTCCTTATTCAACACTTCAATATGCAAGTAAGATTAAGCCCACCTTCATACTCGCTAGAGAAAATACTATTATTTTCCTGAAAACAATCATATACTAGATGTTGAAAATGGTTCAAATCTTTGATGGGCATTTTAACAATACAATCCTCATCATTAAAAAATTGTAAATTCATAAGTGCTCTATTTTTTGGCAGTATTCATCCTCATCATATCAAGGGTCGTCATCATCATTTGGAACAACAATTTGAAAAAACCTGAGATTTTCTTTAAGATAAGTTCTGTCATCTTCATCGACACTGGCTTATCAGATTCTATTCTTCTTATGAGAAGAGAATTTCCCTCCTTGATTATCTGCTCTTTTGCCATCATCACATCCACCATATCCCATAACAAACCTGAGATAGGGTGAAATTCAGACTTCCCTCTTGGTGGTCATCATCAAATACTGGTGGCTCTTCAAAGCACAATGTATATATGATATGATCTGCCTCTATTTTGTCCCAAATATAAGGTCTGATCCAGATCTATGAGAAATTATTACGAGCCTCAAGGCTAGTGTTCGAGATGATCACATGTTACCTTAACACCAGCAAATCGATCAGCTCTGAATTTTTATGTTTAATTACAAGTCCCCTTTTTAACTACCAAGTTTCTTGGTTGGTTAGAAGATAATAGAGTAACATTATAATCTGTACAGTTAATGGTTTCACTGTTTTTGTAGAAGACATCTTGCAAAAAAAGAATGATAGGAATAAACAGCAGGAAGGTTTAGATTTAGCAGACTATGATTGCAAAGTTGAAGGTTGTGAGGAAGATATGGATGATGTTGGTAGTATTGAGGAAGACACTATAACTCTTGAAGGAGGATTCAAAATTCCTGCTAAAATATTTGACAGTAACTTTGATTATCATAAAACAAGAGTAAAGTGGCTATGGGAGTTACATAGATAGAGGGCAGGAGGAATAATAGGAGATGAAATAGGTCTTGCAAAAACTATTCAGGTGATAGCCTTTTTGGCAGCTCTGCACTTCAGTGGTATGTATAAACCATATGTATCAACTACACTACGATATTTATTTTATAGTTCCTCGTACTCTTCTTCTATATCTTCAAGATGACTCTTCCCAATTTTGTCACCATGCACACTTGTTTTAGACAACTTGCTAATAGTAACATTAACATCATTCCATTCTGTCATTTTCAAATCTCCCCTGCTTGAGAGTGTAGTGTTATTTACTCCAAGAGATGATTTTACAAGCCACTCAACTTTACCAATTATTTCTTTGGAGTGGATTTCCTCTGGAAAATTCATCTCCCCAAAGAAATTTTCAATTTTATGAATAAGTGAGTCTTTGTTTGAAACTGATTCTCAAAAAGCAGTTACAGGATTTTGAATATCTTCTAGCTCTAGTTCCTGTGCTTTAACATGCTTAGAAGCTTCCATTTTAGTTTCATGAAATGTATCATTTTTCTTCTGCAATTCATGCAAACATTTCTCTAACTCATTGGAATTGTCCAATAATTATTATATTAGTGTATTTAATTCCTAAACCAACCCTTTCCCTTTGGCGATGGTCAGACTAAGATTTTCTCTAACTGACAACAATTTTCTTTCTGTCTGCTCAATATTAGTTCTTATTTTTCTGTTATCCATTCTCATTTATTTAAGATTCTCATAAAATTTACATAAAATTTCCTTCAATTCCCTAATTTATTCTTCATTTTGAGGTTTTATTTGAATTCATCACATTTACTTTTCATTTATAAGGTCTACTTCCTTTTCTCCGTAATTGAATATTTCTCTGAGGAACATGTCCAAATAAATTATAGCTTATTTTTCCAATGAATTTCCATAATCAGAATCAAGCGTCTCACTTGGATATGTTGCTTTGATATTTCATAGGTTACAGTTTCTTTCTGGGATTGATATTGTTCAGGAAATTATTGAAACTTGGATGTGTGAGAAATGGTGGCATAATTAACAACTACAAATATGTTGTTAGGCCATTAACGAATTGCCTGATTATTTATTTATAATATTTCCACACTCCCCTACATAAAGTTGCAACCAAGTAAGTGCTACAGCAGAACCAAATTACACCTATTCTTCTATGCTCCCCTCAGCCCCTCACACCCCGTTTTGTATAGTACAATTGATTCCATGTTCAAGTAGGATTACAGTTTGTAGAAATGTTGACATGTTTGTCATGTATTTTCATGAGCAATAGCAAACATTGGTGGCTATGTGCATCCACAGTATCCCCCTTAATTGCGTGGATTTCTCCAAACCAAAATTTCGAAGTATCAACATTTCTGGGAAATGATCTTCGACTAAATAAATTAAAGGACTTGCTTATCTGTTAAAGCTTTTATGTGAACATTTTTTTGGGACTGTCCTACTTTCCTATCCAATGCAAACTGAAATTTGTAGATTTTTTGTTCTGATCTAAAATGAATGCAATTATTTTGTTCAGTAATGGATTATGCTAAGTTAGCCTTCCGGGTTTCATAGGTGTTCATCTCTTGGGAGATCATATTATTAACAAAGCCACATGAGCCACCAAATTACTGTAAAAAATCTAACCATGGTAGGTAGATTCTGCACTCATGAATTTAACCTAAAATCCTAGATAGCTAAAACCTAAAACCTAAAATATCAATCAAAATAACAGCTAACACATACTGACAAAGCAAACATGCAAATTTGAATTCTCAAATCATCATGGTCACTGCGCAGTGCTTCTCCTTTATATGCTAGGTAGAAGCACATATACATTGAATCTGGATGCATGCGCAATAATTCTTCAATTGAAGCTATTTACCCCTAACCCTAATGTGTCTTTTTTGCATGGATAAATGAGCTAAGTGAAGTGCTGTTAAGTCCCTATATTAATAGTATAGCCCCTTATTATGTTAGTGTAGCCCCCCTTATTGTTATTATTGTACCCCTGTAACCCCCATATTGTTATTATTGTGCCCTTAAATTATTATTGTTAGGTCGGCTAGGATTACATTGTGGCCCACTAGGATTACATTATGGCCCCATGGACTCCTATATATAGAAAGGAGGTTTTGTAAATTGATCATCCAAGAATTGTTCATTTATGTAATGTATTGGAGGTTGCCCCCTCGAAGTGGCTTATTTCTAAGGCGTTAATATCTCTTTTCTTCTCTTTTTGGAGCTGGTTACACAACATTTGGTATTAGAGGTTGGGATTCTAGGGTTTCGCTGCTCCAAACAGGTCATCGTGGCATTTTCACTATAACTTTTTTTCTACGAAGTTTCAGAAGCTGAAATTTTTAGGGTACGAAGATGAAATCCTGAGGAAGATTGTCTAAAAATTTTAGAGCTTGGTTCGCCACATTTTCGGAGATATCATCTGTGGAAGTTAGGTAATTTTTCAAGCTCCTAAACAGGTCATCGTGGAATTTTCGCTATAAATTTTTTTCTACGAAGTTTCAGAATCTAAAATTCGTATGGTGCGAAGCTAAAATCCTGAGGAAATTCATCAAACAATTTCAGAGCTTTTTTCGCAACATTTTTGGAGATATGATCTGTGGAAGGCAGTGCTTTTTCAGGCTCCTGAATTTCATCTCAAAGAGGTGATCGTGGGAAAAGTTCAATAAATCTCTCTCTGGGCAGTGGGTTTGAGTGCCGTAAAAAGTGGTTGCAAGTACACGGACTGTAGTTTCTTGGCTATCAATTTCAGAGACAAAGGACGAAACAGTGACACGCGGCAAGTCCTACAAGTTCGCTCTACTGAACCAGTCCATAATTAGGTCATTGTGGGAGATTGGACATAACTTTGTCTTGGAGAATCCAAATCAGGTCAGATCTGTGGCATTCAAAAGAGAATTCAGAGGGCTAATTCAGTGCTGAATTTCATATATTGAAGATCCATAATCACAGATATAATACAATTTCAATATTGAGCTCCTCAAAGCAAGAAAAATGTGTGTATTGTTTTTTCCGAATTGCATAAGTCTTGTTTGAAGAATCAATTTGAATTGATTCCAAGGGAATATTGAAGAATTTTTTTTAGTATTGGGTTCCATAATGCCTCCAAAAAATAATTCCATACCCATTAATCCCTCAAAAAGCTATACTATGACGCATGAAGAGGAAGAGTTGCAGTATGAGATATCAAAATTACGGTACCAAGTGCAAAAAATTTCGATCTTACGAAGAGCAACCAAAGCTGACATAAATGGTTTAAAAGTAGAAATGGAGGCTAAGTTGGATGGTTTGAAGGATCAAATAATAGCTAATATGGATGATAAATTAGTGGAAGATCACATCGAGCATCAACAACAAGTTCTCCAACTCTCAAAGGATAACCTAACTTTGGTGCAGAATCTAATGAAACAACGGGAAGATCAACATCACATCGAAAGAAGTTATGAAGCTGATCCATAGAAACAAGAACTTCGACAAGTTCGTTCAATTCCAAGTATCTCCGTATCTCAGCAATTGGAAGAACTTTCCTGTAAAATATTTCACATGGGAGGATGAGAATTTTATACAGAAGCATCAAGAAATAATCAAGCGTTGAGGACAACACTTGTTTGAAGGAGAAGGGCATGTTAAGTCCCTATATTAATAGTGTAGCCCCTTATTATGTTAGTGTAGCCCCCCTTATTGTTATTATTGTACCCCTGTAACCCCCATATTGTTATTATTGTGCCCTTACATTATTATTGTTAGGTCGGCTAGGATTACATTGTGGCCCACTAGGATTACATTATGGACTCCTATATATAGAAAGGAGGTTTTGTAGATTGAATCATCCAAGAATTGTTCATTTATGTAATGTATTGGAGGTTGCCCCCTCGAAGTGGCTTATTTCTAAGGCGTTAATATCTCTTTTCTTCTCTTTTTGGAGCTGGTTACACAACAAGTGCACCTCCATCAGAGATGATTTGAGGCATGCAAGCATGCATCTTCCTAGAGATCCACATGCATGAGCACCTTGCTTAACTAGGACTCTGCCCTCCATTTCACTGTGCATGCAATTACTACATACAACAAAACTTAGATTTAGAACTGAACCACTAAATAAGGAAAAACATGCATGTATGTAAGGAACTGAACTGGAGTTGAATTAAGGATGACTAATGCATGCATGAACACCTTGCTTAAAAAGGACTTTTCAAATACAACAAAAACATAGATTTTGGAACTGAACCACTAAATAAGGAAAACCACCTAAACTGGACTTGGGTTTTTCACATGCATGTAGTACCCCCCACCTCTTTGTCCTCCATAAATGCTCTTGCCCCCTCATTCCTATTGTATGGCCCTGTTAAAGGAGGTCCATTGTAGCGTTCTCTATTTTGTTGGAAGAAGAAAGGTGTTATAACTAGAGCATGATAGTAGCTACACACAGGAAAATTTAACAATTCCTCTCATTGAGTTATGCATCTCCACAACACCAAGCCGCTCTCAGAACATCTTGAAATTCCCTGTTTGCCAGTTTGATCAAGATACTTGCAACTTGATGATCTGTAGGAATATATTGAAGAGCTAGTGCTCCCTTTTGAAATCGGTGTCTAATGAAATGGTACATGATCCCCTTGAGATCCCCTTGTTGTGTAGGGATTTTTTCATTCACAATGCAATGCCCCAATCTCTGATAAACAAATACAAGTTTATCACAATTGTATCCTCAAGAGCATAGTCACCCTAACTCATCACAACCATTGGTGCATTCTGTTCATGTACTTGAAGATCCACGAATAGAATTGTGGATTACATGGATAAATGAGCCAGGTGAGTGCACCTCCATCGAGAGATGATTTGAGGCATTCAAGCATGCATCTTCCTAGAGATCCATGCACAGACACCTTGTAACTAGGATTTCTGCCCTCCATTTCACGTGCATGCAACTACTACATACAACCAAAACCCAGATTTAGAGCGAACCCGATCCATGTATGTAGAGTAGGCTGAGTTGAATAAGGATGGCTAATGCTTGCATGAACACCTTGCTTAACAAGGACTTTCAAATACAACAAAAACATAGATTTTACAGGCTAGAGACCACTAAAGCCTGAAAAACCACCTAAGCTGGACTTGGGTTTTTCACATGCATGTAGTACCCCCACACTCTTTAATCCCATAAATGCTCTTGCACCCTCCTTCTATTGTATCGCAGGTAAGGGAGGTCATTGCAGGCGTTCTCTATTTTTTTGGAAGAAGAAAGGTGTTATAACTAGAGCATGATAGTAGCTACACACAGGAAAATTTAACAATTCCTCTCATTGAGTTAAGCATCTCCACAACACCAAGCCTCTCTCAGAACAACTTGAAATTCCCTCTTTTCCAGTTTGATCAAGATACTTGCAACTTGATGATCTGTAGGAATATATTGAAGAGCTAGTGCTCCCTTTTGAAATCAGTGTCTAATGAAATGGTACATGATCCCCTTGAGATCCCCTTGTTATGTAGGGTTTTTTTCATTCACAATGCAATGCCCCAATATCTGATCAAGAAAGACAAGTTTATCACAATTGTATCCTCAAGAGCATAGTCACCCTAACTCATCACAACCATTGGTGCATTCTTTTCATGTACTTGAAGATCCACGAATAGAATTGTGGATGGATTGATTTTTTGGGACATTTTGAAAACACATGACCAGATGTTCTTGCTGTAAATTCAGATTGACACAGTTTTGGGTAGATGCTTATAGCTCATTTTAACTTAGTTTTTTGATCTATTGCTGTATAGTGTTAATGTCCTCCAGGGAAAAATCAGTATCATCTCCTTTGGATACCATGGCAATTAATAAAAACTTAGAAAGCTCATATGAACATTGTACTAACAGTGCATGTCCTTATGCTTCTTGTTGGATCTACCGTGTTTCTCCACCCCTACCGAGCAAGGTTCCCACATGCCAAAATGGTGGCTAACATTTGGCTCCAAGTGTCCTTGGAACCACATGAGAACCCTTGAAAGTTGAATCCCATCGAAATGAAAGTTGTGCAAGAAACCAGTGAGCCAATGCAACCATGTAATGATTGTCAGCACAATGAAATTGTCTGTGTTTGATCATGATAAAATAGGGACACATCGAAAGTGTAACATATAACCAGTCTCAACCTTACAAGGTAAGGGAGAACAAAAAACCATTAAAATATTGTACAATGTGAGATTTTCCTAAAGAGATGCAAAAGTTTGAATGTAAAGCTGCAAGTCAGTTAACAATAGGAGTGTATTTCAGAAGCATGAAATGCCATGTAACTGCATCTAGTTCAAATTACCAAAAAACCACCTAATTTTGATTGCATTGGAAAAAGTCACTGAAGCTTGAACTAAATTTGAAAATCATAGGTCAGCATTCCTCAAACACTAATATCACGCAAGTAATTCTACACTTTCGCGCTGACATGTTATGACTCGTTCTTCACTCTAGTTGAATATAAGAGTGACAAAACTCATTGGCATCTTCAATGTTGTAGTATTTCCATTTATTACAATTATAGCTAACAAAATCCTATCCTCCAAGATTTTAAGCCATGCAATTTTTTTGTTGAACTAACGCTGCATAGATATCTCGTGAAACTTGGTTAATGCCCTAATCTCTGATCAAGAAAGACAAGTTTATCACAATTGTATCCTCAAGAGCATAGTCACCCTAACTCATCACAACCATTGGTGCATTCTGTTCATGTACTTGAAGATCCACGAATAGAATTGTGGATGGATCGATTTATTGGGACATTTTGAAAACACATGACCAGATGTTCTTGCTGTAAAATCAGATTGACACAATTTTGGGTAGATGCTTGTAGCTCATTTTGACTGTGCAAGAAACCAGTGAGACAATGCAACCATGTAATGATTGTCGGCACAATGAAACTGTCTGTGTTTGATCATGATAAAATAGGGACGCATCGAAGCTTGAAGTGTATTAAACCACTTGTGTTCCCTTTTATGAAAACAGTTCATAAGAAAAAATTGCATTCACATGCTGTCATATTGTACAGAAGACATCATAATTTTGAAATATATTTTGCTGAAAATTTTAGAAATACTTACCATCGCATCAAAATCATCTTGAAATAGTCTACAGAGATATTGAAATTGAGAAAGGGAAGGAAGGTGCATACCGTTGAACAAACTGACGAAAAGTGCAGTGCCTCTGTATTATTAGTCGGCATTGGAGTCTGAAAGCGAGGTTGTACATGCGCAGGCTGATCTCCCACAACACCATCTCTTTCTCTTTCGAAGTGTATCTAGATTCTCTGCTTTATACGAGCTATGGGAGGCCCTAATGGACCAGAGAGGGACAGACCAGAGAGGGTCGACCTCGCTCAGCCAGCAAGAACAGCCAGAAGATCGGTGTGCACAAACTTCAAAGCCCAACCACCTCTATGAACCAGTGAAAAAATGGGGCGAATCACTCTAACCCCTTCCTCCGATCCTATAAATCCAGGCGAATGCCATGGAAATCTGGAAAATCGAGGGGCGAATTTCATGTTTCCACTTTTGTGCGCCCTTTTTTTAGTGGGCTAATAGTTAATAATTAATTATTTTTAAAATATTTATTGGGATAACTTTATTAAACTATAAAAAATGGGTTTTATATAAAAAATTCGCCCTAATAAAATTTAAAATCCCTTAAAATTCGCCTTTGGGCTAAAATTCCCCCCTAAAATTTTCCCTGGTTTGTTCCGACTAAAAATACTTACCTTTCTTATTTTTTGTTTACAGAATACTGATATCTACACTTCGATTTCAATTAGGTTAGGTTGGAGAGGTACTTGGGGAGGAACTAGCCCTTTTGGAAAGGAGATCCTCAATATCCTCGAGGCCATGTAAATATCTGATTTTCTTGAGGTGGCCACTGTGGCCATGGTGCAAGATATTATATCTAGAAAGAAATAGGAGAATTCCATGGGTGATGGAATTGTGTGGTATTGAATTTGTTTTGGGATCTATTGAGAATTATACATGTTATTCCAATTATTAATATATGGGGATGGGGCTTGAACCACACCGATTTCCACATGATTGGTGAGATAATTATCTCTCAATCCTCGAAACAATATTGTCTTTAAGATATCCTTTTCTAAGTGGTTATGTTTGTAGCTATGCAATTTATATTGGAGGCATTCCAAATAATCTTATAATATTCTTTACTCCTTCTAGGAGATATTAGAAAGATTCTCCCTTTTTTCTCTTGATTTGCAATAGTCGATATTTTCCTATGTTGCATGAGTTTCCGGTACACGTATGGGGGGAACAAGTATCCAATACGGCTAGAAGCTTTGCCCAAATTTATAGGAAACGTCAAGTTGGGAGCAGTAATAATATAATATATTAAAATTTAATATATATTAAAAGTGAAAATAAAATAATTTATTTATTTCCATCCAAAACATGCCAATTAAATTCCATCCTAAAAATTCCATCTTGAAATGAAATACGTAAAAGAATGAACTTTGAAACACTGCCAGAAAAAAATAAAATATTAATCCATCAACAACTTGCCAATGAAATTCCTTGCCAGCAAAGAAACATGTAGAACTCCTAAACTAAAAAAAAGCTATTATTACTTGACAATTATGTGATTTCATGCCACACTATATTATATTCAAGATTGGAAATTTATAAAATGAAACTTACTAAAATGCTACTATTTCTCGTTTTGACCATAATTATAATTTGTTGAATCTTATCATTAAAGCTTCAAAATAGACTTAAAGAAAGTAGACTTATTTGCAATTGTTGAACTTCAATATTTTGAACAGAAGCTACCAAGGAATGACTGGCAACTATCTATATTTTGTTGAAACCTTTTCTACATCTCAACATATCTACTGCTTTACAGATCCCATGCATTCCAGCCCCTTGACCTATCATGTATCACTTAGAAAATAAACAAATGGTCACTTCTTTGCTAAAAATAGGTAGTCGAAAGTTGAAAATCTGCTCAAAATAGGTACTTGAAGCGTCAAAATTTGTAGTGAAGCTCGCCAAAAGCTCCAAAGTACTCTTTGAATCTCTCGATGATATTGGAAAGTTTCCTACAAGCTCCCAAGTTCCCAAAAGTGCAGGATCATAGGGTACGTGCTTTCCAATGGCTGCGAGCGGTACCCGAGTTACTATGATATTTTCCCAAAACTATCTTTTTTATATCGTCCCAAGTCCGCCTTCAAGTGGTAGGGAACAACTTCAAATTTTTAGCATCTTCAGTATAATCATAACTCTGACATAGAATTTAAAATTCAAGAAGGAAGATGTTTGCATCTTTATTGGTCATGCCCTTGAAATTTGGAAGAGAAAAGAGAGGAATATTATTCATTAGTGTCTATCCAAGATTATTCCCAATGGAGAATTTAAAGGTGGAAATGTTATCATCTACATTTCCATTTTCCATTTGGTTTTTCCACAAATTTGAAAATTCTACCAAATTATCTTAGGCACCTGTTGTCCACCAACAAGGTTCTCTAGCCATGGAGGGTCTTATGGAGATTGTCTTGTAGCACTCCCTAGGTCTGAAATGGGGTTGTCAAGATGTGGTTAACCTCTAGCCTTGTATCTTGATGTTTTAGGTTTTTTTTTATTTTTTATGTATCCCCTTCATATTCCATCAATTCTTGATATTCAACATATGTTGCAAATGTAGATGATTTGTAGTGGATAAAGTAATATGGACCTACTCCTAGAGTAGATGATTCACAACATTCTTCCATTTGAAAATTTTTTCCTAAGGAAGATGATTCACGAGTTTTCATTCTCTAAAATTTTATTTCTAAGGAAGATGAATCTAATTTTTCCTTTGAAATTAGTTCCTAAATGAATATTACCTATCCCAAATCTTGGTTTCTTTTTCCTCTACTTCCCCTTATTCTTGCACAGTTAGTGTGTTTTGGGCTACCTCAACTTTCTTCTCTACTCATGAATCCTACATATTTTGTCTCTCTATCACGTTATAGTTTAGAAATGCATATGTAGAAGAAATAAGGATAATTGTATTCTTGTATTATTAATAACTTCCCCGAAAAACACACCCAAATGTTAAGGAATTTACTTGTCTATTTAAACTTTAGGCCCCTATAATACTAGTCTAGCCCCTTATTGTTATTATTACTGTAGCCCCCTTATTTTTATTTGTGTTCCCATGTAGTCCCCATATTGTTATTATTTTGCCCCATAAAATCTTACTATTGTCATTGTTGTGCCCTTACATTATTATTGTTATGTAGGCTCTGATTATATTGTGACCCCTTAGACTCCTATATTATAAAGAAGGTTTTTTCAGTTCAATCATACAATAATTGTTCATTTATGTGATGCAAAGGAGGTTTCCCCCTCGAAGAGGCTATTTTTGAAGTCGTTGATCTATCTTTTCTTATGTTTTGTGACCTAGTTGCCTAACATTTGGTATCAGAGATTTGGATTCTAGGGTTTTTCTTCTTCAAATGGGAGATATTGTAATTTTCACTATAAGTTTTTTCTACGAGGCTTCAGAAGCTGAAATTTGGACCACATATAGCCGAAATCTTGTTGAACATCATGTAGCAATTTCATATCTTGGTTTCCTATCGTTTATGAGATATGATCTGGGGAAGTTAGGGTTTTTTCATGCTCCAAGATTTAGTATCAAACATGTGGCCTAGGGAAAATCATTGTAATTTTTTTTTCACCCATCGGATTTGAATTCTGTAAAAATTGGATGAAATTGCATAGAATGTATTTTTTTGGTGTAGCAATTTCATGACCAATGGTCAAAATTGTGACACGTGGCATGTTGTATAAGTTCTATCTACTAAATGAGCATATAATCAAGTCATCGTGGGAGATCGAGCATAACTCTTTCTTGAAGACTCCAATATTGGTGTCACTTGCTGGGTTGGAAAGAAGACTCAGAGATCTACCAAAGGACAAAATTTCAGACCATGTATATCCACAATTACATAGATCCAACATAGTCAATATTGAACTCCTACAAAGAAAGAAAAAGGTGTGTATTTTTTTAAGCTTTTCATAAGTTTTGCTTGAAAATTAGTTTTAAGTGATTCAAGGGGCATAGTGAAGCATACATATCATTGTTTGATTCCAAAATTATTGGAACTAATAAAATGGAAATGCCTAGTAATTAATCAAAAATCTCTACTGTGACGCATGAAGAAGAGGAAGAAATGCAAGATGATATATCAAAATTACAAGACCACATTAGAGGGAATTTTAGCCTAAAAGGGCCCATTAAATTTTCACGTAATTTCCATGTCATAATATGTAAACCAATCAAAATACTTTAAATTTAAAAAGAGGTACAAGTAAATATTTTGGAGGGGAAAGAAGAAAAACTACTTTTTTAATTATATTTTTGGCTTATCTCCTTATAGGTTTACTAGAATTTCAAGTGTAGACACTCCTTGGATGCAAAAATAAATTTTTCATTCCAACGAGTACCCATTATGCATAATTTTGAGAAGACCCACATTGATAAATATTGAAGATACATTAAAAAAATGTGTTTTTTAATGTATCTTCAATTTTGATCAATGTGGGTCTTCTCAAAATTATTCATAATGGGTACTCATTAGATGTTGAATTTAATTATGCATCCAACAAGTGTATACACTTTAAATTCGATTAAACCTATAAGGAGATAAGCCCAAAAAACAATTAAAAAAAAAAGTATTTTGTTGTTTTCTCTCCAAAATTCATAACTATTATTTTATTATTTTAACTATTAGTTTTTTAATTTTCCATAGGAGGCCACTTTTAGGCTGAAATTTCCTCTAATGAGTGCAAAATATTTCACTCTCACAAAAATTAACCAAAAATGAAATGGAAGCTAAGATGGATGGTTTGAATAATGGTTTAAAATCAGATATGGAGTGTTTTAAGGATGGCACAGAATAAAAATTGAAAGGAAACATGGAATATTTGAAGAATGGTTTAAAATCAAACATGGAAGTTTTGAAGGAAGTTTGACAAAGTTGCTACAAGAAATGTTTCCTAATAGTGAAAAGGTATTAGATGAAACTCATGAAGATAACAAAAGAAATTTTTAATCATGGTTTTATAGACTAATGTTGTATTGAAGACCCACCATATTCCAAATATCAATATGAGGAAGCTTTATGGCAAGGATATGGTAACGTGGATACTACAGATGGAACAATATTTTGATCTCCATAATGTGCAACACACACGAAAGTTACGCTTTGCAACTTTATATTTAGAACCCAATCAGTTTATATGGTATCGATGGTTTTTTTCTCATATACCACTTGTAACTTGGTCAATTTTTATGGAGGAATTGATGGCACATTATCGGGACATAAAGAGAAACACCTCTTTAGCCAATTGATAAATCTAAAAAAAAAGATTCAATGGTGGAGTGCATTGAGGACTTCCAAAAAAATTAATATAAGGGTAAATTTTATTCCATAGGAACATATGATTGATGTCTTCATAGGGAATTTGAAGGATAACATCCAACATGAGGTTCGTCTTTGGGAACGTGATTCATTGGAGAAAGAATTCATGTTGGCAAGAAAAAATAAAAGAAAAATTATGGCAAAAAGGAAGACTACCACTCACAACTATAAAGATGGAAGTGTTTCTTCTCCTAACCTTCCACAACCTACAAGGTTAACACCACAAAACTTGGAAGAAAAAAGAGAAAAAGGAATTTTTTATAGTTGTGATAGAAAATACACTAAAGGTCATAAGTGTGCCGAGAAGAAATTATTTTACATAGATTATCAAGAGGAGGAAGAAAAGAAACAAGAAACTTCAAAAGAGGAGGATATAAACGAGGAACTAACCCTAGATAAAGAAGAAATGAATCTGACCATATCTTGTACTTCATTAGTAGGAACTACCACTCCTTAAACTCTTAATATAGAAGGACATATCAAGAAGAAAAAGGTAAAAGTGTTGATTGATTCGGGTAGTACCCATAATTTTATTCACTGTAAGATAGCCAAGGAATTGAATTGATTCTTATATATAGCAGAAGAGTTTCAAGTGATGGTTACAAATGGAGGAACTATAAATTTCTTTGGAAAGTTCCATAATATCAAGCCAACCATGGGGTAATACATATTGAATAGTCTAATGATTTTCATTCCAATGGGTAGTGTTGATGTTGTACAAGGATTCCAATGGTTATAATCTTTGGGAACGATAAGCTTTAATTTTCAAGAAATTTTCTTGAATTTTTTTTGGGAAGGAAAGGAATTTGAATTAAGGGGTATCGTAGGGAAACCAGGAAAAATAATCAGCTCTAATGGCATGGAAAATATTCTAAATAATGAACAACAAGGTATAATTGCATAATTTTTCTCACTAGATGTTCAAATATCGAAATCATCTAGTTCTCCAGATCTACAAAGAGAGTTGGGCACTCATTCCAAGGTATTTGAGACTCCCAAATGCCTCCTGCCTATTCTTGATCATTACCATGTTATTCATTTTATTCTAGGAATTGTTCCTCCAAACATCAGCCCTTATAGATATCCATATGCCCAAAAAAGTGAAATTGAATGTTTGGTTGCAGAAATGCTAGAGGCTAGTATAATTCAACCTAGTCAAAGTTATTTCTCTACATCAGTAGTATTGGTGCACAAGAATGATATGAATATGGGAAAAATAGTTTTGTTGTGCTAGCTCCCTCATCAGTATTAAATAAATGTGTTTAGGATCTTCTCAAATTAGCTAGTTATGTGATGGTTTATTTGTTATGTTTTTTGTATTTTATGAGAAATTAATGAGTTGATTAGCTGGTAAAAACAAATTTAGAACAATTAAATTGTAGAGAAATAACACACTACAAAAACATTACACAATAGCTGATAATGGAGTTCACCCCTCCTGGGCTACATCTCCATGGACCTGCTTCAATGGCTTGGCCCTTTTTGGATTAATGGTCAATTCTATGATTAAATGAACCTACATTGCTCCAATGGCTTTGTAACCTTCTCCAATGGTTTTAGAAGACCCAAAAACCTCAAAATAGACTCTTCAAGCTCTGAAAATGGTTTTCAAGTGGACTAGGCATGACTCCTCTCCTGATGGCCTTGGGTTTATTTAATCTTCAAAGTGGAAAAATCACTTATAGAAATGTTCCTCTACCTATATAACCTTCACCGTCATGCTCAAAGCATCCAAATCATCTAGGATTGACTCTTTCTGAGCATAACTTTGTCGAAATATGCCAAAGTTATGGCTTCTTCAGTTTTCCCTAGGAAAAATCCTCCAAGTTTGGAGAAAATCTAGTTAAGCTCGAAAAAAATGGAGGTGGCACCGAAAATAGCAGACCCAAAAAAGCTAATCCACGGTTAATGGTCTAATTATTTTAAGATAAGTGTGCATTAATCCTAGGTTTAGCACTAATTGCACAATTAACAAAAATCTGAATTGAAAATTGTATTAGCACATTAAGACTGGATTAATGGTTTATTAAACATGTTTAAAAGTCTTAAACCTCTGCCATTTGTGTTTGGACTCCTCCACTGCTGTGGTCCATGTTTTTTTGGTAATGGTTGGCCCTTTTTTCCTCAACCGTAAACCAATACATAGGTTAAATATATGTTGTGCCCGTTAAATGTTAAGAAACATTATTGTGGTCCATGGTAATGTTGGTGCATAGCGTGGGGGAGGTCACGGGGTCGAGCCCGACCTCCGCCCAACCACTATATAAAAAAAATTCAAACCATATCCATTTAACATTTTTTAAAATTTTTTCCTTGATATAAATTAATTCGACCATAGTATATAAAATTTCATCCCCACCATAATATATATGAAATTATAAATTCGACCTTGGTGGTAAAAAAAATTCACCTTCCAAACTTTCGAGCAAATCTACAGTGAAACTTGTCATAGTGTGATTGGGAAAACTAAATAATATTCCCATAATATATTTTTTTTGCTGACTAGGCTGCCATGTCACCATTCTGTCCTTTTCTGCAAAAAATTTAGCTGTTTAGAAAAAAAAACAACACACTCTAACTTATGCATACAGACTCTGTTTTGAGCGAAACGAAGTGCACCAGATTCCTGACGATGAGACCTATCAAGTCATTCTAGTTTGTAGTGATTCTAAGAAATTTGAGTTTTTAGAAAAAAAATTCCCCCAATCTAGATTCTGATCACTCCTTCCCACTAATAGTCTTTTGGACCCACAAAAGCTGGTAATTTGATGAGATTTCAATAATCTTCTCTTTCCCAAGTTCTATCAGCTTGATTGTACTTGGAAAAATCTCCATGAAAGCCACTTGGGTTCACTTACATGCCTTGCCTTGCAAATGGCTTGGCACTTCAACCAATGTTCTCCTTTCGCTGCTGACCCAATCCAACACTTGATGGTTGCTTGCCGAATGATAAAAGATCTTGTTGTACAAAATTGATCCCTCGGTTCTTTGAAAACTAACTAATGGCCTTCACACTAAGAATCTTGTTCCTCCTTTGCACACACATGCATTCAATGCAAGCTTCTTCTTGGAAACCACTTTTCCAAGTTAAGCACATCTAAGTGAACTACAACAATGAGTTCCAATATCAGTAATCACAAGAAAATAATGACCATTATTTTTACCCACACGGTTCCAAATTCCACATCTGGAAGAATGCATTCGCCATCTCTTTCGCTTCTTAGCATCAACACATCAAATGGTCTACAATGGATGTTGTTTTTGCTGAAATATTTTTTGGCCTCTTTTCCACTTTCTACTTCTTGATTCCATCATCCTCCAGTACTAACATTCTTCTCATGCGATGATTTGAGAATGAAGGCTAGTCATGAGAATTTTTCTGAAGAGTGGACCTTCCAAAATCCTGAGAAATATTCTCACAAACACAACCATCAATATCAAAAACACATCATGCAAGAAAAATAACTTGATGACATATCATTTTTCCCCTTCAAAGAAACAAATGCCACATCTTGTGAACATCTCCATGTATTCTTACATATTTGTGTACAAATCCATTGAGAAAATAAAAGTAAAAAAGACATGCCTCTTCAAAAAACTGACTCTCAAGTTAAACAAAAGTTATTGTACATGATTTTTTTCAATAACTTGAAGATTCTTCTCCCAAAAAAAAAAGGAATTTCACATCTTGTGAAACAATTCGTCAACATATCCTTTCATCATTGGAAACAAAGTCAACTCTTCCAAGTCGATACAACATGCATGTAACACGCAATCGACCAACACAAGTCGATACTCATGCGTGTGCAAATGATAAACACTCTCAAGTTGACGAAACATACATGATAAACAAAGCAATCAACCAACACAAGGCAGTCACTCATGCATGTTCAAATTACCATCTTTGTTGCATTTATGTGATTCAACATAAATATACTCTTCCAACATCTTTCTTCTTGTAATATGCATCATACTTTCAAGAGAAAAGAAATGCATTCAATTGGGAAATAAATGCATCAGTCATAAAAAGAAATGCAAGGCCTTAATTGGTTAATAAATCTAACCATCTCTTTCCAAGCCATTTTAATGGTGCTTCTTTCAATTTCACTTCATCATGTGAAACATCCTGACCCAGATCAATTATGGAATCCTCTTTTCCATTCTTGTTAATATCTCTCTCCACCTTCTTCAAATGTCGTGGATGAATTTCTGGATACAAATTCCAACACTTGTCTACAAGATTAACTTTCTTATGGAGTGAAAAATAATTGCATCTTCTTTTCAACATGGTTTTCCTTATCCAATGTACCTTTGGCTCTCCATCTCCTTTGTTTTGAAAGTTTCCTATGCATGGCTATCTTCTTCCAACACCTCGAAACATTATGGTTATTCAAACCAGAAAAGGAACATGCGAACTTTCTCCAAATATTATGTGAAGATTTACCATGTTTATCATAATAAAAAAAAACTTTATTAAAGGAAAATTTAAACCTTGCACATTCACCTTTATTGCCTTCCTGAGGAGGTGAATTTGATGAGGTAGTGGCTCTCTTCAGAATACCAAGAATGGCTTCAATGACCTTAGAGGTTTCAACTTCCTCTTGTTTGTCATTTACATTAGTTGCATGCTTGTGAGCATCTTCTTACAAAGTGGGTGTAACACTTTTGCATTCATCATGAACAAAAACTTCACAAGCTTGAGGTAATGAACATGTAATCAAAGTCCTTCTTGGAACACCTTCATGTGCCTCCTTGGCTTTGGAGCATTCTCCATTATGTTGTCCATAACCGAGACCAAAATACCTAGGCATTTTCTCAACAACAATTGGCTCAACTATTCCTTGTGCATGTTTTCCCAATCTCTTGCATTCATAGCTCATTTTCATCAATAATTTGGACCCTATTCTCTAGTGTGTCTTTAAAAATAACCTACACATTCATTTTGAGAGGAAATTGAATATAAAATCGAATTGCACACCTCTTGTTCATGCACATACTTGGCTAAGGTTTCCTTGGCATCATGGAGTTGAGTCTCCATATCATGCATCTTTTCAAGGGTTTCATTTGTAATGTGGAGCTGAGTCTCCATCTCATGCATATTTTCAAGAATATCTTGCTTCTCCTCCTTCATGGCCATCAACTTCTCTCGAAGTATAGTTTTCTCCTTCCTATCTTCAACCAACTCTTGCACCATATCTCTCATGATGTATATCTTATGCAACATATCTTTATCAAAGAGTCTCTCTAAGGAAGATTGATTATAAATAGTGCTTGATGAATTTGGCATCACACTTGTAATGCATAAAAAAATTATTTGTTGTGATTTGAGAGCTAAGTCCTCAATATTGAAATTCTCTTCACACACATAAACTTACACACAACTAAATTCACCTTGCACAATTCAAAACCAATAGCGAATTATCTAGCTAACCTTGGCAAACCATCACAGGGCTAAAATGAGCTAAAATATCCTCTGATACCAACTTGACATGAATATGGGAAAACTAGTTTTTATGTGCTAGCTCCCTCATCAGTATTAAATAAATGTGTTCATGATCATCTCAAATTAGCCAGTTATGTGAGGGTTTATGTGTCAATTTTTGTTTTTTTTATGAAAAATTCATCAGTTAATTAGTTGTTAAAAACACATGTCAGCAAGTAAATTGTAGAGAAATAACACATAGAAAACACATTACACAATAGCTGATAATGGATTTCACCCCTCCTGGGATACATCTCCATGGACCTGCTTTAATGGGTTGGTTGTCTTTGGATTAACGATCAATTATCTAATTACATGCACCTACAATGCTCCAATGGCTTTGCAACCTACTCCAATGGATTCATAAGACCCAAAAACCTCAAAATAGACTCTTCAAGCTCTGAAAATGGTGTTCAAGTGGACTAGGCATGACCTCCTCTCCTATTGGCCCTGGGCTTCTTTAATCTTAAAAGTGGAAAAATCCTTACAAAATTCTTCCTCTACATGTACAACCTGAACCATCATGCTCATAGCATCAAAATAATTTAGGATTGACTCTTTATGAGACTAATTTGGTTGAAATATGCCAAATTTATGGGTTATTCACTTTTCCTAAGGAAAACTCCGCGAAATATGGAGAAACTCCAGTTAAGCTTGAAAAAAAAGGAGGTGGTGCCGAAAATAGTGGACCCACCAAAACAAATCCGTGATTAAAGGTCGGATTAGTTTAAGATAAGTGTGCATTAATCCGAGGTTTAGTGCTAATTGTGCAATTAACAAAAATATGAATTGAAAATCAGATTAGCACATTAAGACTAGATTAATGGTTTATTAAACATTTTTTAAAGTTTTAAATCTCCGCCATTTGTGTTTGGAGTCCGTGACAGTCGTGGGCCATGGTTATGTGGTAATGGCTAGCCCTTTTTTCCTCTACCATAAACCAATACATGGGTTAAATATATGTTGCACTTGTTAAATGTTAAGAAACATTATTGTGGTCCATTGGTAATGTTGGAGTGTAGCGTCAGGGAGGTCATGGGGTCGAGCCCAACCTCTGCCCAGCTAGTACTTAATTTTTTTTTCAACCATAACCATTTAACATAGTTTAAAATTTTGGCCTTGATAAAATATATATGAAATTCGAAATTCAATCTCGGTGGTAAAAAAAAATTCACCTTCCAAAATTTGCAACGAATCTTGCAGTGACACTTGTCACAGCGTGATTGGGAAAACTGAAGAATATTCCAAGAATATATATATTTTTTTTCTCACTAGGCTACCATGTCACCATTCTGTCCTTTTCTGAAAAAAATTTAGATGTTTAGGAAAAGGAACGACAAGCTCTAAGTTTCACATACATACTCTGTTTTGATCGAAATGAAGTGCGTTGAATTCCTAGTGACGAGACCTATTCGGTTGTTCTAGTTTGCAGAGATTCCGATCAATTTGAATTTTTGGCAATTTTTTTCCCCCAATCTGGATTTCGATCAAACAGTAATGGATCATGGCGGATGTGTCTGGATAATGGGAAGCTCAACAAGCTCATTATTGAGGATAAATTTCCCATTTGTGTCATGGATGAATTATTGGATGAATTACATGGAGAAATATACTTCACCAAGTTGGATCTTCATTCAGGATATCATCAAATTAGAATGAAGTATGAAGACATTCCAAAAACAACATTTAGAACTCATGAGAGTCATTATGAATTCTGGGTCATGCCTTTTTGCCTTACCAATGAACCTTTTACATTTCAAGTTTTGATTAACAAACCCTTCCTTCGAAAATTTGTGTTGGTATTTTTTGATGATATACTAATCTACAAAAAGTCTTAGAAGGATCATGTTCAACATGTTGACAATGCGCTCAAACTTTTGGAGTAGAAACACTTGTATGAAAAAACCTCCAAATGTTTCTTTGGTGTAAATGAGGTGGAATATCTTGGTCATATTGCATCTCATCAGGGTGTTAAGGTAGACCCTAACAAAATTAAATCCATTAAGGAATGGAAAATCCCCACAACCATGAGCACCTGTGAGGATTTCTCGGATTGATAGGGTATTATCAAAATTTTGTTAAAAATTATAGGAGAATAACAACACCTATAACAACATTACTGAAGAAAGACACATTTTCTTGGAGTCCAAAAGCAAGTAAGGCCTTTGACCATCTTAAATAGGAAATGTGCCAAGAACTAGTCTTAGCTATGTTAGACTTCATAAAAACCTTTATTGTGGAATGTGATTCCTCAGGAAATGGAATTGGTGTTGTTTTAATCCAAGAAGGAAGACCCATTTCATATTTACACAAACATATTTATGAGAAGGAAATGTTGGCAATACTACATGCACTAACGCAATGGCGACCTTACCTAATGGGAAGATTTTGGGTTATGACTTTGAAATCATATGCAAAAAAGGGAAGTAAAATGTTATTGTAGATGCACTCCTAGGAAAGGATGAGGATGTGGAATAATTAGTTTTTGCCATTTCTATTATCCAACTATATTAGATAACCAAATCAAGGGATGAATGAAAGAATGACAAAGAAGGGTGGACACTCATTCTAAATTTGCAGCAAGATCTCGATGCATTTGACACATCTAGTAGGAAAAATGATTCATTATGGTACAAATATCACTTTGCACACCTCTCCCTTAGGAGGGAACTCAAGACTTTTAAAAAATTACCATAAGGTCAAGAAGGATTTTTTTTGGGATGGCCTTAAATCTAATATTCAAAATTTTGTGGCCGAATGTTTTTTTTTCCAAAAAAATTAAGATGACCAATTAATACTGCAGGTCTATTACAACCTTTATCCATTTGAAGTCAAATTTGGGAGGAGTTTTCAATGGATTTTATCACAAATTTACCCAAGTCCAAAGAAAAGAGTGTCATCATGGTGGTAGTTGATAAAGTTACCAAGTATGCACACTTTTGTGCATGATCTCATCCATTTAAAGCCAGTACAATTGCTACTGCATTTGCAATTCAAAAGCTACATGTAAACCCAAATATTATTGTAAGTGACAAAGATCCTGTTTTCAATTTCTTGTCTGGGTACTCAACTAGCTCATAGCTTATAGTATCATCCTCAATTTTATGGGAAAACTAAGATAGAAAAAAAAAGTTTGGAAGGATATTTTCATTTCTTTGTTTTTGATAAAAAAAACAGAATGGGTCAAGTGGTTACCTCTGGTTGAATGGTGGTATAACACTTCCTTCCATACTGCAGCAAAAATGACCCCATTTATGGCAATTTATGGATATCATCCATCATCCATCATCCATCACATCATCTTTAAGATAAAATTCTAAGGTTAAAACAATGGAATGTCACACATAGCATCAACAAAAAGTTCTCTAAATCTCAAGGATAACGTCACCTTGGTGCAAAATAGAATGAAACAATAGGCAAATCAAAATTGCAATGAAAGAAGTTTTGATGTAGGCGACTAGGTATTTTTAGGGATACAACTATACAAACAAATGTCCCTTAAGATAACTAAGGAGGATAATAAATTATCAACAAAGTACTATGGTCCTTACAAGTTGTTGCAAAATATTGGTACTATGGCATACAAATTAGAGTTTCCTACATCTTCCCAAGTGCACCCACTTTTTCGTGTTTCATACTTAAAGAAGGTTATAGGTGACAAGCCCCTAGTTTAAAAAATATTTCTAGAACTTAACAAGGAAGAAAAAATCATATTGGAACCTGAAGAAATCACATAAACAAGAACTCGATATCTATGAAATCAATCAATTTAAGAGTATCTCATTAAGTGGAAGAACTTACCTGCTGAATATTCCACATGGGAGGATGAGAAATTTATACATAAGCATCCAAGACTACTTTAAGCGTTGAGGAAAATTTTTTTTTGAAGGAGAGGGACATTTTAGGACCCTATAATACTAGTGTAGCCCCTTATTTTTATTGTTATTGTACCCACTTATTGTTATTGTTGTGCCCCATAGAATCCCACTATTGATATTGGTGTGCCCATGCAGTCCCCATTTTGTTATTATTGTGCCCCATAAAATCCCACTATTCTTATTGTTGTCACCTTACATTATTATCGTTATGTAGGCTCTGATTATATTGTGACCCCTTATACTCCTATATATAGAAAGGAGGTTTTTTCAATTGAATCATCTATTAATTTCTCATTTATGTGATGGAAAGGAGGTTTCCCCCTCGTATAGGCTATTTTTCAAGTCGTTGACCTAATATCTTTTCTTTTCTTTTGTGAGTTGGTTGCATAACATTACAACAACCTAATTACTCAATGCATTATATGTCAGCTAGGGTGCATCTTTTTTTTTCAATGTTATTATGCAAGATATATGAAAACAACAATTTATAATATGATTTTGGTAATCTAGATCAAGAAACAAAACCATTTTGAAAGTAATCTTCAAATATCAAACACTAATTTTAGACTAAATCTCACTTGCTTGAATGGAAACACTCTTCACATGATTCTAGAATAGAGATCACAATTTTGAAACCATACTTGCATAAATAATAGCACTCTACATAGCCAAACTTCTCTTTATGTAAAATAAACAAATCCACTCCTTTCGAAAGTAAGACCACTGAGATATCTCAACCACTCAAAATATGCTCACCAAATTTCAAGATCTCATTAATGACATAAAGTGGGGAATTAAAATTAAGGAAATCAACCTTATAGTAGCATAAATAATATAAAGTGACTTGAATATGTATACAAAACTATAATCAAGTAACATCAACCCTCACTTCATATGAAAGACACTGCAAATCAATGTAAATAATAGTAACAATAGTATTCTAATGAATAAATTTAGTAACAACAATCTTGATATGAGAACATGCAACAATCAACAAACTAATATACAATTACTATTACAGCCATAATGACCCCTACTAAAGAGAATGGTCATTCCTCCTTAGTAGTGAGTTGGGGCAATGAAAATTCTACAACGTAACTCATGACTCCATATATTTAACCACAAATCCACTGAGTTTTCATTAAGCGATCTTCAAAAGTACATATGCAATGTTTAAAGAAATATATGAGCTAAACCCTCATTAGAAGGAAAGGTGATTTTATTTTAAAGACTCCCTTTACACTAATATTAGCAAAATGATGGTTACAAATACACTTTAAATTATTTCAATTCTGGAGCTAATCCATAAAGTCTTAAACTGAAGATTTTATAACCTCTCATAATAAAAATTTATTTTAATAAATATTGTGCCCAAATAGGTTTCCTCTAGTGTTGGAATAATTGAATGGAATTGGAGTAATTATAACAGTTGTGAAAGGAGTATCCACATCATTAGGAAAGAAACAATTCATCAATGCTTGATATCTTTGATGAGTATGCACAACAGTGATGGAAACCTTCAATACTAACTACAAAGTAACAACATTTGGAAATTATGGAGTGACAACTCCATGAAGTAATGGAGTATCAAATCCTGTAGTATTTGGTCATCCTATAGGATTTTTCTCAATACATTATTAGAAAATACCAAAAAAACAACTATTATCCTTGTCAAGTGCAAGAAAGACTTAATAGATTAAAGAGACGTAGATAATTAGAATACATGAGGAAAAATGGATGAAATATTGAAAAATGATTGATAAAAAGGATATGGATAGTATAACAAAAATGGGTAAAATGGTGTTAAAAGGTAGTAAAACAAGGTGATTTTTCAAACCCGGTTGTAGGGATAGAGAAAACTAAAAGAAATATCAAAAAATAAAATAAGGAAAAGGGAAAAGGGTAAAGAAATAAGGGAGAGATATATTTGGGAAATGGTGAGGCATGATCAGGTGTCTAAGGAAGGTAACATGAAATCACCTCAGATTGCCAAGTTAACATAGGGGACCACATCAACCATGACACATTAGAAAATTATGAATATTTAAAAGAGAAAGGGTTTGGAGACCAAAAAAAAAATGGCCATAGAAAGAGAAGTTTAACTTCAAATTAGGTGAATATTTTGGGTTAAGTCCACAATTTCAAGACCTATAGAAGTGTCAATGAGGCTAATTGTGTAGAGGTTTGTCGTTACACCAACACTCACAAGTGTTGGTCAACTTCTAAATCGGTAACTAGGATCCCCAGGGTGGAAATTATGGATTCCATAGAGGTGTGGTTAACTTTTTTGTAATGAACCCAAGAAGTAGACTTAAAAGTACATAGTGGAACAATTGACCATATTCCAAGGATTTTGGAGTAAAGGTGGAAATTTTGTGAAAAATACACTATTCTAGGAAATGTTTGGGAGATTTTTGGGATTTTCAAGGGAAAAGTGTTCCCAAATCACAAATTATAGAATTTTGTTTTCACTCAACATTTTACCTCCTAATCAAGCCACATAAATTTACCTTAATGAAGTTTTTCTAAAACTATTTTTCTTGGGACTTAACTCGTTTGGATAAAATTTATTTGAAAAAAGTGATCAAGGAAAAAATGGCATTTTCCATATGGGATGGGCCCATATAATGTAGATAATAAGGCCAACTTAAAACCTGCCATTTAGTGTTTCCTTCTACAGGTGATTTTTGTTGTAAAAATAAAGAATGAAAAGCGAGAAAGGAAATGAAATACACAGTAATTTAGAAAATATTATAATAATACAATGAAACTCAATTTATATTAATGAATAAAATAATAGAATACTATAGAATAAAAATGAGCTAGAGTGGTGGAAGCTTATCTATGGAGAGAGATAATTATGCTCATTTGCTAAAATTTATTACAAGAGACTAAATGATGCATGAGCATTATTTAAATATTTATTTCCATAAATGTAATAATGTCTATAGTTATCTAAGTAATCTACATAAGATGAGTTGGTTTCATTCATATGTAATGTAATGTAATGTAATGTAACACATGTATAAAGTAAGCATATGGTTGCAGGAGTTGAGTACTTTTAAGGATAGTGAATATCTTCAAGGGATCATGTTTGATATTTTCTAGGAGTGAAGAATACAGACCATTGTCTCACAGTTCAAAAAATTTCACATTATTTTTATACAATTGTTTTGAATCGAAGGGAATGATTAAATGAAAGAATAAATTGTATTATTATTTATGAAGAGTGCTTTCCATAATTTTGTTATTAACACCTCACATTATTTTTTGGTATTTATTGATTTAGAAAGGAATGAAAAATATTTTTTAAGGAAGATAAAAATTGCATCGATTTCTATTTTTTTGTTGTGGACCTAAAGTGTGGATATTATAGAATGCATGGATCATTTATACTTTTGCAGAAGTGGGTTAGAATGTAAAGAGAGGAATAGATAACATGTGCACATTGCTACAAATAATGTTATAGAAAAAATTGCCAAAAGTTACAAGGAACACTATGTGACCTATGTGTCACGCGTACAAAAAATCGAAATGTGTATTATTTAGTATAAATACAATGGTTGTATTGAATAAGTAGATGAGCTGCACCATCATGTCATGGTTCCATTGCAACAATTTTCTAAACGTTATCAAGAATTCAGGGAATGGTTGGTGGTAGACATTCAGAAAGGAATAAATGCATGGAAAATATTCTAAACACGACCATAAGCTCTATGAATGAATGTACATCATTTCACACATTGTTATGCATATATTCTATGTTTTTCAAAGTCCTAAAGAGTCTTTGAATTGTTCTATGAAGGAAATTTCTGAGATGTGTTTTCCACCTTAAGCCAATATCTCGAAGTTAGAATGAGTTTTAGTGGTGAATATGAATGTTGTATAAGTATTCTATATGATTTAATGAGTTGTTTTGGTATGAATGGGAGTTTATAACTCTTTGGTGTCTACAACGAATGTCAGACTATGAATAAAAAACAACAACAAATGTAAATTTGTTATAAGGATTGGGCCTCTTAGTGTGAATTAAATTATTTTTGCTCAAATCCAAATCCTTGCATCCGACTTGACCCAGCCTGTAGGCTCTCTCTTGGCCGAGGGTTGATTGTCGACTCTCGACTAGATAGGTGCAGAGGGACGCCATTTTTAATATATATATATATATATATATATATATATATATATATATATATTATTTTTTAATTTTATTTTTAAATATAAATTTAGTTTGTTTTTTTTTTATGTTATTTAATTTTTTTAATTTTAATATTTTTTTCATTGTTTTTTTTTTCTTTTTTTCTTTAAGCTAGCTAGGACTACATCTTCATCATCATGTCCTAATAAATCACCCCTTTCAAGGCAGAGAATTAAACCAGTGACTTCACATCAAGGAGTGCCTTAACAATTCACCCAATTACCATCTATACAAGGCCTCGTGGAATTAATATTTTTTTTTAGTTTTTTTTTTTTAAGAATAATTTGTTTTTAATTATTTTTTAACATTCCTTTTTATTATTTTTAAAGTTTTTTTATCTTTAATGATTTTATTATTATTATTAAATTTAGTTGTATCCTTTATTTTTAGTTTCAAGTTTTTTTATTTTTTCCTGAAATCATGTCTTTTATATATATATATATATATATATATATATATAAGTCCTCATCATGAACCATAGAAAGTGGTTTGAAACAGGTCGAACCTGAAAACTACTTTGTAATTTCTCTTAAAGATATTTTTTATATATTTTTTATGTCTAATTTGTTTTGTCATCTTTTATCATTTTAATTTTTTTATGCTTTCATATATTATTTTATTTATTAGTTATTATTTAAAAAAAAAATTACCTTTTTCTATTTTACTTTTATTAATTTTCAATCTTTTAATATCGATTTTGTTTGTGTTTTTATTTATTTATTTATTTATTATTATTTTTTTTTTCAAGGTCTGTGTCAATCCTTGACTAGCAACCCGACTCCATTATATGTCAATTTGATAGTTGTTTTTTTTTTTTTTTTTAAACGGATCAAGTTTGCCCCCACAATGTGTTAATTTCATGGTTGATTTTTAAGATTTCATTGCAATAGGTCATGATCGCCTTAGACTAAATGTCAATTTGATGTTTGATTTTAAAATTTTCGTTGTAATGTGTCAAATTTTCTTAATCTAAGATTTTAAAATAGCTATACTTTTAGGATTTAAAAATAAATTACTCCTAGTATAATGACTCTTTCATACAAGTGTTCATTTATAAAGTTTTTTTAGTCATATGTTTTTTCCATAATTCCATGGTTGAAATATATTGAAAACTCAAGGTTTTTTGTAGCCATGTTATTCCAATTTAATTCCATGGTTGAAAAATTATCAAAATTTTAAGAATTTTCTAAGTCACGATATTTTATCTTTAATGTTAGAATTGAAAACAATTATAAGTATTCTATCTTTAACATCATCGCTAAAAATTTATGGAATTTTAAGGTTTTTTAGAGACATGATATTTTATATTTAATGTCATGCTTGAACATTATTAGAATTTTAAGATTTTCCGGAGTCTTGATATTTTATCTTTACTGTCATTGCTAAAAAAAATTTAAAAATAACCTTGAAAAAAAAGACGTTATTCCAACATCAACACTTTTTGTTTTGAGGGTGTTTTTTACACCAAAAAGATGGCTTTTATTGTAATTTTTACAAATATTTAAAATTGACCTTGAAAAAAATGGTGATGCACAATCAACATTTTTCATTTTCGGACTCTTTTTTCATGCTTTTTGGGGTTTCTTGGCTGGAGTTCTCATTTTCAGATAATAGTTCGCATTTAATCAGTAACTTTGTTACTATACTAGCTATTTCAAATATTTATAATCTCATTTCCCTAAAAATCACCACGTGCGACTATTTTGTGTTTGAAACACGATACGAAGACAAAACCACCGTCCATATTTTTCGTCATCATGAGTCAATTAAACAATGCAACCCTTACCAAGAATTGACCAACATACATCGATAATAAACATGTTACTAGGACTCACCATGCAATTTCAAATGGCCCACAACTAAAGGATCAATAGAAATAAATTAGCTACATGTATGCCTTGCATCAAGTTTCCTTCAATGGGAATCATTCGAGCTACAGATGGAGTTCCAATTCAAGTGGTTGCCGATCCAAAATACCTATTTAAAGAATTTTGGTTTCAACTCGGAAAATGATTGCTTATTGCAAGCAACAACAAAACTACATGATCAACATAACAAGGTAGAGAGATGTTCATACCCAAGACTAGATAAGGCCCTAGGCCACCTTGCCACATCCATGGAAATGGATGAAGGTCTAGCAACTCCATTACTGGAGCAACTAATAGCTCAAGATGATTATGCTATGATTTTGTTTCTTTCAAAAGGCCATAGGTCGCTTCAAGGAACTCTAATTTTAAATGGAAGAGAGATTATTCAGGTTATATAAAATAGAACTACTTATCCTCCAAGGTTTCTGATATATATTTTTGGGCATGCCTATGTTCATCCATAAAAATTATTTTCATTTCGAGTTTCAACTCAAGTTTTCAAGATACTATTTTTAGATCACTGGTGATCTTTAAATTTTAAGACTACTTCTTTTGTTCCTGTGCAAGAAAATTTACATAATATATTATTTGGAGAGTTATTAGGTTATATTTAGCATCATTAATACCTCCAACACTACCCAAAAATGATAATTAGGATTGTGTAACATTCAAATTAGACCTGGAACAAGATACCAATAAATATACGTATAATCTTTACACTACTTATTTCAAATACAATTCCCTTGGTAACATTTGACTACTCTATAGGATTAGGTCACACCAATTTTGTAATCCTTTTGTAGTTGTCACATCTTTCATCATGTACCTAGCATCCAAAAATAGGTATATGTCTCAAATCTTCATTCCCTTAAAGATATACGAGTTTCATGTAAATTATATTCATTCTAACACTTTAAGCATTCATGTTTTCCTTATGATAAACACATGGAACCATGGCTATTATATGAAAATTATAATTTGAAATAATCTACAAAAAATTATACCACCTTGAATATTTTCATTGAAATTTCCTTAACTACACTTATGTTACTCATAAAGATGGTGGGTAACAATCCCAATAATGGGGATGGGTAGAAAAATTGCAATCTATATCAAATCATTGGGATTGATGGTGGATTTTTGGGTGGAAAAGGCCATGAGAGAGTTAGGAAATAATTTGGGGTATATTTTAGAAGTTGATACCTCATTTAATACTAGCGTTTTATAGCTAGAAACTATTGTTCTTGTGGAGTTACATCTTAATAGGGTTTTTGGATGTTTTGGAGTATGTTTAGAATTTTGGTCCATATATTCTAATTTGAGGCCTGTAAACTGAAAATACTTACATATTTAGCAATAATTACTTCGATATTGGAATCCATCTAGGCATTAACAGTTGCAAGCTTCATTGATAAAAACTACAAGAAACAAAATCCATGCCAAATAAGAATAATTTACAGTGTTACAACAAGAGGTTGAATAAGTATCAAGAACTCAATGAAATACCTTTTGGATCTTATCTCAACTTGTTGTTGTAATTATTGTACATATTTATTATTTCATAAAGCATCAAGACTTTCCGAGTGACCTGTAAACGTATTCCTCTATTCACATCTATGGCATAGAAAAGTTCATTTTGCAAAGTAGTTCACATTAAAAAGTCTACAGATGTTGGTTGAATGTAGGAGGAAAAGGTCACCTTGTATGCTTTGGTCAAAGGAATGAAATTTTATTAGAAGGATAAATCCTTGTGTGTGTTTTATTCCTTTTGTGGTTCATTTTTCAGTTATTTGTGTGATTGATGCAATGATTGGAAATTTAAATTTTGTCGTTAAATAAATATTGGTTGAGTTATTTAGTGTGAGAGAATTAGGACAACAATGAACAAGGGTGAAAAAATTACATATTTATTTTTAACTTTGAGAAATAACAGTGGTTGTTTGAGATGCCAAGTAGAATGATTTATAAGTCAAAAGATAATTCCTGCTAGAACTCAAGGAACACCATGGCATCAACTTGAGAGTAATTATCATGCTTTTTAGTTTTGATATGCATGTGATATTTTTCCGTGTCAATGGAAGTTGGATTTTTTTTGTGTTGTTTAGAGTGCTTGAACAATTATAACTAGTGAACTGATTTCAGAGGCTTTTTGCAAGTGCAACAATGGTTGGAGTTACATTATGGGTGGATCATATGCAGGTAGCTTCTATCAAATATTATATTCCTAGCCTAGGTGTCAAAATGAAGATCCATTTTAGCCTTGATTGTGAATGATTTTACTTACTTTTTCATCTCGGAAACAATGGTTTATTGATCAAAACAATGTGTTATAAATATTGATCATAATACTAACTCTTATGTGTATTTTTCACTCTGTTTTGAGGGCTTTCCCATCCTTAGGCTAACCAAAATCATTTTTTTCTACAGGATTATTCTCTTCAGGGTATCCTAGAATCTCCAAAGTTGGTTACGTTAGTGATTTTAACCACCATACACAATAAATCCATTTCAGTGAATAAGACTTTGAAGGCTTACCTATGGGATATGGGTTCACCTTTTATACTTTCTAATACTCACTTTTTTAGTCTTGTTGGAAAATCTCATTCACTCCATATTTGTCTCAAGGACTCACCTTTCTATATGGATATTGAACTCAAGGATTGTTTACCTCTACTATATTGTAACTTTATACAGATTTACAAAGGTTATTTTATGTGGGATGAACTATTTCGTGCATTTAGATAGATACGAGAGAGCATCGGTGGAGTACGAACAAAACAAATTCTCAAGGTTATCCCTCATGTCCAATTAGAAATGGGAAAATTAAATTGCTTCTTATTTAGAGGGTAAAAAAAAAATCTAGAAAAGAGGAAAGGTTATCTACAATAAAAGAGAAAGATGATTGTTGTTGCATTACTCTGTCAAGAAGAATATATCCCCCTTATTTTAGTCTTGTTCCTTTGTATTATTTAGACAGTATTCATGAATTGTGTTTGATTTATAATTTCTCACTAAAATATTACTATAAATTCCATTATTTATAACTTTATTATTTTATTAATAATTATTCATTAGACTATGATTGAGCTTATAGGTCTTTTATCAAAATAAAATATCACAAAAATATGGTGTGATAATAACATATGATATGTAATAATGGTATATACTATTATAATACCAATATAAATCTATAAATTTAGAATAGTAATTTTTTCTTTTATTTTGTCTATGGGTGGTAGTAGAATTCGATAAAAGCATGTTGGAAAGCTCTTGTGTATCCAAGTGATTAGAAGTTCAATCCCTCCGGACATGTCTCACTAGTCGAACCTACAAAAAAATGTTATTTTACTTAATAAGATATAATAATATTATAAAGTGTTACTATATTGTTTCACCAAGCATATGGGTATTGAAACATTATATATATATATATATATATATATATATATATATATATATATATATATATAATGTTTCAATACCCATATGCTTGGTGAAACAATATAGTAATATTGTGTAATATTATTATATCTTATTATATAATATTTTATAATATTATTATATACTATTATAATAATGATATACAAATATATAACAATCTTTTGCTATTTTTCTTTAATAATATATGATATTTTTATATATAATAATAGTATAAACTTATAAATATATAGTTACATAATTTATTTATTTTTAAATTTATTAATATAAATTGTTATTTGTGTTCAAATATACTTTTTGTTTGTTTTCTTATTTTTATTCATTTGTCCTTGATTTATGGTTTTGACTCACTATATGTTATATAATAAATGTTTTCACATGTAATGGAATTTTTAATTTCTTGGTAAAAATTACCAATATTCTAAATCAAAAATTCATTCATTAATTACATATTATTAAAATTCCATTTGAGTTGCTCCAACATTCATATTTGGAACTTGATTCATCTTTCATATTTAAACCTGTGGATAGATTGGTTTTATGATCTGTGTTCTGAGGATGAACCATATTAGTTGGTTCGTGAGGATGAACCATATTAGTTGGTTCTAAACATTGACCAAAAACTAATCATGTGATTAATCTCAAAAAGCAATTTCAAAAATTCAAGAATAACATATTTTTCAAAAAAAAATCCCAATGGAGAAGTCTTCCTTCATAGTCTATTATTCATAATCCATAGCGAGTGCACATGGTTCCCTTCATGATTGATGATTCAACTATATTTTCCCATTATCATTGTACTGGGGTTCATACATTGCATAATTTTATAGCATAAGAACACACTCATTACTCGTCAAAACATTTTCCCAAAGCACAACTTGGTTTAAAAGTTCCATCTTCATAAATTATTTTTCAGGGCATTTAGGAGCCAATGTTAAGAATATTTTCCCATTTTATAACAATGGATATTTAGTTAGATGGTGAAGTGTAAGAGCCCTTGGTTGAATTTATATGTAAATGAATATAAGACCAAGATCATGGGACACATATTCCTGAATGGAAGGAAAAAAATCCTAGTGGATGTCACTTTTCGTTTATTTATGGCTATGGAAATTGGCGAAGGAATTTGCAAAGGCAAAGAGCCATTAATTGACATTTTTTTATGAGAATAAAGGAAAATAGGAGAAAATGAAGGTGATGGGACATATATTTGCATGTTAAGTAAATTATTTTAAAATTAAAGAAAAGGAATAAAATAGAGGCATTAATGATAAAAAAAGGCATTAGATAATCAATTGCTAGCATTTGGTCAATTTAGCTTTTCTCTCTCATACTCTTTCACACTTAGAGAATCCTAGGAGCACTTGGGCATTCACTTGGATTGGAGAAGGAAGGAAAGGGAAAGTAGGAAAGTGCAAGGTAATAGTTTGATCAGCCACTACAACTCAATTTCTTGGTAGGTAATAAGTTGCATGTGTGATTTCCTTGTTTCTTTTTGGATGCATGGTATACACATGTGATTTTTTGGTTATGTGTTGTCATTGGCATGGATATTTTCCTAGATTGACATTGATTTTAAACTTGCCTTGCCATTTCCTCAATATCCATGGTGTTGTAGGTTTTCCACTTATTCTTTTGATTGGTACTCATGTTCCTTATGGTTGTGGGTTGGAAAAAATGCTTTGGAGGCCCTAGAACAACTTGGGTTGAGTTACTATTCTGGGAGCCTAGGTTGGGAGAAAAGCTCTACAGCCCTTGCTGGGTTGAAATACTAGTCCATGGAGTTGGGTTATATAAACGTTGTAGAACCTTGGAAGGTAATGAGTTGAGTTACTAATTCCTGAAGCCCTAGAAAAACTTGGATAAAGACCGATCTAGTTGGTGTTATTGATGTCCGACTATAAAGGTGGAATCACTATGGTGGAGGGTTGAGGTGTTTGGCCTCTAGATGCACCAGTTTAGTTTTTTTTTTTTTTTTTTCCATGAGATCCCACATTCATGCTTAGGATATGGCACGGGGGTGATTAGTTGAAAGAGAGATTTTTTTTAACCTAATCTATGGATGAGAGGTACATGGAAGTCCCTAACCTGTTTGGAATTTTCATATGTAGTATGAGAAATTCCTATTATGATCTATGAGCATATGTATTGATTATGATGGTGATGTTATGGCTGATTTGTCATGGTTTCTAATTTGGTTATTTGTTTTTTATATGTTGGTTATGTGATGTATACCTTTTATGGCTCTTGTTATGATTTGCTATGTTAATGAACAGTTAATGAATGCATGGGCTAACAAGTGTGCTTGCAACTTTCTTGAGATGGCATTAGACCTTCTTGTTTATTTTCAAATGAAGTTAACATTCTTAAGATAAAATATGCATTCATGACCTATAGATTTTATGTTTGTCACATGTTTCATGAAATATTTATCATGGTTAGGCATGGTTAGGTCAAGTTATTGTTCAATTTATGAATTATTAGAAATGTTAGCATCTAATTTATGTTTTCTTTAACTTATAGGAAATTCAGGGAAGTTATCTGGAGCCTAGCCTAGATAAATGGCTTAGATCCCAGAACTGTAGTCACAAAGCTGGAGCTTTTGGGCCATAATCACATTTAGGCAAGCCTATGAGTGTGGATATAGCCTCATAACCACATGGAAGGAGTTTCATGCATACTGTTGTGGGTCTAGGTTAGTAAAAAGAGCTTCCAACTTAGGGATTGACCACCTCAGATGTTTCTTCAACTCTTAAGTGATCTGTAGTCCTTGTAGGATTTTTTTTTGTGGTGATTTTGTAGGCCCCACTTCCTTAACTAGAACTAAGAGGTCAGGTAGGGTCATAGTGACATGTGTCTCATGTTTACCCTTGTAGGCTTGAAAATTTAGGTAAATGTGAAATGAGGTGTTATAGGGTGCTATCGGAGCAGTTTTTGTTCTCTTTGGGTAATATTTGATACCACAAGGTGGTATCAGAGCTGCCAAGTTCAAACACTTGGATTAGATGGGCTAAATGTATGTGTCTATGAATTCATCATGATGGTCATTATGCATTTTGTGTCATCATGATGTTGTTGTTATGTTATGATGTTGATATGTCGGATGAGATGGAGCAGGAGATGTAGACACTACAAGAAAAAAAGACATTGGTGAGGGGTGAAAATGGTCACCATAAGATAATTTCATGTTCTGTTGATGCAAAGTGAGGAGTTGAGTGAGTGAGCGAGAGAGGGAGAGATCAGAGGTACCTTTAAGCCACTATCTAAGCTTCTTTTCCTACTATTGGTAGGAGAGTTTCAACAGCAGTTGGTTGGGCAACCAATAGTCAGAAAGCAGGTTACCCACTAGTAGTCACCCACCCTTGAGTACCAGGTTCAGGAGCTCAGCCAAGTGAAGGAGTTAAGTCAGGTTCAGGCCTTGATTCTTCAATCTTCAAGATTCCTTGCACTTGGAAGCGCAAGACCTCCGGACCTTCCTTCCTTCTAAAAGTAAGTATGTCTAAGCCTTAGCCTTCCTTGTCCACCCACAAACATAAAGCAAAGAGTGATTCGTTGCTTTCAGGTCTAGATAAAAAGAAAGGTGTGTGTATCGGGGTCCTAACTCAAAGTCTGTCTGTAAAAGAAGCAACTCACCACTTTCGTGCCTCGACCACATTCGGCAAGTTGTAAAAGTAATAAAAGAAGGTTCTTAAGACTAATCCCCATCTGTAACATATTAAACTAAGGGTTCGTTGCGTAGCGAATCTATCCATGGCTTGCTCGATGGGTTCTAAATTAGAAGTGTCTAAATAAGATATGGCATAATGGGGTGCTTCCTAAAGGTGCGGAGAAAAATTCTATTCTCTAAAGCTTGCCCGAAATGAAATATCTAAATCAAAAAGGTGTTCAGTTTAGTTGAGTGCATAAATGCTATCTCCCTAAACCCGCTCTCTCCCTCGGTTGAGTGCATGTGACTAGCTTTGCCTCCTGTATGTTAGGACGTTCGGCTGGTAAACCTTTTCTGAGGGGACCAGCCAAGAATAACTATAGAAAGCAGTAGAGTATAGCTCATTGGTGAGGGTCAAAAGAACCTTCGTCACCAAAAATTGAACGTCACCAAAGGTGGCGTTGCCGAAATTATAGCTGTTGTGGTGACATTCAAGGTCCATCACTAATAATGATTTATAGCAACGGATAGTGACCGTCACCATTTCATATGAGTAATGGTGATAGACAATAGCCTCCGTCACCAAAGGTGGTGTCGCCAAAAGTATGTGTTGTGGTGACATTCAAGATCCGTCACGAATATTGATTATAATGATGGATAGTGACCGTCACCATTTCATATCAACAACAACAATTTTTTGTGATGGAATTTTCATGGCCCTCAATATTAGTGCATATATATGGCAACGTTCATTGACCATCACCATAAAATCATTGGTGACATCAAGGCTCGTCACAAATAATGACTATAATGACAAACAATGACCCTCACCATTTCATATCAACAACAAAGATTTATGGTGAGGGACCTTTAATGGTTTTCACTATTGATGCATATATATGGTGGTGTTCGTTGACCATCACCATTTCATATTTTGGTGACAGTCGAAAAATGTCACCATAAGCTCATTGGTGATGGTCAAAAAATCATCCGTCACCAAAAACTGATCGTCCTCATTCCCTATGAATATCAGGGCACGATGGAATCGAACCACCAACCTCCTGCTTCTAAAGTAGGTGCTATTCCATTGAGCTAACACCCTTTAAAGAATTAGATTTTAAACTAGCAATTTCCCCTAAAGGTG
This sequence comes from Pinus albicaulis, assembly GCA_034641835.2. Classification (NCBI taxonomy): domain Eukaryota; kingdom Viridiplantae; phylum Streptophyta; class Pinopsida; order Pinales; family Pinaceae; genus Pinus; species Pinus albicaulis. The sequence goes on from CM076575.1 coordinate 1,543,734,984, forward strand.
CAAAGATACACTAAAGGAATAGAAAATCTAGGAAGATCAAAAGTTGCTAGAAATAATATGTTCAATATACATAATAAAAGGACAATAAGAATAACTTTTGGTATAATCTAACAAAGGATGTAATACGTAGGAGAGCAATTGGAAAGCACAACTAGAAATTTGAATCACAACATAACAATATAAAAGAACATGCAACAGGAAAGGAGCAACTCCATAGTTTGAGAAATATGAACAATCCATGGGCCTGTTCTTATATAATTATATAGATAACGAAATAGAAATATAGATTGATGAAATTCAAGTATCACACAAGAATGTCTTGAACAAATATCAATATGTAAAATAGTATTTTTTGCATTTGGACTTACCTTGCAGAACCTCAGGAAAAAGTTTCCATAGAAACAACCAATAAACATAACAACATGGACCTCAAGAGAAATTGTGCAGGGGTTAAAATATGAAGGTAAAGCACTAAAAAAGTATTCAAATCAAATGATGAAAAGCATATCTAGAAAGAACTGAGAAACCTCTGAAGTAAACCACACATTTATCATCGTGACTAGTACACTTGCAAAAAAATATCAGAATAAATTATGAACTATTCCACCAAAAAACAGTGAATTTTTCCACTAAAATACAGTTTTAATTAATCACTAGCATGACGCTAACTTCTCTGCAAAAATAGGGAATTTTCAAGACAATGTATAATAGCTTGCATGGCAATCATGTTGATAAAGCCTTCCAAGGAATAATACCACAGTAGTCAACAAGAGTGCCATGAAAGAAGTGGCTCCTAGGAACCTCACTGAAAACAATATGTATGTAAGGCAGTCATCTAGATCAAGGGTCATCATTAAATAATCAATATGGAAATAGGTGTTTACATTTTCTAATGGAATCCTCTTTTGATTCACTAGTTAGGAAGAAAGCAAAAGGTTTCATCAAGAATTATAACTTACAAAATTTTGTGATTAGAATATGATGACATATTGATGAAGCAAAACAAGAAAATAAAACTCTTTCATTCTAAGGAAACCTGCTTCAAGATGACTCAAAAGGAAAAGAATGAGGTACATGTATATATATGTTGACATTGGATGCTATGAAGTCATGCCATGTGGTTGCAGGTAGTATACTTCTATCTTTAGAAGTATGATCAAAATAGAAAGCAAAAACTCTTCTAATGCACAGGTTTCCAAAAGGGCATGATCTACACTAGATGAAATCGACATAATATGTCCTCATATGGAATATGAGGTGGTAGTAAATTATCAAGGAACTGCACAATGGAAGTCCCTGTGAATGAAATAAAATTGTGGAGAAAGAAAAAGGAAGATATCATGGGAAGTACAACCATGGAAAGAAGCAATCAACATCCAAGGAAGCCAATAAGACTTGACTAGGAGATCTCTAGGGAAGATATGTGGACTCTAATAAAATTCTGGAAAAGATAGAGACCCTCGACAATAAATATCTTTAGGAAATAAAAAATGATGTCGATGCCTACAAGAAGGATGTCACGGTGAAAGATCATCACTAAGGTAAATTTTGATTTAAGTATTCATATTTATATTTGAATAATATCTTATGAGCTTATTTAGAGCAATCAAAGGGAAGTATATGTCTTCCACAGGTTAATAACCATATTGCAGGATGTAAGATCCTTAGAAGAAGTATAGTTCGCAGGAAAGCAACATGATATGAAGGTAGACCAGATGAAAAATTGATGGATCACTTTCAGACAAAAATGAAAAATGATGGATGATTTGAGCACTAATGAAGATATCCCAAAGATGAAGACTCCTCAACAATGAAGAAATTCATGACATTAAAGAAAGTAGTTCTTCATGAGCAACTCAGTGTTTTCATCATTGCTGCACAGGTCCCTAATAACGAGGGTGGCTGGTAATAAGTTTCTTACCTAGTAGAAACTTGGAAGCAAGTCCCTAGGAGCCTAGATAAGTCCTTGGCTAAGAGGGAGCCTTGAAAAGTCCTTGGATAAGAGGGAGCTTGAGAACATTCCTTGATAGGAATGGGTATGTCCTCCCTAATTAAGAGGGAGAGATAGACGTATCATTCTGGTCTTCACCTGGAAGACAGAATGTGGGATTGGATAATCATGTGGCATCTGATACTCTTTTGGGGATGTATTAGGGTATCCAAGGTAAGATTAGTCATGAAAGGACATGTATTCTTTGAGGATTATCTATCCCCAAAAGAATAGTCCTATGAGGTCATACTCAGTGAACACGTGGGTGGAGTATGTACCTTGGAGACAATGATGAAGATGTCTATAATCATTGGTCTCGCCAACAATGTAGTTCATGATATCATGAAGAGATGGAGTTGTTAATCAATGCCTTTCACTCTGACAATGTTGGTTAATAAGATGCTCTAACAGATGGATTACCAATCGAATTCTTCTTATGAGATTCTTCAGATTGAGAGTGACCATGTACAATTATGAATAACTCCCTAGTTAAGAGGGAATGTTGGAATGTGTAACTAAGTTCAGTCTTCATAATGACTTGTAATTATGAATTTATATAATGAAGAAGACAAAGATAATAAAATGTATTTTGTAATACATGTGTATCATGGGTTTCATGAGCAAGAAGTTTTTTATTATTGGTCAAAGACTTCTTCTTTATGTCTTTTAGGGGTTTGTAATTTTGTCATAAATATATATAATTTATATTCATGTATATGAATTGGTGTTACACTTATAAAGACAATTTATTGATGTAAATGTATGCCTTCAATTTCACCCACAGTGGCTTTGGTGAATCAGGGCACTCTCCAAAGCTAATTTCATGTTTACAAGCACCCACATTTTCATAGTTGGCCTAGGAGGTCCACATCGGTTTTTTATGAATTTTCTATCACCATGGTCTAGCTACTTAGATTTAAAATTTCATTCATAATGTCCATGCTAAATCAGGGACCTTTCAAATCGCCTTCCCTAGAAGGCTTCAAGAAAGCCACCAGATGATAGGCATATGAACAGTAAAAGAAGGCAGACCCTACTCATTTGGGCTTCAACCCATTGCCATATCTATAACTAATGCTATCTTTCTTTCAGAAAGCATGTTTTCTAAAGACCCAAATCTCCTTTCATTCTAACAAATTTTCAGTCTTATAAACATTTTACTTCATCCACTGTACGTTTCCATGCAATAGACGATTTCTTTGATTATATGATGACCCTCCCTTTTCTTTATAGTGAAAATGGTTGATGCAAATTTTTTTTGTGGAAATGCAGGGGAAAAGGTTTATCTGTACATAAAATCAGTCCAAAATAGTTCGAGATGTGTAATCATATTATTAGCCCCTTAAAAGTATGGAATTATTTCAAAAAAAAATCCTCATATTATTTGGACCTTTCAAATATAATTTTTTACTTCTTAATATTGATTTTGATGTGATGAGATTTAGGGTCCATGTTTATAGTCACCCACGGTTTCATAGTTGGCTTAGGAGGTCCACACTAGTTTTTTATGAATTTTCTATCACCTTAGTCTAACTACTAGGACTCAAAATTTCAATCATTCTAGTCTTGGTGAATCAAGGCACTTTCCAAATCACATTCCCCAACAGGATTCTAGAGAACCACTGGAGGAAGGGGGGTAAATAGTAAAATATCTCGGTGAACATATGCTTGTCTTTAAAAGAGGGCAAGACCTACTCATTCGGGATTCGAATCATTGCCACATCTATATCTAATTCTATCTGTCTTTCAGAATTTCTAATGACTCGAATTTCCTTTCATCCATACTCAAAAATTGCCATTTCATAAACATGTCACTTCAACCACTATATGCTATCATACAATAGACGAGTGTCAAGAAACTCTTGTTTCATGAAGGGTTTTAGCAGCTTTGACAAGGGGCACTCAAAGTGCACCATTCATGGCAACCTATGCCAGAATCCAGTGAAATGTCGCAGGCATGGCTGTGATTGATCCACTTTTTTTAGGTTTTTAAGTATTTGGGTAAATTTGGAGAGTGCCAAAGTACTTAGGGGCATATTTCTCTGTGGACAAAACTCCAAATTTGGTGGAACTGTGATTTCCATCAAAATTTTGGCCCAATTTCAATTAGAAATATTGTTGGAAATGGAGGACGTTTTGAGTGCCCCATATCCCACGGTTTTCAGAAAGAGTTGGTTGACCAAGACTTTCCTCCTCCTAAGTGTTGCTGGTTTTTGTCGTTATGTGACAGAATACAGTTGGATGGAGCTAATCGATTTTGAAACCTAAATGAGAAAGGTGGTGAAGGGGTGGAACCTACATGGTTGAATAGTTTGGGTCTCAGGGAGGCCTGAGGTAATCACAGTAAAGAGGAAGGATACAACAGCATGAAGAAAGGCTCGGTCTTGAGTTTCAAAGATGTCCAAAGGATGTTGGAAGTAGGCTGAGAAGAAGACTTTATAAGGCAACTCGACTCATTTGGGAGACTATCCATATTTGACATCTAAAAATACCATCATCTTCGTCATCAATGAAAATATGTGGCACTATGAGACGAAGGATAGAAGTGTATTATGATCTGAAGTTAAAAGAAACCAAAACCATGTGGATCATCTCAGAGGCATTTAAATGTACAAATGATGAACTTAAAGACATGAAAAACAAGTCTTATATGTGACATAAAGGACTGAACATCTATATACCTTTGTGAAAAATGAATCAAAATTCTGTGATCTACTCTATGCTACAGGACCAAAAGACTAAGGTACATAGTCTATAGAAGGGACAAAAATCATCACTATGAATAAAAGCCAAGATTCTGATCAATTCCAAGTTTGAAGCTACACTTAACTAGCAATTGCACCGGGAGGTGTACGGTAATGACGAAAGGAGGAGGCATGAATTATGTTGTGTTATGAATAAGAGAAAAATGGCCTTGATAATTTTTTGAGAAAACATTACTTGAGCTCGCATTAGTGAGGCTCATTGACCTATTTGAGTAGAAGGATACAGAAATTTTTGTAAATCCCTCTCAAACCTGTAGAAATCAAATTGATATTGGTTTCTAGGCAACGTAAGGTAAAAATTTCCACTCACAGTCACTAGATTCACCTATGGGAGGTGGTGCTCATGCTCTGTTCAGGTCAGATTCAACAGTCAGGGATCCATGCCCAGATATTTGAATTTTGGAGATTCTAATATCAAAATTGTTTCCTGTCAAATGATCGGGGATCTGCACCCAATTGTTTCCTGCTAAGGGATCTATTTACATAAAAGGTGGAATCATTTCCATTTGCTAGAAAATGGAATCTTGTACAAACCAGAAAACCAAAAAAACACCACTCCTATTCTAGTGCATATTTAAAGATTATTAAAACCTCTAGGTAAATGGTTCCACCCACAGTTACTAGAATCACTTGTAGGAGGTGGCACTTATGCTCCCTCTTCTGGTCACAGATTCATGAAACAAGTATCCTCATCCAATTATTTGAATTTTGGTGATTCCAAAATCAGAACCATTTCCTATCAAGGGATTGGGTTGGACTCCAGAATCAGGGGTCGGCACTCAACCCTTTCATGTGAAGGGATTGTGTTTGATTCTAGAAATAGGGATTTGCACCCGAGTCCTGGCCATTACAACCATAGGATTTGGTTACAACATATATGTTGAACCATTTCCTTCTGCTACAAAATTATTCCTATCCAAAAAAAAAACAAACAACATAGCTCCTATTCTAGAATGGGTTTCCTTGGGTGCAGGATAGGTTTGGAGGGAAGAGAGGACACATGAGTTGCCTAAAAACCTTGGAAACTCACTAAAATCATTTTAAGCATCAGTCTTCAATTGCTTTTTCACATTTGAGATTACAATTAACCAGAACCTATAAGGTGATGACTAAGCAGTAGGCATTGCAGTTAATACTTCAGTGTGTTACAATTTCAAATTAATGCAAACCAAAAGTAATTTCAAAGTTTTTATTGACTCATATCCCACTAGCCATACAATATTCTACAAGACACCGTAGCTTTGTAGGTTATTGCATTTTAGTCTTGAATTTCCCCAAGTATCTTCTTCCTTTATCGACAGGATATGAGCATAAACCTATATAACTAGCTCTTCGTTGTTTCAGCAAGTTACTAATTAGTCTTGGTATGTAAAAACCCATAATTCATAATTTTCCTAACCTAAAACCTTTTAAAACTCAAGCTCATGCATGTGCCTGTTTCGATGCATATGGGCATATTTTCATTCATGCACCTACAATTCAATCCCATATCTGAAGAATTGATATAGAAAATCTCATGGATATACTTGTATGTATGCATACGGCCATTGTTTGCATTCATACACCTATAGTTCATTCCTAAACTTGAAGAACTGGGAAAGAAAACTTGCAACTAAAAGTATAGAAACTGAGAATACAAGATAGATTTTCCTTCACACAATCTATGTTGTGGAAAATGCTACATGCTTTTTGAGATTGAACATTATAAGAGATTTGATGTCACGAGAATGGATAAGATATATTTTCTTATAAAATATCACAGCACTGAAACTATGAATTAATTCTATGAGAAAGTTTCAAGGTCTTAAGAATAAGGTAAAAAATTTTAATTGATAGAAATGCAAAAGCAATATTTATTGCACAAGCAAGTAAAAGAATTGAAGCTATGTTTTTTTGGTCTACATGGATAGTTTCTTTTGACTTCTTACCACCAGTGGAGATATTTCTAGGGCATTCTTGATAAATCTTTGTCGTCTCTTGGCTTGAAGAATAGATGGAGGTTTGCTAAATAGCTCATTCAATCATAATAGAAGTGTATATGATTCACTCCAAGTTATCTATAAAACCTCAATCTATTCTTTAAGGATAGAGACCTCAAAGGAATACCAAGAATATCCTAGCAATCTCTGCACTGCTAGTAACTGGACAAAAGAGAAAGAAAAAAGGCAGCTCTCTGGATAGACCAAAGATGCATAGCTTCAATTATTTTAAATGCTTGTGCAAGAATGTATTGCTCATGGAGTAGATCAATTCACTATCTAGCTTGTTGATCTACATCTTAACCTCTCTATGTCTAATTTACAAAACTTCCATTTATCTTAAAATTGCAAGAATGAATAGCAGAATTGTCTAGCAATATCTGCACTGTAGTATCACATCCAAGAAGGAAGAACAAAGGAACTCTCTATACTAAAAAAACATGGATTCAATTCTTTCGCATGCATGTGAAGAAAATATTGCTTATGATGTAGATTAATTAACTTTATCTAGCAAACAAAGATCTTAATCTCAACCTCTCTTTGTCAAATTCAATAAACTTGCATTCTTTTTCAATTTGCAAGAGTGAATAGAATAGTTGTAACAAGTTCCGTGAGATATCAAAAGATTAAGAGACAAATTAAAAAAAAAATATTTTAGCTCTGAAATCCTGTAACCTTGATCCTATCTAATATTCTAGAAGTCCTGCTAAACAATAAGTGTATACATCAGTGAAGCCAAGGGCCTACATAATTGGCCATGTGGTCTACATTTAATAAAAAAGACAACAAGCATTATAAAAGAATACTGAAAAAAATACACAAAATAAAATGTGCAACGAGAGTTAGGAAAATACAGACTGCAATTTGTAATGAAGTTTTAGTTTTCCTGGAGAATTTTGCAAATAAATCCGCAGATGGTTATGAATAAGGTTGAAAGTAGATTGCAAATATATAACTGTCACCCAGTGAAGATATTTTTTATACTCAATACTTACAACACTTTTGAGCCTACGAATTTCCTCCAATTTTCTAGATGATTTGTCACATTGCTATTCCTTTTATTGTATAGAGAGAAATTCTCGTAGGGTACATGCAGAGGATAAGGCATCTGGTAGTTTCACTCCCTCCTTTCAACAATTACAATTCAAATCTTGTTTATGAATACTAGTATCATAACTTGGAAAAACTAATCCAAAAACATATCACCTTGAAGAATGTAATTTAACATCATGGAAAGTTGGTCATATTAGTTTTTGCAACAAATATGCATACTTGTACTTCAGATGATCAGATAATAAACTTCAGAATAATATCAAAAGGCCTTTAGTGGACATTCAGTTCTCATTTGAAATGATAAACAACCTATGTTATTATATATTATGACTTGAAAGTGCCCATGAATAAAAGGCCCTACACTCAATCTATGTTAAATAGCCATTATGACTTGAAAGTTCCCATGAATAAAAGGCCCTAGACCCAATCTATGCAGAGGAAATTGTCGACTGTATAAGGGAACCAGATCCACAATTATAAAACTAACTCCCTTTTACAAAGGTGTTGTAAGGGGATTGCATGGGTTTTCCATCAAATAGAAAATGGATTGCAAGGGGAATTCCAGCATATCACATAATACTATTAGAACCTATATTTTGTCTTAGATGTGCACCATAAAAGGAATTTACTGTGAAACAGAACAGAATAGGAGGAAACAGAGCAAGTAGAAGCAATCAGTTTATTAGCAGCTCAACATGGTGATTTTCTGAAATTCATAAAGGAACTCTAAAAAAAATAGAGAAACAAACTTGATCTGTGATAATGGTGCTAACTCAGAAGAATTGAATCCTATCATGAGCTCCATGGGAACTGAATTGTTTAGCACAGGGATGTGAACCCCACTGTAACATAGAAATTAGACCAAAAAACTACTATTGTTTTCTAGGAAATACTATTTGAAGTCCTTTATTGTGAAAATTATTTTTCCATAGAAATGTACTCATGTGGGTAATAGTGTGGTCTCCTAGGAATCTATATATCTTAAATAAATCCTAGAAATATTGTAGGGATTTGTGTAACCAAGTGTAATAGATAGGAGATTTTAAAATTGTAGAAGCTATTCGAAGACACAAATTAGTGGATGCCTTCAACAATGAAATATAAGTTGCAGCACAGGCTAGCACTTGTCTAGAAAAAATGAAATAGTATTAAATCCTACAAATGACCAAAAAGGATCAACTGAACCAATAGTTATAAACATTTAAATTCCACCCAAAGGAATGCATTCATCAGCTAAATGATTGTATATATATGTGTGTGTGTATCCATCCATATATAATGCACATACATATATTTGAATCTCCATCCATACATCTGACCACACTAATAAAAATAGTGGATCTATAGTGTACACAACATAAGCCCTGTAGGTCTATATAGTATGAGCATTGTGCATCCACAGGTGCTGAAGATCAAGTCCTATACAACCTAATCTAAGTAAGGAACAAAACAAATGGCATGATACTTAAGATGCAATACAGCTACAGGTTGGAAATGTGCCTCATTATCTCTTCCTAACGCAAGAGATGCAAGCATTAGGAAGAGATATTCAACATTTTGTTTCAATGTGGGGTCAGGTAATGTCCTAGTTTAGCAGGAAGTAAGCGACAGTTGCATTTAGTTCATCAGAGGCACTATATGACAACGAGATTTTCTAGTTGTGTATTCATATGGCTTCATAAGTTAATAACAAAGTTGACTGATCAAAGTTGAAGTCCATTGTGGTATATCATGACAATCAAAGTTGTATTTGTATGGGCTCTGAGTAAAAACCACTGAAGTCCCCAACTTATACAAATATGAAAAACAATAAAAAATAAAATTACAAATTCATAAAAGGATCAATACTTGCAAATGAACAAAAACCTACAACCCTGAATCCATTACTTGACAAGCTCGTTCACCCAACCGACATCTGGTGATTGTGCTGATGAAGAAGAGTCTTGAGATTTTCTCTGGTAAGCCTTGCGTATATCTTTTCCCTCAAGTATTTCCCAAATTCGACCCTCTTAACAGGCTCTTCTTACCAATCACCCACATCATCGACATTTTCTGAGTGAGAACAAGCGGAGTTGTTGCAGAGTATGAGCAAAGAAATAGACTCTGCGCAGAAGCTCCGCCCATCTTTACAAGGTTGGGTCCGATATCGAGCAGGATGAAGCCAGCATTTGAAAACTTCATGAGCAAACTCACAGGCATCCCCTCGGCAGAAAGTCCCCTCTCTAAAGTCCGAGAAAGCAGTTCCAAAATAATGAAAGCGTAGAGGATCGCATCTTTATACTTTCTCACTGGGCTGAGTGAAAGGGCACTCAATCCAATCATGGCTCCATCCTCTCATATAGCGTCGGACCTTAAATTCGTACATTTTGAATTTGTTATAGGAATAAGCATCCACAGTAGGAAAAGATTCTTCATCTTCATTATTAGAAGGAAAATACTTCTGCAGGGCACAAAACACATCCTCCAGCCGAGGCAAGCCCATAAATGTGTTGTTAAGACAACACCTGTCATCTTTCCTAGCACATCTTTCTACACAAAAGTTGCAACATCTCCATTTCTCCCATAGCCACAACTCATGTCTGGAAAATCTGAAATACTGAGATCACTTCTTTCAGTCTTCGAACCCGTGACCTGTTGCAAATCTTGAAGGCGAAGAACTCATGTAACGAGACCAGGGGATATGAAACAAACCAAATCATCCCCATGGCCACCATAATAATGATCACTAAAAAATGAACAGGCAATGGCCCCATGGAATACATCGGTTGCTTTTCTGAAACGCTTGAAATTTTTTCTAAATCAATCAACCAGATAGAGACCCGACAAGACACACACACACAGTTCTCTGAATTCTAAATATAATCAAACCAAACCTATTAAACCCCCAATTTATTCAACAATAAACTTTCCCTATTCTCATCGATGAACCCGTCTCTTTTCTACCTCTACCTCTGCGTCCTCATCTGACTCTGAGCAGGACGAGGTGAGTACCATCCCAACACCGGAGAAGCCCGTAGTTACGCCTTCACTGAAAAACTGTCACATTCGTCCGAGTCCAAGGAAGAGGAGGTTACTACCAGCGCAACACTAGAGAAGCCTGCAACTAGGCTGTCACTGAAAAGCTGTCACATTCTCCATAAAAATGGCTCCTGGCTCATGTGAAACAGGGAAAAACCCTTCGAGAGACGAAAACGTGGTTGACAACCACGAACTATCAGGACAAGTAATTTTCAAACTCAAACTAACAGCTGGTAACAAGTTCAAATAGAAGATTTTCATTGGTTGGAGGAGGTGCCACATGTCTAAATATTACTGGCTGGAAGGGCGATAAGAAAGGCTTCTCATTGGCTGGGGTGAACAGTGTTTGGTCACCCCAAGCTAGAAAATAGAATGCCTTTCGGTGTAATTACATAATTTACATTTGTAAAAAGTTTGAGCATCTCTATGACAAGTAGAACATGTATATTTGTGATCTGAACTATAAAAAGACATACAAAACTTTTTGAATCATCAAGAATCGGAGTTTAGTGGCATCCTATGCGAAAACCTGAGGGATGCTACTTCATGAAATAATTTATTATGATGATATAAGTCCCATCTTTGTGACACTAGAATACGTAGCAGCATTATATCTCTTCATAAGGACTATGAGGGTATAGGGAATCCATGACACAAGTTTGTGAAAATAGCACCCTTCTCATACATAAAATAAAGACGAATTCAATTCTTGAAGCTGACGTATTTGATATTGAAAGATAAATGACATTGAAAGCAGCTCAAATATATCTCTGTGGCTTATCGTGACGCGGTGTTTTATTATATGCATGTCATGGCAGTGCTACCACTTGTTTCTTTCCTTCTTTATGTTATTTTCAGCATTGCCAACATTTTCCCTTGCATTCACAGCCATCACAAGAAATTGTGGATGCCCAAGTACAACCCCATTTGGCACCAAGGATGACCCCATTTTCCCACTGTGCCAATTAAATTTCTAGTAAGATCAAAGGATGTATTTGTCATGCCAAACTCATCTAGGCATCCCCAGTGTCACATTGTTTTCTCCCTTCTCCCTTCTTTGCCTAGGACCAAGAAAAGAACATAACTAAAGTTGCAACCCTTATTTGGCTAACCTAACCCATTAAATGTGGAAGCAAAATGTCTTACCCTTCCAACTAACTGTCAAGGAAAATCATACAAAAATTGAAAACAAACAGCTTTAGAGAACTGATCTTTGACGAAAAATTATTGATTTCTTACCATTGGCAACCTAGGAGGGCTCAATTTTATGTAATTTCCTATCTCCATCCACTCGTTTGTTGAAAGTTTGAAGGGATTTTTCTACTGTTTCAGAATCTCGTCCCTTTATGCCAAAAACTTGTTGTAACGCAGGTTTTCTTTGATCCAAATTCACCCAACATATGAACCAATTCTATATTTCCCTTTTTCCCTGCTACTCTTTGAGAAGTTTCCACAATGCATAAACCATTACCGAGACTGAATAATTGTTTTGAGTGATGTAAATATCTCTCAAGAATAATTTCAATCAATCAAATTAGAGAGATTTATTTTACTAGCATTGATCCATCTCAACCCCAGATATATTGCACACCAGGGGAGAGAAAAAAATCCACCTACAAATCTCTCAGCACTCAATAAATCATGTGCTAAGATGGATCTATGCTTGTGTGACTGTGTGATGTCAACAATTCTTTATGTCAAACCTTTTTTAGCATTACTCTTGGTGCAGTCAATACTACAACAGAAGATTGAAACAGTTATGTAACATCATGATATCCGGCAACTCTGGAGCAAAATTACACAGCCAACGAAAGACAATCATACTCATGGATAAGAAATAAAGTTTTAAATGAACAATGTTAGAAGGCTTGATCCCATTTTACATTGCCCTGTTTTTATGCTAATCGTAGAAGAGTTTCCAGAGTGAAAACTGCAAACTGTTACCAGGACCCCAATCATAGTGGTAAAACTCACCAGGTATCACTTGGAATCAGTGATCATACCATACTCACTGTCAGGCGTGGGGGGCCAAGTCAAAAACTTGGATAAAATAACTTGAGAAACAGTCAGCAACAACACCTGAGTCTGACTTCGAGTCTGGACTCAGAGAAAGTTTGACTCAGCAAAAAATCGACAAGAAATTTTGATTTTGAGAACTCAACGCTAACTTGCAAAGTTGGCGTTCAGACTTAGAAAAATTGACTCCACAGAAACCTAGTAAAAAAAATTGGGTGAAATTTTGTGTACATTTAAAACAAAAATATGCAAGGTTTTGACAAGTTTCTTGCAAAGTAGGAGAGTACGATATTATTTTGGGTGAAATTTACGTACGCTATAAATGTTTTATTGACCAATTTTTTGATAAATTTTTTGCAAATCCGACAATACTCTAACCTAGTTACCCCGGACAAGTTTTCAATAGTGGTCCCGATCAATATTTTCAAACATATAAAAATATTTATAAGGTTTCGATCAATCTAAAAGGGGGCTTTCCTTGGTGAAATGTTTGATGAAAATATTAAAGAAATTTTGACAATATTACACTCGCCAGAATTGTACTACATCCTTTCTTCCAACACATCCACCCATGAGGCTCTGATTGCCACCACCTTACGTTCTGAAAAGGAGCGGTTGTGAAAAACTGTCTAGGATGGAAAAAGGGTGGACTCTGATCATAACCTAAATCATGTACCAGAAAATACTTCCAATGAGCTCCAGAATGAGAAGAGGAAAGTTTTTTCTTCGCACAGGAATGAGGCACACTCTGATTCATAGTCAGGTTTATATAGGAGGAAGATTCATTACAAGGAATGTTGCTATAAACCTGCATCTAATGTCAAACAAGTAATTTTGGAAGATAACGACCTCTGGGACAGAGTTGCAAGCTTGAAAAAGCGGGTGCTGATAGGAAGATGGTTGTACCCAGAGGATTTAATTGTTGATATGCCAGAGTGGGTAAAAACCTTCTGGTGTCCAATTCTGGGTTGCATTCCTAAAGTAAGTAAAATGATGGGGAACTGGACCAGCGTGCATTTTCCGCATGAGGAAGATTGTAGGAATATTATGGCTCGAACTTGGGTCTGGGGCAGGAGTTTCATGTAGCTCCTCCCGTGGTTTTTGGGTTTCAATCCTGTAATTGATGCCCTGAAGAGTAGATTTATTTGGGTCAAATTACCAAGCTTACCCCTGGAGTTCTGGACCTTGAAAACACTTTAGGCTATTGGAAATTCCATTGGAACAACCAAATATTTGGATCCTATATGTATTGGTACTATGGACAACCAGATTGCTTGGGTTTTAGTTGAAGCTTCATTCCAAGGTGGGTTAACGAGTGATGTTGATTTAATTTGGGGACATCGAATACACCGACAGAGACTAGACTACTGAGGTGTGCCATTCCACTGTCTCATGTCACCGCACTGGTCACTTGCAAAGAAAATTTCCTATAAGACAATGGAGGAGAGGACACAACAAAGACATGTCTTTTGGTCACCAACATGGAAAGAAGTCAGCTCATGCATCTGGGTCCAACTCGGGTAAGTCAATTCCCCCTCTTATAACAGTTTTAGATCTTACTCTTCAGATTTACCTTTGTTAAATATACATACTGCAAAAGACCCATATTTACCTGAAAACATGGGTTCCCCTCGCTACAATCAAGAATTCTCTCCAATTTCCCACGATTCAACCTCACCGCACTCTGATAAACCAATAGATGACCCCCAGGGAATTGTCTATATGGGCAATCCTACGTTATCACCATGTTCACATTCCTCTGGACTGCTAGTGATTTCACCATCAATGCCCCCCTAGAATGGGCTTCTTCATTATCTTCTCATGAACCTGATCACCCACAATGCCCAGATTCCCCATGGAATACTGTGGGTAGTGATTTAGATGCACTTCTATGAAACCTGATGCTAGATATTGATGCACTTACTGTCTTTGATAAAGGACTTTCAAAACCCTTTCCTCATATATCTTCTGAGTTGGCTTCAAACATCACTGTAAGGAATACTACTAAAAAGGGATCAAGGCATTTTTGTGGTCGACTCAGGAAAAAATTATTATTTCAAGGGGATCTGTATGATTTGCATTGTGTTCTTATTACTACAATTGGTGATATTTGGGGCCTTAGAGAAGGAAGCCCCAAAGAAGTACCTAAATGATGACTATGGTATCTTTAAATGTAAGAGGGTTGGGAGGACCCTCTAAAAATCTTCGCCTTCGCCAGATGTTTCCAAAAATAAATCCATCAATGGTATTTCTCCAAGAAACTCTTTGTAATCGAACTATTGCTATTGAGACCATTTTAAGTATACGCTCGAGTTGGAAAGCAGTGGGTGTGGATGTAGTGGGTCGGGTGACTGGAATGTTAGCCACTTGGGACCCTTTATTATAAAGTATAAAGGCCTATAAATTCTTTAGAGGTATTTTTCTATAAGGTAATATAAGAGCGGTCTCGGAGCCAATCTTCTTTATAAACCTATATGCACCTTGCAAAAATAGGGTGGCTTTCTGGGAAAGGTTGGATCAATATGGGCTCCTTAGTATAGATAATCTTATGATAATGGGTGATTTCAATGCCACCTTATTTGTGGAAGAATCATGGGGTATCAGGGCACGACAGGATCCTATGGCTGATAAAATTGGACAAATTTTCATTGACTCGGGATTGATTGATATCAAACCGTCTCCTCTGGTGCCGACTTGGACGAATAGGTGCATTGGAAGCGACTTCATCGATAAACGCCTTGATTGGGCCATGATTAAGGCTTCTATTATCAATCTACTGGGGAACGGCCGGGTTGTGGTATACTCTTCATGCCTCTCAGACCATATGGTGGTCTCTCACACATGGCGACAGGAGTCCATATTGGCTGAATTGCCTTTCAAATTAAATCGTTTATGGTTATAGGACCTTGCCTTTAATAAAATGGTGATTGACTACTGGAGCAAGGAGGAAAATGACTGAGAACAGGTGAGTTGGATTAATTTTTCTACTAAACTACATAGCCTCAAAACCATTGTTAAAAAATGGCAAAAAGAGAAAATAGTGGGTCTTAGGATGGAGCTAAGAGACAACAACAATAAGATTTCTCAGATTTATATGGACATGAAGATCACCCCACCTGACTCTCTATCCTATGCCACTCTTGAGAAGCTGGATGATCGCAAGATTGAGATTTTAAAAATATAGGAAACTACATAGAAATTAAAATGTAGAGTTTAATGGTTGCAGGAAGGAAATTTGAATACAAGGTTTTTCCATAACTGTGAAAATGGTCGCAGGAACAAGTATTCAATTTGGAGAATAAAGATGGCTTTATGAAACATAAAACGAAGGACATATAGTTTGAAGCGTTCAATTATTTTACTATTTTTTATAAAGTTGACCATGAAATTGATCATCAAAGCCAAGCTTGGGTACTACAACATATGCCCTCCATGTTCAACCTACATGCAAACAATGTTATGGAGGTGGAGATATATAAGAAGGAGTTAAAAGCTGTGTTAAAATATTTTGCATGTGAAAAAAGTCCTGGGTCGGATGGATGGTTGACTGAATTTTATTTACACTTCTATGATATGTTGGAGGACGAGCTGCTTATGGTTGTGGAACAGATTAGAATTTTTGGTTTTGTTCCTGGCGATATGAATTCGACCTTCTTGACAATAATTCCTAAGTCATAGGATCCTGAACGGTTCTCAAATTTTAGGCCTATTGCACTATCTAATGTTGTGTACAAAATCACCTCTAAAATTATTGCAAATAGGATTTGGGGGATCCCATCAACATACGTTTCTAAGGAACAATTTGGGTTTTTATGTGGCAGGTCTATACACGATGCCTTTGCTATAGGACAGGAGGCTTTACACTCCATTCATGAAAACAAAACTGAGGATCTAATTATGAAGATCAACATCCATAAGGCATATGATTCTGCATATTGGTCTTTCATTAGGGTAACTCTCCTAAATATTGGGCTATCTATTCAGTCTATTAGATGAATAATGGTGTGCATAACTTCAGTAAGATATGTTGTTCTCATTAATGGACTGCCGATTGAATTTTTCTTGGCTAAAAGAGGGCTTCAAAAAGGTTGTGCTTTATCCCCGCTCATATTCATCCTTATTATGGATTGCTTCAACAACTTCATGAAGATGGAAAAGGAAAAGGGTTACTATGATGGATTGGATTTCTCTCCTATGGTATGTGTCACACACTCATTATTTGTTGATTATTTTCTTGTCTTTGGTAAACTTATTAGGAACCAATGGTTTTATCTACACTACATTCTCAATCACTTTGGAGCTGCTTCTGGTTTATGCATTAACAAAGGTAAATCTCTCCTTCTATATGGTTGGGGAGATGTGGAGGAAATTAAGTTTATTGTTGAGTTTATGGGGACTGGCAGAAGTCATATAATGTTAGGCATAACATATCTCGAATTTAGACTCAAACCTTGTTCATATAATAGTAGTGATTGGACTTGGCTAATCGAGAAATTTAAAAACAAGATACACACATTGACGAGTAGGTTCCTTTCACTAGGTGGTAGATATATCTTGATACAAGTTGTCTTATCTCAATATGTGGTCTATTGGTCTCACCTGTACTTTCTCCCGGCAATCACTGTTAAAAAAATTAATTCCATTATTGAAAATTTTCTGTGGGGAGGTTCCTCGGATCACACTAAAATCCATCTCTACAAATTGGAGGCAATCTCTATCCCGAAAAGATCTGGCGGTTGGGGTATATTACATCTCAGACTTTTCTCAAATGCATTGTTGGTAAAATATTTATGGCATGCTCTGAAGGGCAACAGAGTATGGTCTAAAATAATTACACACAAATATTTTGAGGGTGATTATATTCGATCTATATACTTGGGATGTGTAAGTTCTATACAAAAGGCTTCAACCATCTGTCACAATTTCCAAAGAGTGATGCACATCTTGGGACAAAGACTGGTTTGGGATTTTGGCAATGGAAAAAATATTCTAATTGGAGTCAACTGAATGCTCGGGTCTGAAAACACAATTCTCTTTGATTCACACCTACTTCACAGACTTCATCATAGTGGCATTCTTTCTCTCTTTGATCTTATATACTGCTGGAACCTTGGGGCTCCCATATGGAAATATACAGAGATGCTGGGGTTACGGGGCAGTGAAGCACACAACTGGGAATGCCATAAAGCTCTTCTACATGCGATGGGATTATCTTTCAAAGGGGAAGGTGATGTTCTGGTTTGGAATGGAAAATTCAAGGGTACTATATTACTGGATAAGGACATGTATGAAAATCAAATTGCTAAAATGACTCCCGACCCTACGCTGTCTCCTTTTTATATTGCATGGAATCTTAAAATCCCTACAAAGATAATATTATTTGCATGGTTATTGTGGAAAACCAGAATACTAACTTGGGAGGTATTATGCAAATGGGCATTTTATGGTCTTGGAAGATGTCCATTTTGTCTTCAGTGTGAAGAGACTACTTCTCATCTTTTCTTCACATGTACCTTCTCTCTTTCTATTTGGCAGAATTTTGCTGGGTTTATAGGTGACCCTTCTTGGAGTCCTTCTGACTGTATTCAAGTTATAAAATCTAGGGTTGTTGTAATTTTATTTTACAAATATTTACCCTTATCTGTGTTTTGGGAAATCTAGAATGCTCGAAATCATTGGATTTTCGAAGGGGTTCCCCCACAACACTCCAAGATTACAGGGAATATTGCTTTATGGATAAATGATCATCCTTGTATCCCACCTGCTATTAAGGATATTTCTAAGAGAATCCGGCCTCACCATATTGAGCTCCTAGCTTTATATTTTAATGGTGAAAATAAGGATGGCCTATGTGGCTGTGGGGCCTAGATAAAGCTTGAAAACAAGGACCGATATCACATGTTTTGGAATGGAGGTGTTGGCTCAAACAATAAGGTGGGAATTATGGCGTTATGGAGTGGAATACTAATTTCTTATCATCTAAATCTCCTTCAATTCACATATATGGAGACTCGAAGTACACCATTGATGGTATCAGCGGCAGATGTGGAATGCAATTCAGCAACAACATTGGTTGGGTACAACGAATCAAGTATCTATTAGGGAAGTTTCAAGGCTACACTATTCAGCACATACATAGGGAGAAAAATACGCATGCTAACCTTCTCTCCAAAATAACGCTAAAGTCCACATATGGTGCTATTCAATTCATGCATTACAGGGCTTCCACTTTTTTAGACTCTAAATCTTTTCCTATGCCATTATCTACATCAAGCGAGCTCGATCTTCTCAAGCGAGCTAGAATACATTTGCAAGTGAGCGGGATATCCTTTTTTCTTATGCTGCTTTATAGGCTATATCTTCATTGTACATACTGGATCCTTTTCTATTTTTTTCCTTTCTCCATATTCTCCTTTATGTTTTTTTCAATCAGATGATGTTCCCACTGGCCCTTGGTATGTATTTGGGCTCAGTGATGTTCTATTCAGTTACGTATTGGCTGGGTTTTCTGGGTTGGTATGCAGAGTTTTGATGTGTCTTTATGGCCTTTGTACTATTCTTATGATGGATTTGGTTTGCCTCTTCATGGGGTTCATATATTGCCTGCTATCTGGCATATGCTAGAATGGTGTGTCTAATGTGATGGAAAATGATATTTGATCAATGAATATGAACTTTTATATATAACAGTTTTTTTTTCGTCCTGAAAAAAAAGGTCGAATCAAAATATTTAGCATGCAAGGGTTTCAATCAATGTTGCATAACTACAAATTTTTCCTTCTAGGATAATAACCACAATATAATACCTTCAATTCAGCTCAATTCAGCTTAGGGTTTCAGAAAAATTTATGTCTTTTTTGTGATTTACACTTCAAATTTTCTCAAGTCCTCCACTTCCACGTTAAGCTACAGAGAATTTCTGGTTACATGATATGCACAACTCTTTCACCAGTGCGAAAAGGCTTCGAATCTTACAGAGAAGAGTAAGAAGCATACTAAGTCTGACATTACCCTAAATTTCGAAAGCTTTGGCACTTACATGGAAAGCTTCAAACAATTGCCTTGAAAAATAATTTTATATGCGATGTTCATATAAAATAAAACGGTTTCACTGAAATGGGTTGAATACAAACTCTCACCTGATTCATGGAGGTAACGAAAAACCAGTTAGTTCATCTTGCAAGAAGTGATCGTGATCGTGGCCATCCACGCCTCTTCTTATAAGCTCACTTGAACCCCTCAGTGTAATGGAGCTAATGGAGCTTTTTGTTGGAGTCTCAGGATAGAAATCACCGTGATTGGAGGCACTGGGATTCCAATTTCTTGAGTTCAACAAAGAGTATCAAATCAGAGTTGGGATAGCATGGACGCACCGTTCCTCCTCCTTCTTTGGACAAACCCTACAATGCAATGGAAATAGACGAGGGAAATATAAAAAAATTTGATGTTCGAAAAACAAAAAAAATCCCATGAACTAGTTTTACTCAAAAGCTAAGGAAAAAGGGTTTTGAGAGAGATTATTGAACACAAACTCTACAAGGATTAGGAAAATTTGTTTCCAAGAATTTTTTTTATTATGGTATGGTGGTGTAAAACTTTGCATTAAGTAATTAAGTAATGGGTTACAATGGGGTTTGAAAAGATGAGAGTTTAAAGGACTAAATGGCTATGAAGGACACAAAAGCTAAAAAGAAAGTTGAATAAGTTTTGAGAAAGTAGAGATAATTAATGAGTGGTGGTTGAACTTGATGTGTGTAAATGAATAAGGCAATGAGGATTTGAAAAAGTAGATTAACTAGGAAGAGAGTAGCGAAATGAGGATGAGAGAGTTGGAGAATTTCAATGGGAAAGGTGAGTTTGTGAGCGGATGGTTGTGAAACAAAGGGTTGATGATAAAATATAGCTCAATAAAGAGTGGTAGTCAATGCACCTCACTGAGTTCTAATGAACACACTGGAGTGAGGTTACAAGACATGTGTGATTATAAAGTAGCAATTTGGATGCAATGTAGGGTGAAATTGTGAATGAGAAAGAATCAAATGAACTAATGGGAAACCATATCCTAAGGCCAATAGAGGATGAGAACCTAGTAGTGGGCATGGCACTAGATAAGAGAAAAGTTGGCCTTATAGCAACCCCGCCCCTTATGCTTCTTAAATACAAATAGGTGACAATACACTAGCATGTTAATAATGGTTCAAGTCCACCTCGTAGTCATCTTACTTATGGAGGAACAATAACAATTAGAGGAAGTATTCTTAACAATAGTGCAAGTTTGAATATTAAGAGTAGCACACTTGGGAATTTTAGTTATTTAGAGCAAAAAAACAAGAGTTTCATGAATTTTAGTACCTATGATGCTTTGAATTATAACCTAGGAGCATGTAAGAGAAATAATATTAGAGTGATGTACTATTAAAAACATTTATTCATATGTAAATTCTTTGGAAAAAAAACATAATGATCCACATACCTTGATATAAAAAAAAACTTTAAAATGTCACTTTTAAATTCTCTTATGTAGTTACCTCATGTCATTTGGGTAGATATCACAATTACTTATGTAAGTAATCGTGCGATCATATTTTTCATTCTCTTAAAGGAACTCTTTCTAGACATGCACCCCATCAAGCATAAATCATCCTAACATATACATTTGAAGTAATATAAATCATCCTATGACTATCCTCAAAAGAATTCTCACCCATAGCCTTGGTGATGGTGTGAGGCTCGTATCAAAATGGAATGAGCTTCTTCTAGGAGTTTGTCAATTACTCTTTATGCAAGCCCAACCATAACTCGTCGCCAACCTGAAACTTATGTGGATCCAAATGGATTGTGTATCTACTTGTAATTGGAGTTCGCAACTTTCTATAAAATATCATGAGCTTGTTATTGAATTTGTTAGATATATTCCTCGAAATTGGTTTCGTTGCTTACCTCGTTCCAAGTTTGGGAGGTATCTTCATGTGTTATTCCATGAATATAGCTACATCAATTTGTGTCAATTTTTTGGGACCCCAAGCACACCTGAAAAGGCATTGGGCAATAGATATATGAGGAGTTATGTCAAATTTATGTTGAAAATATGGAAGGATTTCAACATGCGTATGTGGATCCTCACAATTGTATACTCTAAGGACATCTACAATAATCATATCAGGTACCTTTTATTTATCAAACTAGGGATGGAAGGCAGTGGATTTGGTCAAGCTTGATGCCTATCATGGACCAGAGGTTAGACCATAAAATACTGAGGAGCCTACTATCCCCTATCAAGAAATATGGTCTTTGGCAACCCAAAATGAACCAAAATATGCTCGAATAAGAGCTTATGAGTGGATTTTGTTTCAACAGTCTTCTTATAGGGTGCTGAAATTACCGTCCAAAGGAAGGGATCAACAACAACAAAAAACACATTTGTTACCATAATTGGTTGAGGGAAAACATTATAAACAGTGGGAAAATTCCTACTGTTGAAAAATGCAGCAAGAAAATCTCAATTTGACTTTGCCTTGGTGAAATTAAAAAAAAATCGAATTTCCACATCAACAAACAAATTGGAGGCAGTTAACTGAGGTGACATGGATCTTGTCACTGATTTAGCTTAGTAAATTCAAGTTAGAGGAATTGGAGTTTAGATAAGCATGTGTGATTTCTAATTTGTAGCAATCAAGGTCAGTTATTTCAAGTTGCTTTCAGTTAAACGAGTTCTAAATTTTGGAGGAACTAGTGGAAGATCAATTGTGTAGTGGGACTTTAGTCTAACTCAGGTATCATCTAGTTAACTTATCAATCAACCCGAAATAGCTAGTGCATGTAGAGAATTCATTTTATGTTAAGCAAGGTATGGATTGTATTGGTTACATCTTGGTGCTAAAAAATATGGTCTTATGGGTGTATTTATTATATGGTGAGCAACATATTATATGTGTTGTGTATGGAAATAATTTTGTTTCTTACACTTCTTAGTATGTTGAAATATGTTTGGTTGTGCTTAGGTGTTGTAACAATGTATTTAGACACCACCTCTATTTTAGAATACAATTTTTCTAATATAAAAAATCCCTCGATTCTCCCACATGGTATTAAAGATAATAGTTTGAGATGTAGCATGTTTCCTACAAGTCTTATGCAAGTTGTAGATTCTCTTAAAAAGTCATATTTATTTAGTGAATTGGTTCTAGGTTTCTAATTGAAAACTAAATCTAGGATCAAATAAATGGGTCAACATTATGAGTTTCAAGATAGATCTTATAAATTTTAATGGGCACAATTATGGAATTTGGGCACAACTACATGGGAACATTGTTCAAGAGTCAAGAGTCATAGGAATTTACGAAAATGGTGGTTCTTATCCAAGGGATAACTAATAAAAAAAATTCATCAATCGGAAGAAGGATGAGGCTTCAAGAGTCATAACAACTTCCATCTCAAGGTGGATTCAATTTCATATAATCCATATCAACTACTCATATAATACATACTCTCTAGTATATCAAAGAGCTATAAATTGATACTTCTTTTCCCCTAAGACCCTACAAACCCTATATTCTCCTTGCAAACCTTAGCCTTTATAATAAAATCAACAAAGCTCCTACATAATTTAAAATTTCATGAATTTGAGAATTCCACCAATTCAGTGACACCCCAAACATTTTTTTAGAAAAAGAAATGCCTAGCTCAAAAGACCCCATGTGTGGAATTTATCACCATAAGCGCACATCAATGATTTTGGAATTGCACAATTAATCGATCCACAGCTTCATGGCAATACGATTTCAACCACGCTGAGAGGCTCCATAGGTTACATGGCACCTGGTAAAGAAAGCATCTTTATTATTTGATAGTACATTTTTCAGAGAATTTATTGGGAGGAAAAATCCCTCCTGAGATTGGGTTAATGAAAAACCTTTCGGTATTGTCTCTCTTAGCTAAATACCTCACAGGATCTGTTCCAGCTTCATTTGGAAATATGAGTAGCTTCTTTTATCTTAACTTGGGCCACAATAGTTTAATTGGTACAACACATGCAAGTTGGAAGGGCGTCATCAGAGTTTGCACTTGTTACCATTGGAATATAACTTCTAAAATACAATGTTAAGGCTCCAAATTAAGGATTGCATAATTGAGCACCAATTCATGTTGATGGTAGGAGAGTGCCAATTCATGTTGAGGAGTGTTAAGGAGCACTAGGACAACACAAGGGAGCACTAGGTAAAAATACATGGAAGTGAATGAATACGAGGGTGTGTTAGGGAGTGGCAATGAGTGATAATTTTCATGCCACGAAGGGAGTGAGAAGGTATTCTAAGCATTCACACACCTTATTGACCACTCAATTCTTACCATTCTCACACCATAACAAAAAAACATAAAAATGCCATTCTTAAAATCTATTATGTAGTTTCCTAATGTCATTCAAGTAGAATCTCTCAATTAGTTATGTCGGTATTGGTGAGATAATTTTTTTATTCTCTTAAAGGAATTCTTTCTAGACATGCACCCCATCAAACATAAATCATCGAGTCAAAAAGAATGGAAATGAATGAATAAGAGGGTGTGTTTGGGGTGTCAACGAGTGTTAGGCGTGGCAATGGGGGAGTGAAGGAATACTAGGGAATGCTATGGCATTACAAAAATTGTCAGGGTGTGCTAATATGTGCCAGATAGTGCCAAGGCATGCCAGGCATACCAAGACATGCCATGAGTTAAGGAGGGAGTGTTAGCAAGTTATAGGTGTGCTAAGGAGGAAGTGACAAGGTATCTTAGGCAATTCCAAAGAATTATAGAGTGCTAGGAAAGCATGCCAAGTTGTGCCAAGTTCCAGGGTGTGCCAATGTGTGCCAAGGAGCGTTATGGAGTGCTAGAGAAACACAAGGTAGCACTATGTCATAATGCATGGAAATTAATGAATAATAGTGTGTGAAAAGGAGTTTCAACGAGTTCCATGTGTGATAAGGAGGAGTGACAAGGAATTCTTGGCAGTAATAAGGAATAATAGAGTGCTAGGGCGGGATGCAGCCAAGATGTGCCAATGCGTGCAAGGAAGTGTTAACTAGGAGTGCCAGGGAAACACAAGGGAACAATACATCAAAATGCATGGAAATGAACAAATAAGAGTTTGTGATTGGAAGTTTTAGTGACTCCCAGGTGTGCTAAGGATGGATTGAAAACGTATGCTAGGCAGTGTTAAGGTGTGTTAGAGGCTAGGGCGACATGCCAAGATGTCCTAGGTGTTAGGGTGTAGCAACACGTGCCAAGGAGTGTTAAGGAATGATATGAAAACACAAGGGAGAACTTGGTAAAAATGCATGAAAATGAATGAATACGAGTTTGTGACTGGGATTTTCAATGAGCTCTAGGTGTGATAAGGAGAGAGTGAAAATGTATTCTAGGTAGTGTCAATGAATGCTCGAGTGCTAGGGTGGAATGGTAAGATGTACCAGGTGTTAGGGTGTGCCAATGCATGCTAGGGAGTGTCAGGTAAACACAAGGAAGCACTAGATCAAAATGCATGGAAATGAATGAATAAGAGTGTGTGATATGGAGTGTCAATGAGTTCTAGGTGTGTTAAGGAGGGAGTGACAAGGTTATATGCTAGGCAATGCCAAGGTATGCTAAACTACCAAGGTGTGTCAGCAAGTGCTACGGTGTGTTAGGGAGTGTAAAATCATGTCAAGGAATGTAGGGGATGCTAACACATGCCACATAATTCCAAGCTATTTAAGACATGTTAGGTGTTATGGCATGTCAAGATGTAAACTATGTTTCTTAGTTGATTTATGACCACATTTTTATGTGACGAGCCTTGCCTTGGTAACTTGTTAAGTGGGATCAATTGAGATTGGACATGAGTAGTCTAATATGAGTTACATGTAGTTCTTAGGTGAACAAGGCATATGTTGAATTTCCACGACACATGAGAATTTTGGTTTGGTATTAGAATCTTTGATGAAAACACATTCAAGTGCCACAACACATCAACTTTCACAATGAAATCTAAACACATCAGGGAATCAATTAGTGCACATGAAAAATTTTAAATTTTTCAAACCTTTCTTCGTTAAATTACAAAATGTGATAGAATAGGCTAGAGCTCTCGTACCAGGGATGATGGCCCTTTACAATCACACTGATACTAGGAATACAACTAAGGCTTGGTGTTAGTCCTTTGAAAACCAATATACCTTGAACAAGAAAACACTTGACTCAATTTTTTATGGTAGACACACATAGCCCTTTCAATCCACATGTCTTGAACACATCTCGCAAGTCCTCCTTCCTCCCATTATGAAACTCCTCAATCTGCCTCTATCAATGAAATAAACTCATTTATGTTACTGAAATCAGCTCAAAAAAAATTTCCCTCTATCTACCTCTTTTTTCCTTTAAGATCTACAACACTTAAAGTTTTCGATTAGTTGTTCACAACTCTTTGGTCTGCCCACTTTGGCCATATTGTTGCTCTGAGATGACAAGTGTAGGGATATGGAGGTTTCCCTTCTTCTCAATGATGCAATACTCTTCAATACAGTGAACTAGGGCTAGTTGGCTAGCCCACTTGACTGCTACTTTAGTCCTTCAAATTCTACACGTCCTTAGGCCCAATACACCTACCCTTCTACCAGTCTTGTTTTCCTTCAAAAGTACAAGACATAGAGCTCTTCTTTGATAGTCACCTAACAACCCTCCAATTGTACTTGGATTGCCATCAATTTTCCCAACCAAAGTAGATTTTTTTACAGATCTAGTTCCCACAACACTGCCCTCATCTAGGGCTCTTCGAATATGCCACCTAATGGTGATTTGAGTCCTCTCAAAATCACTATTCTTGTGTACCAATTTTTTTTTGTCCAATCTATGAACAAATCTGAACTACCCATCTTATCATCCTTCTAACAATTTGTAGATGACTGAACTAGGGTCAAAAATCATCCATTAACAATCCATTGACTAACTGTTTATAGGCTTCTTCAGATCTCTATCCAAAACTCTATGGACAATCCAACAAAATCAACTCCTCTTCATGTCAATATATTCCTCATATGGCACATTTATTCTGCTCCATATTCTACTCAGGTTCCACCTTCCTTTGGATTTTCTATCTCTGCACATACTTCTGCAAACCATCTACCAAATGTTTGGTATCCATTACAGAGATAAACCTCTCTCTAAGGGTCACAACCCCTCTTCTTCTATGCAAATTTTTCATAGTATTAATGACATACCTTATGGATTGAACATGTTAGGAAACCTCCCTAAATAGGTAATTATACTTATATTCTAATTTCTTTATAACAAACCATATCCACCCATAGAAAAAAATAAAACTCTTTCCTCCATAAGAGACTCGGCCTAGCTCATATGGATCCATAGATTCTGGTCATTTATTTGACTAAATCTTGACCTAAACTTTAGATCTCTACGACCCTCAAACTATGGTTACTTCAGTCAATATTATGCCTGTTACTACTTCTGTTCTGGCCCTAAATTCTAGTGAAAACCCTCCTCCATTTGTGTTGGTATTTATCACAAACCTAGCAACCTAGTAACCAACACAAAGTAGGGTCTCAACCCTCTCTACTATTTCAAAATTTGATGCGAACTTCACACAGAAACACCACTAAAATCACATTCCCAAATTATCATGAGTCGCCTCTCTTGAGCTTTATCTACCCTAAGAGAACCAACAATATGCCATCCTACTTTCTATCTCGAACCCATTAAGTTATGTGACATTCTTGTGAACCCTCACATGATGATCTTACTCTTGGTGGATGATCATGGCCTCCCTTTAGCAACGCTTACTCAAACCTCTAACTAGACCTACTTTAGGACTACATCTCTCCTAGCCTCCTTGATAAAATGAGCTCCTTCTCACTTGATGTTCTTGCCTTCATACTAAGGCCTCCTTAAATAGATTTTCCTAGCTAGGCCTCTTAAGAACGCTCTAGAACTTATGAATTTTATCTACTTAGACATTAGGAAATATTATTTTTTTGTTTAATTTTCTTTTAGATTTTAAACCTCATCTCGGGTCCAAAGCCCCTTTTCTTGGGTTATTTTCCCACAAAACGTTTTGTGGTCCAAATCACACAAACCCATATCACTAGGCTTGTGTATTACCTCCCAAGCTACATAATTTAACAACATAGTCTAGTTGTAGTAATCGTAACTTGGTCAAGCTACTATAGTCAAGCAAGGACTTGGTTGTTTTCCCAATTTGAAAATTAAGTAAGGGTAGTTGTGAGGGCATGATAACTAGGAATGGTTAGGGAATGCCAAGGAATGAAAAGGCGTGCTAACACATGCTGGACAATTTCAATGCATGTTGAGGAGTGTTAAGTGGTATCAATTTATCACAAGGGATAACTAGGTCAAAATGCATGGAAATGAACAAATAAGAGTGTGTTCTAGGGAGTCCCAATGAATTCAAGTGTGCCAAGGATGAAGTGTAAAAAATTCATAATAGTATTTGTAAAAGGCTAGCCTACGATTGTGATAAGGGGCATGACAAAGAAATTTTAAGCAAAGGGCAACTTTGTGTTGGGCACAACACTATTTTTCCTTCATCTATTATTTTTATATGACATGTGGAACACTTTGGCCGAATGCTCATGTTTTAAACTATTTTAGAAAATTCCATATTGTATATTATTATGTATAAGTTTTGGGGAACTCGACTTGTGCCGACCTATATCTTGTGTGTCTTGTGTATCATGTGGTTCTTTCAAACTCTCAGTTAATGCTCTATTGTTTATATGAACTAGACATACATGTGAAATATTGCCTATGTAAGCTATGTTTCTTATTTGTTTTATGGCCATGGCTAGATGTGATCCTTGTCTTGGTAAGTTCTTAAGTGGGAAAAGTTCAGCTTGGACATGAATAGCCTAAGATGAGGTATATGAAGTTCTTAGACGAACAAGGCACAATCTACTAGTAATAGGTGCAATTGATCAAGTTGTTACAACTGAAGCAGGCCAATGTCACATGAACTGTATTAGCTAAGGAATTGATTGGGTTCCGAAGTCATGAAAAAATGTAAGGATATTTGTGAGGGCATGAGTGCCAAGGCATTTTAGGGAATGCTAACATGTGCCAAATAGTTCGAAGGCATGTAAAATATGCTAAGATCTGTCAAGTGCTAAGGAATGCCAATATATACAATGGTGTGACAATACATGCCAGGGACTATCAAGGAAACAAAAAGGAGAAAAAAGTTAAAATACAATGAAATGAACACATCATAGGATTAATAAGTCATTAATTTACATTTTCCAAGAGGGGCATGCTATGCACACCAACACTAGGTGGAAATGAGTGTCAAGTGCCAAGTGTTAGTGCATTCTAAGTTCCAAATCATCCTCTGTTACTTCTCTTCTACTTTCCAATAACTGATCTCAAATAAATTTAATATTAAACCATGCCAAAGTATATTGAAGCATCTTAATGAATGCTATACATGATAATTATCATGGCCTCTTTAGGACTACATGTCTCTTCATCCCCTTGATCAAATGAGCTCCTTATCACTTGATGTTATTTCCTTCATCCTAAGGACTCCTTAAATAGTTTTTCCTAGACCTCTTAGGAACCCTCTAGAACTTACATGTTTTATCCACTTAGACCTTAGGAAATATTAATTTCCCTTTTTAACTTTCTTTTGGATTTTAAACCTCGTCCTAGGTCCAAAATCCTTTTTCTTTGCTTCTATTCCCACAAATCCTTTTGTGACCAAACTCACACAAATCCATATTACTAGGTTTGTGGAGTACCTCCCAAGCTACACAATTCAACAATATAGTCTAGTTGTAGTAAGTATACCTTGGTCAAGCTCTTGTAGTCAAGCGAGGGCTTGGTTGGGTTTCGAAGTTGAAAATTAAGTAAGGGTAGTTGGGAGGGCATGCAAAGGAATGAAAAGGCATGGCAACACATGTCGGACAATGTCAATGCATGTTGAACTAGAGTGTTAGGGAGTGTTGGGGCATATCAAGGGATAACTAGGTCAAAAAGCATGGAAAGGAACAAATAAGAGTGTGTGCAAGGGAGTGTTAGCGAATTCAAATATGCTAAGGATGAAGTGTGTTAGGAGAATTTTAGAATAGGATTTATAGGAGGCAAGGCTATGGTTTTTATAAGGGGCTTGACATAGTAGTTTTAGACAAAGGGAGATCACTTTGTGCTAGGCACAACATTGTTTTTCCATTAGTTTTTATTTATTTATATGAGATGTGGCATACTTTGGCTACATGCTCATGTTTTAAACTATTCTAGATAATTACATATTGTACATTGTTGTGTATAAGTTTTGGGGCACTCAGCTTGGGTCAGCTTATATCTTGTGTGCATTTTGAATCTTGTGGTTCTTGCAAACTCTTAGTTAATGTTCTATTGTTTATATGAACTGAACATACATGTGAAATATTTCCCATGTAAGCTATGTTGCTTAGTTGTTTTATGGCCATGGCTATATCATGTGATCCTTGTCTTGGTAAATAGCTAAGTGGGAGAAGTTGATATTGGACATGAGTGGCATAAGATGAGTTATAGGCAGTTCTCATGTGAAAAAGGCACAATCTAGTTGTAGTAGGTTCAATTGGACAAGTTGTTGTGGTTGAAGCAAGCCAATGTTTTCACACAAACTGTAGTAGCCAAGGACTTGATTGGGTTCCCAAGTCATGAAAAAATGTAAAGGCTAGATGTGAGGACATGAGTGTCAAGGCGTGCTAGGGAATGCTAAGATGTGCCAGATAGTGCGAAGGCATGTCAAACATGATAAGATGTGCTAAGTGCTAAGGCATGCCAATATTTTCAAGGGTGTGTCAATTCATGCCAGGGAGTACTGTCAAGGCACCAAAAGGGAGAAACAAGTTAAACTACAAGGAAATGAACACATAAGAGGGTTAATTAGTCATCAATTTACCATTTCTAAGAGGGGCATGCTAGGCACACCAACACTAGGCACTAATAGGTGCCAAATGAAAAGTCTTAGTGCATTCTAAGTGCCAAGTCTTCCTATGTTTCTTCTCATCTACTTTCCAAAAATTGATCTCAAATAAATTTAATATTAAACCATGCCAAATCATAGCAAGGCATCTCATCATGTTCCATACATGCTAAGACATTCCAAGCACCAACACGTGCCAAGCGCCAATATGTGCTAGGGCCTGTTATGCATGCTATGAAGCAGAATAGCATTTTGAAGAGTGCTAATGCATGTTGAGGAGTGTTAAGGAGTAATAGGAAAAAAAATTAAGGGAGAACTAGGTCAAAATTCATGGAAGTTAATGAATATGATGAACGTGTTCCATGGACTACTATTAATGAGTGCTAGCTATCATGCCAAGGAGGGAGTGACAAGGTATGATAAGCATTGGTAAGGCATGCTAGGGAATATAAAGGCATGTTAAGATGTGCCAAAGTGTGCTAGGGAGTTCCAGGGTGTGCTAGTTATATGTTCCAAATAGTGCCAAAATATTCCAATATATGCCAAGTTCTAAGGATGTGGAGGGTGCCAGGGTATGTCAATATGTGTCAAGAAGTCTCAAGGAAACAAAAGGAAGAACCAAGCTAAAATGTAAGGAAATGAACACATAAGAGGGTTAATAAGTTAGGACTTTATCTTTTTCAAAAGGGGCATGCTAGTCACACTAATACATGCTAAGTGGCATTGTGTTCCAAGTGCTAATGTATGTCAATGCATTCAACCAAGGTGTTCCAGGGCATGCTAGGGACTACATGCATGCCAACACATGCTAGGAGAGTTCCATGTTGTGCTAGCGCATGCCACCATGTGCTTGGGCGTCATTTTCATGACAAGATGTTCTAGGTACAATGATGTTCCAAGACATGTGAGGTGCTAATAAATGTTAGTGTGTGAAAAATTAGCATTAATTTAAGGTTTGCCTGGATTTTTGAGGAGTGTTAGGTCTTTCTCATTAATAGAATTTTCAGAGCTTGATTATGTATTAAACAATATATTTCCTACACACACTAGTGGAACTTTATCTAAAGGGAATTTGACGGATAGTAAACTTAATAGATATGAATGATGTGTTGACTCATAGGAAAACTCTATTCGACTAGTGATTACTTGAGGGAAATGATACACACTATTTACTTCTTAAAAGTGACTGATTCTAACCATTATGGCCTTGGAAATATCATAAAAAATACTCCACAATAATGGCCTTAAATCATTATCTTTTAAAAAAAAAAATATTAACATGCATATAGCGTCATCAAAAACTCATTGGAATGATCAATGGTGACGACCACTTTTTTACCGTCACCAAAAGTAACAAAAAGAGAATTGGTGAGGGTCATTAAAATTTCGTCACTAGAAGTGTCACCAAATAGAGAATTAGTGATGGGCCTTTAACGACCCTCACCAAAAGTGTCATTGAAAATGGCTTTGGTGACGAACCTTAAAGGACCATCACTATATACACTTACAATGATGCTTTTTTAAGGATTGTCTGCATATGTGACATTGGTGACGGACCTTAAAGGTCTGTCATAAGCCTGACCCTCACCAATGTCCTTTTTTCTTGTAGTGAGATTTTCAGTGTGAGTTTACAACACTGAACTTTTAGGTAAGAGTAGATTATCATGCATGTTTATATGTTGGGAATGTAGGTGTGATGGTTAATATTTATTATATGCATTATGGTTATATACATGCTTGTTATTATATTTATGTTGTTGTTACATGCATGATAGATGTTATTTAATTAGTGTGGTCATATGCACATGCATTGGTTAGTCATGCATGGTTGTTAACTTGTTTTTATATGCATTGTGGTCATACACATGATGATCATGGTCATTTCATTTAATATCTTTATGTTATATCTGTTGTGCTAATCTGGATTGGATTATTTAGATGGTTATGGTTATGATATTCAGATAAGAGTCAATATACTTGTGATATTGTGTCATACTAATCTAGACTAACTTGTGAAAATGTGATAGCCTCCCTTGATATATATCTAGGTATGAGCTCGATTATGTCATTTATTTTATGTTTGATAGAAATAGAAGATTGGGGATGAAGAGTAGAGTAGTGGACTACAGTTCACAATACTCCCCTTAGAGGCCTGATGTGAAATCTACATAATGGAAAAGTGGCATGATTATGTGGCATGTTTTCAGGTATAAAATGTATGATAAATGAAAATCAAGTTTGGAAAGTGTGGTTAAATTTAGTAGATATTTGGAGATTGAGCCATTATAGTAGCTTCCTCTTTCTACCTTAGTATGGACCATGGATAGTAAGAGGTTATGTTTACAGGTTGTCTGAATTTTTTATTAATTTCATGATATGAGTGTGTCTATAAGGTTTTATGAAGGAATGACCTTTTTTTAAGATGTTGGCACTAAAACAATATGTGTTGAGACATATTATATGCAATTAAGTGCAAGTGGGTGCTAGTTGCAGTATTATAATTTTTAATGTTTACCTCCAATTCTCTATAGAATTAGTTTATGTTTCCATGCATTTAGATTTCCTATCCACTTGAAGCACCTCTCTTTGAACAACATAGGCGTAACACCATGAATTCAACCTTAACTTCCAATGCAATTTTTCTCTTGATGAATGGTTATATTGAGTTGTAACTAGTCCTGCAAGTCATTTCCATTGAAAAAAATTGTTCACTTTGGGTTTCATCCCCTCTTTATCGTCTAACTCTCTCTAATTGAACTCATAATAATGCGATCTTGTTTCCTTCTTCTCACAATGCCCTTGCAACATACGAGGATCTTCGACTAGGCTCCATTGTGTTATTAGAAAAAAGTGCATGCAGGGCCTTCCATCAAACTGTGTATGTTACTACTTCTCTTGTTCAATTCCTCACATTCATTTCCTTTCCTTGAAGCACCTTTGGTCGACGAGAAAACCCCTCTTCTTCTTTCTGATAGTGAAGGTATCCATGCTAGCTCATCCTCAACAAATTCCCGTGACCTCCCAATGAAAATCGTTTTAGTGTCCCAGCCTATAAATTCTACTATAAATATTATTTCTCCTCCAAAAACACTCCCTTTTATGCACTAAAACCATCATGTAAATATTGGTCCATCCAAGGCAGGGCCCTCATAGGAACACCCCTTTGTGAATACAAAATCTCACGCGGTGCTAGTAAATCACTCAGCTTCAACCTCATGGATCATGACGATGATGAGATCAATGTAACATCCTTCAATGATTTGGCGGTGTTGTTGAATCCTCTCATATGCAACGGTCAACTATACACAATAAAAAATGGCACAGTGAAGCTACCCAACCCCAACTACAATCACCTAAATCATCCATTTAAAATCCTCCTCCTCTCTACATCAACAGTGTCTTAGTGAAATACATGATGATGAATTAATTCCTCCCCATTCCTTTCATTTCATGCCAATTAGTTCAATTAACACTGAAACTCACAACTCAGTAGCTGATGTTGTTGGTATTGTTAGTTTGAATTCTCATGTAATCATTGTACATGGGCATGATAGTTTGGAAACTCCTAAAAAAATATCACCTTGTGGGACATTTCAGGTTGCAACATTGATGTTACTTTATGGGGTGCACAATGATGTGTTGAAAGAAAAAACTTTCTTCTCTTCATGCTTAAAAAATGATTCCAGTTCTTTCAATTAAAATGGGTTGTATCATTGAGTTTAATGGAAATACCATCAAAAAAATTCGCACTAGCTTCATTTTTAAAATCCAAATATTGTTGAAACGCAATAACTCCAACAATGGTTTCAAGACAAAGGTTCAAATTCATCCTCACCTTCACTGAGTCGAAAATACACAGGCATCTTGGGAAGACCCTCAAATGGAAAACAATCTTTGAACTTGTTACAATGGCTCGCACTAAGAAAACTTCATGAGTTATAACCTGTGCTATTGCTACAACAATCAACATGGAGGAATTTTACTTTCTTGCATTCCCCCTTAGCATTGATGGAATGCAATGCATGAAAAATGTTGTGGAAGATTTTGAAAACATGTGGCATTTCAAAAAATCTAATGGTGTCTCCATTGAATGTGATTATTGCTATGTGTTTCATCTTGAATTACATGACCACACTGGCCATTTGGAAAATGCCATTGATTTTGATGTTGCTGCAACTGAAGCCTTGGGCGTAATGGCGAAGGATCTATGTCTCCTTCCAAGCAAGCCGAAATCCATTAGAAACATTTCCACCAAGATTAAGTGCCTTCATTACCTTTTCACCCTCTCTATTAGAACAAAGACTTTCAATGGAATCGAACGCCTTCATGCAACCCTCATGCACTCTAAAGAACTTCCTTCTACCTCTTCATCAACCCTTATGCTACAGGAAATTAAAGAAACATTTGGCCCCGACATAAGGACTTCTGGTAAACTTTGAACTCTGTTGTTATCCTCTCCTTTGTTCCCTTTCATGCTTTCATTTTGCATCTTTTAGATTCTGGTTTACCACAATTCTTCTTACTTTTCTATAATTTTCCCATAAATATATAAACATTATGTTTTCTAATTTCAAATACGCATATGGATATCGATACATTGTAATGTGAAACACTTACATGTCTACTACTTCTACTAATGGTAAAATATAATCGCAGACTTTTCAACATTACAAACAAACTTACATACTGAAATGGTTCATAATAATAGTAACATTCCTTTCAACATCACATTGTTCAATTTGCAAATAGTGCCATGGTCATCCAGGAAAGTGCAACTTCAATATGCTTCAAAAGCACCCCCTAACAAAATGTAATCTTTCTTTTGTCTCCCTTGACCCTGTGTGGATCGCATAACTCTCCTATTGTACTAGGTAATTATTTTTACATTTCCTAACCTAAACATGGAAATATTATTTGAGTCTACTATATAATTAATATACAATTTGTATTTCATTGTTCAATATTAAACCATTCTATTTAGAAAAATTATCTAATATAAATGTAGCATTACAAACAAAATAAACCAAACTATAATGTTTTTTCAACTTAACTATCCTATTGGCATACCTTTGCACCGTTTCGGGGCAATTACTCGTTTTAAATTAGTGATTTAACAACAACTTACTCGTATATGAAACTATATAAATATATTCAAGAAAATATATTCATATAATTTAAAAACAACTTACTCTTATATGTAATTATAATATTCCAACTATATGAGTTTATTAAAAAAATTTGCCTTCTGAATTTTTTTATTTTTTTTTACTAAATATTATATAGTAATTAAATAAAATTAGATTTTCAAGTTTCATCAAAAAAAAATATTTT
Organism: Pinus albicaulis; assembly: GCA_034641835.2. Lineage (NCBI taxonomy): Eukaryota > Viridiplantae > Streptophyta > Pinopsida > Pinales > Pinaceae > Pinus > Pinus albicaulis. Next base: position 1,543,771,089 of record CM076575.1, read on the forward strand.
ATTAAAATGAACAATTATGGTAAAGGTTAACTATTTTTTTAATATTTAATCAAAATGTATTATTATAATAAAAATTAATTATTTTTAAAAAAATTAAAATTTTTAATATAAATTTTAAAAATACATAATTGAGTCTAGAGATTCATTTCTCAACCAGGTGTGAAAGTGATGTGTAAGTATGTTAGTTTTTTTTTAAATAAAAATAAAATATTCCCTAAATAGAAAAGTAATATGGTTTATAATAAAAAAATTAAAAAATATGATTTGGATATTAATTAGCTCCATATAACCTATAACCTAATATAATTTTATGTAAAATAATTAAAAGTAAAAGAAATGTGAGTATTTCAAAATTATTTTAACTGATAAACGCTGATAGGCATATATGAACTACATGCACAACCACATTAGTTAACGTCGTTGACAAACGTTAATAAACATGCTTAATATTAACACTGAAATTTTTTAATGTAAAAAAAATAGTTACCACAGTAAAATTTATTATATGTAAAATATTAATATTAAAAATTATCATTGATATTTTTGAACACAAAATAAATAATAAAAACTGATAATTAAAATTAAAATTTATATTAAATTTAAATATTAATGTATTAAATGTCAAATAGTAATATTTAAAAAAATAATAATAATAATGACACTATTGAATTAAAAACAAATTAAATAAATTTACAAAAGATAAAAAATAAATAATTATAATTATAATAAATAAATAAAAGATTAATTAAAAAAATAAAGAAATATTAAAAGTAATTAAAATAAATAAATAAATAATTTATTACAATAATAAATTTATATTATTAATAATATTATTAAATTATTTATTTTAATAAAATTTGAGTTATTTCAATATTATTAAAACAATAAAAATATCAAAATTAAAAATAAAATATTATTAATAAATATTATTATATTTTTGTTTATTTCAAAAATATTTTTATATTAAGAATTATATTTTTTCATTATTTAAAAATATCACAAATTAAATAAAAATAAATATACATAAACATATCAATATAATCACACTAAAAAACCCTTACATAAATATTAAAAATATCTGCAACAAAAATATTTATTTCACACATATGATGATTTTTTCTTACATCAACAAGTAGAGGGAAAATTTTCAACCTTAAATAGTGCAACATATGAGAGTTTCTAAATGTGAGCCTCTTCCAAAACACACCCAAACTGACAAAAGAAGGAACAACCATTGGAATCAATAGGATAATGGTCACGATCCTTCATGCTTTCCAACCAATCCCTTCTGGTTTTCCTTCTCGGATCTCACAGGTGCAAATGATACAAATATTAAACATCTAATTTCATTTCATTCAAAACACAAAAATGTTCATCAACAAAAGTAGGATGAAAACCATGCTTTTTGTCTAGCCTATTTCGGATGAAGTCAACAAACTTAAATTGCTCTAATAGATTTTATAACTTTCAAGTAATAGATGCCATCATTTTTCTCCATATCTACATTTCAACGATAAAAAAATATATTTAAATATATTACATAGCTATATATATGAAAGAAAAAGCTAAAAAAAAATATTGTTTCCATAAATGTAATACAATTAAAAAAATGGGGAAATGAAAGCATAAATAGCTAAAATTTAACCGACGAAATAAGAACATAATGACATAAAATATATTGACGCATGCAACTTTTTATAAATCTTCAATTAACTTAGTTGACCATTCAACAAATCTATTGAAATGATCAAGAAGCACAACAGACAACCTATCAATGTGGAAACGAATAATTCCAACCAACAACGAGGACATGCCAAAATACTAAACTATAATCAACATAAATACCTCTTAAATGATAGCGAATTCAATTGTTCCTCCTCTTTATTTTGAAATATAACATATGCACTATCCTGCATTTTCACAAAACGTTGAAAAGAAAAAGTTGGTGAAAGCCACAAACCATCTAGCGATTTCACTCTAGACATGATTGTAAATGCCAAGCCCTACATCTATTTATCACCGATATCGATAGTTGCTCAATGTAAAGTTGTCCCCTATGATTTTTAATTGTTAATGCCCATGCCATTTTTAATGGACTATGTTTATGATTCCCTGTAACAACAGATGAAATGGGCACAACATTTGTACAGTCCCTCTCAAACGGAACACCGCAATAATTTTGAAAAATAATTGTAGCAAATTTAGCAAGTTTTGGCATTGTCGAACCAGACACAAAGAGAATCTATTCAATATATCCAAGTGCACCATTAACCAACCCAACCTCAACCCAAAAATTACACGTTAACATCACATGTACTCCATGACATAGCAACATTTCATGCTCCAATACATCATCATTGATGCCACCTAATTTTGTTCTTCTACTGCATTTAACGATACATCTCGCAATAGGACAATTTAATGATTTTATCATTTTATGATTGTGAAATTTGACGAGATTATTCATTGCAAACAAGTGAATAGAGGAATCGAATAAACTCTTCTCCTTTCGATCCAAGAAACTCTCGACACAGGTCATAAGAATATCCCAATATGCAAGAATGGGCTTCGCATTTCTAATATTCGTCAGAAGATTTTGAAAAGACGCTTGTCTCAGATTGTCACCTTGTTTCCTATAAATTTTGTCCAAAGTAACAACATTTTTGAAGCTTTCCCACAAAACTTTCCAAGATGTTATCCCTGCATACAAAGCTTTATCCATAACAGGGGGTAGCTAGCCAAGGTCACCCATAATAATGATGGACTTACCACCAAAAGGAGAATCCTTGTTTTCAGGAAAGGCTTCTCACAAACACGAATGTATCTGTATGAAAATACTTGGACCTATAAAGCTCATTTCATCAATAAATATATAGCGAACATGCATCATGTCTTCTTAAAGCACTGCGAGAGCCTGGCGAGACAGTGGTTTCATATCTTTTATAGGAATTTTCAAATAAGAATGTATATTTTTTCCATGTATGTTAAAAGTATAGCAGTAGGTGCAAGTAGCAACAAAGGAGTTTTATCATTTGTTGTTGAATGAGATAGAGCATGGGAAATACAATGAATCAGAGAAGACTTCTCAGTTCCAGCAGTTCTTTTAATAATTATTTTCAAATCACCATAATTCTCACCATTAACACCAATGAGAAATAATCTCAAAAGCAACTAGTTGGTTATCTGATAAAGAGGAAGACGAAAAATATGTGTCCACTACATAGTTTCCATTCAAAACACCATAGATTGTGCAAGTTTTATGAAATTGATACCCTGTTGTGAAACAACATTTGTTACCATGCTTTCCTACTAATTATATTGAATATCAAAGTCCCTTCTACCAAGAGTTTGAAGGTCGGATGTTTAAATTTCCAGGAGGAACCTGTTGGACCATAAAAAGGTATCTCTTAAACACCTAATTAGCCTACATTAATCATCAATCCGGGAGCGTGTTTTTATAATAAATGCTTGGAAAGGAAACCTAATTATAATGACAGGAATGTAAAAAGCTAAACTACAGCAATCTTGCTGAACATCGATCAGGGATACAGTAGCAATAACTCGTTCCCCTAGAAATCGATGCAAGATGACCAAATCTGGGGACTCTGGAGAGTATATCTCTATCCACTACAGTTCGGTGATCTTAAAGCAAGTGGAACAACTGAAAGGAAATGAAATTCAGAAAAGGAACAACAGCATGAAATAAACAGCAATTGCAATTCTTAAAAGAAACAACACCTACGATCCTAATGCAAATTGAACAATTAAATCTTAAACTCAAACCTGTCGACAGTTAATTGCAATCCAACCACAGACCATAGATGAATGGAACAACACTTACTGTAATTACAGAACAGCAAAATCACAAGGTAGTAACGAGATAACTGATCGTTAAATGTAATTGCGGTAAGGAATGAAACAGCAATGATTCTGGACTTGCTTCAACAATCGATGAAAGAACTCCGTAAATGAAATCAACACAGAACACACTTCACACATAAACAAATAAAGATTAATAATACAACAGCAAAGTAATCCACCAGAGCCGGGCCCTTAGCACCAGTGAAATACCGCTGGGCTTAACTCAGAATTCTAAAGAATAGCCGAAACCTGTGTCTTTATATTAATCCAAAAGGCATTACAAACAACGTTCTCTCACGACAGAGAGTCGATAAACATTCAGTCGCAAAGGAAATATAAAAGTCTGTTTTTAATGAAAATGTCTTTTACATAATAGTCATTCCCTCCCCAGTCACTACAGATCGTTGCCTTTATAGCTGATCCTTGGACGGACAAATCAAGAGATATGATAAATTTTCATAGTGATCCCTCAGGATCTTCCGATCCTCTTCCGATCCTGAGGGATTCACTCCTTCCTTTTTTGTTATCGTTCTGTTAACTCTGTTCAAGGCCGAGCTGTCCCTTGCCCTTTTCAGGAAATTCGTTCAGATCTTCTTGGCTTTAGCTGGATATGGTTTATCATGAATGGAGTAGAAGTCAGACTGTTTTCAGCCACGCCTTTGATACAGCTGCTCACCTCTTCGAATTCCTGTTTTGACCATAAAAACAACCTTTTAGTCATCTTTTAGGCTAAACATAAATCTTTCCAATTTAATTGCAATTCTTATGGTAAATTACCTTTCCAAGGCAGTCAACAGTATATATATGGTAAAAGAATGAACAAATACATAAGGATTTCATACCTTTTTCACAGCTCAACATACCCCCCAGCTTAACCTTTTTCATGCCCTCATGAAAACTATAGTTCACATGAAGAGCAGTCAAAGAGTAAGCTGGAGAAGGTTTATCATTGAAAGGCCTAAAACCATGGTGTGCAGCTAACTCTTCAAGAATATGTTCTGTCTGCCCCTCGGGAAGCTCATAAATAGCGTTGTAATCGAAGGCACGGTACCAAGTAATGGGGCTGCGGAACCTACACCCTAACCAGAATGGTCCCTCTTTTAAAACAATATGGCTATAGGCAATGAAACGGTCTGCTGCTAGCCCAAAATTTCTATAATTAAGTGGCTCCCTATTTTGTACGTTTTGATTCGAGGTTCTCCATCGGAGCTTAGCTGCTACATAACCTTGGTCCCTAATAGATGAAAAATAATCTGTCCCTTTCAGAATGATTGACTTATGAACAGGCCCCAGAGTTTGGGTGACGCCTTTCCTTATCATTAGGCTTTTCTGTCTAGCCCACAATTGAAGTGGGTCCTGAGGCTCACTTCTGACCCATAGATCCAATTTGTTTTCCTACCTTTGAAAGGCATTGTAGGCTTTAAGCCACTTTAATTTATTTACGGCAAAATAAATGAATGTCTGAAACTATACATCACCAATGAAAGGGCTAGGGTTTGATTCACAATCATTCTCAAGAATTAAATTATGCAAATAAAACTCACACAACAGGCACTGTACTTTGTCCCCGTAAAGCTTGCAGCATGATATCAGGTCGTTCATGGTTCTTAGCTCTATTGATTTGCTAGCCCTAACTGCCTTGATATTTAATTGCAAATACCTTTCTAACAGAAATAAAGCATAGTTTTTGGCAGGGCACCTACAAGCTAAGACATCAGTATATAGGGAGCAAGGAGTGTCCATTTGATTTCGTGCTAATTTTAATTGGGTGCTTATCTTATCAGCTCTTATCTCTGCTTCTCGATGTTTTTCATGAGCTTCGGCTTTTGCCTCATGAATAACTTTCATCTGTTGCTGCAATTCTTGGTATTTCTTCCTTGGGACAGTATCTTCTTCCAATTTCTGTCTCTCGATTCGGGCCTGTGCCAATTCTTCCTGCAGTCTAACTAATGCTGGATCACTGAAGGTATGCTGGCCGCTAGATTGGGTGTTTTCGTTTAGAGCAGGTTCCTCTAGAACAACTGGTGTTGGAATAGCCGGAGTTGGCACAGCCGTTTTCTGCTCCACATCCTCGTAGTTAGGCTCAGGCATGGTTTCTTCTTCCATTTGAGGGTTCCTATTAGTAGTTACCCTTCTCCTCTTTTATCTTCTCCTAACGGCAATGTTTCTTCTTTTAGGGGCTCTCTTAGGTGTCTATTTCATTCTTAGCATCCTAATCGTTTGCCTGAGTTGTTCTATCAGTTTATGAAGTTTTATCCTTTCTCTACGAAGCCTCTCGACTTCAGTTGTTTTCTTCTTTTTTCTTAAAGGAACAGCGACTTGTTCATCCGAACCCGTCTGCTCGATAGGGTTTTGAGCCGTGCCTTCAGCAAAATCCTCTCCTTGCTCTTCCTCTTGGGGTTCTTCTTCCATGCTCTCATGTTCTCAGATAGACTCCTCAGGAATCATTTCCTCAATCGATTCTGTAATGCCATAGGGGGTTCCCAATTGAGGTATTGATTCAATATTTTCCTCCTCCTGTTCATACCTCTCGGAAGAAGCAACCCTAGCTTCGCTAGGTTTTGCTGTTTCATTAAGCTCTTCTCCAATTATCTCTCTATCGACAGCAGAGTCTTCTGGCAATTGATTGATGTCAATATTAAGGTTCAAAGGGCTATGAGGGTGTGCATACTCAGTCATATTGGCTAAAATCTGGGCCAATTGATCTTCCTGTGAAGGGCTTACATTGACATTTTCAGTGGGTTCTGTTTCATGCCCACTGCTGCTACGATTATCCTCTTCCCCGACACAGGTGTGATAACTTCCTTCCTCCTCATCTGAATACTGAATTTCTCCTTCAGCTTCTTCTGCCTCTGAATTTCCCTCGATCTCTTCCTCATCCGAATAACGAATTTCTCCCTCGGCTTCTTCTTCATCCGAGTAACGAACTTCTCCCTCTGTACTGGGTTGTTTTTCGCTACTGGTATGGTGACTGACTTCATCCTCGTCTGAGTAACGGATTTCACCTTCTAATTCCTGTTCTTCCTCAGTACGAGGGCTTTCTCCCTCCAACTGTGGAGGTTGTTCTTCTTCCTCTGAGTTATTTAATTCCCGGGGCTGGCTGCTGCTACCCAGAAGTTCATCCATTATTTTCTTACTTCGCTTCAATCAGAGGGACTGTCTGTGAGTGGAGGGCTCGGCTATTAAGCCAGCCATCCTTTTCCTTCTCGGAGCAAGCAGGGCTAATCCCTCTTCAATAAATTCTTCCCAACTGGTCTGCTGCTGGGCGAGGTTATAACTCACTATCAGTCGAATTAAACAATGGTGGCTAACCACCATGTCTGCATGTTGGGATTTTCTAATTCCACGAGCAATATCATGCAATAAAGAGTTTAAGAACGCAGGCAGATTAATAGTACATTTCTGCTTTAGCACAGCTAACAGCTTAAGGTGGCGAGGTCTTACCACATCTTTCCTACCGTCGCATGTTATGTAAGCCTGCACGATCCTGGCCAATTCTGTCCATGGTTCGCCTAGCGACGCCTGGTGGACTCCTCTCCCTTTGACTGTTAGCGTCTGTCCATCATCTTGAAAGATTTTTATGGCTTCACGAATCCTAATCTTCTTCTGGGTCCAGATAGTTCCTTGCGCGGGAATGCCGGACACCTCTGCAATTATCTCATCGGTCACGGCTATCTTCCTTCCTCTGACTGTGGAAGATCTGTCCTGCAAGTTTAACAAGAATTCGGTAGCCACTGCTTCATGTGGTTGCTGCATTCTCATGAAATACGTAATCCATCCCAATCTCTCTAAAATTGCTCGTGCAGCGTCAGAGACGATCAACACCTGTGGTTCACTGTGAATTGGGCGTCCTCCCATCTCTGCGTTCTTGTTAATTCTTCACAACACACAGTAAATTTAATGGAACAACACAGCACAGTTTGTTATTTTCTGAGAATACGGGGGTTTTAGTCCATACACGGTAAAGAAATCTAATGCGGAGATACAGGTGAAGAAATCTTGGAAATCTTATCTGCATTCAGACATCCGCGCCCCCCAAATGAATGAGAGGTCGTCCTCGACCGTCGATTAAGGGTGGCATGTGTGGAACAGCAATAGGACAGCAGTAAAAAAAAAAAAAAAAACAGGCGCAATTATGATTCAGTCAATCAAATTAAGTAATTACTGGAATCGGTGCATAAGATAAATCGGTAATAATGAGGAAATCACGCTGTAATAATTCAAATACGAGGCGAAGGGATAGCATAAAGTTGATATGAATACATTGCATTATTTATCATATTAAATTAATATGATCGATTTATAATAGTTTTCATGTATAATAGGTTCAAGAATAGGGATAAGAGATTTATGCATTTCATTTGATATTTAATAAAGATATAGGAAAAAGGGTTAAATAACTATTGATGTGTATAAGTATGACTTCAATACCATCAACAAAGCTGTGTTGCCTACAGGTGTCCATAACCTTGACAGAGTTGTTTTGTAACCCACAGAACCATTGTCCTTTATGCATAGTTGAGGAAGTGCTTCTTTTCTTTCTTTACATTTTTGTATTGAATATGAAGACGGAGGCCATTGTGCTGGCTTGGTGACCAGATAAGTCACAATGCCATTCACCGGGAAGAAGTGAAAGGTGGGCAGGCCGGCTCGTGATGAGACCTCCTGTTCCAAGGACTTTGTCTTTTGGACCATTTCCCTGGTTTGGTGGCCATAATGGGAATGCCACTTCACTATCTTCTCTATGATCACGGTAGGCTGGCTCTTAATGAGACCCCCTATCCTCAATCTGCAAATACATTAAAATATGTCAATATTTTTCTTTTTCAAACAGCACTTTTTCTCAGTTATTCATAAGTGATGGCTCAACACTCCTTAAGAGTAGGAATGGTGGAAGAAGTCTGAACATCTCAATAGAAGAAAAATATATACCCCTATTTCCATTTCAAAAATAAATATCAAAGAAAGCTTATAATATGTGGGAAAAGAACCAATCATGATAAAAATAATCGATCAAATTAATTTAATGGTGATAAAATAGAAATGTTATGTTATTATTGATGCTGCTTTTTCCTCTTTTTTCCTTATTACTAGACAATTCCCTTAGAAATGACGATTTATTTTGATTTGCTGATTGCAGTAATCCTTAATTTGTATGATCGTTTATGATATTTTTGCCTTGAAAGAAAGATCAAAAATTCAAAATGCAAGCGAAAAAAGAATCATTCAAAAGTGTTGTTCCTTTAAAAGGAACAGCAAAAACAATCTGCGAAATTGTTGTTCCTTTCGAAAGGAACAGCAAAAAAATACTCTGCTGAAATGCTGTTCCTTTAGAAAGGAACAGCAAAAACACTGCGCGAAACTGTTGTTCCTTTCAAAAGGAACAGAAGAAAAATACTCTGCGAAACTGCTATTCCTTTTGAAAGGAACAGCAAAAGTGCTGTTTCGTTAGAAAGGAACAACAACGCGAAAAAACACACCATTTTTTATTGTTTTTTTTCATTTTTAAAGCAACCAAATTCAAACAAAATAAAGAAGTATTAACAAAGAAAACGAATTTCGTAAAACAACAATAAAAAACAAAAAGCATGCTTTATGTACAAAATTAAAGAGGAATGATTTATCAAACTGGTTCTGGGGAGGAATTCTCCACTTCATCAAGAATTTCCATGGTGGAATCTTCCCGTAACTGCTGGTAAAAGGATTCCCAGGTAAGCGGCTTGTGATATAATCGAACGCGATGCCCGTTTACCTTAAAGGAATGCCCCGATCCGTCAATGGTAACCAGTGTGAGAGTGCCGTTATCATGCACTTTCTGAATCTCATAGGGTCCAAGCCATCTTGTCTGGAGCTTTCCAGGGAAGTCCTGAAACCGCGAATCGTATAGGAGTGCCCAGTCTCCTTCGTGGAAGATTTTTTGTTTGATGTGGGCGTCATGCCACTTGGCTCTCTGCTGCTGAATTAATGTTGTATGCTGAAGAGCAGAGAGTATAATTTCATCTAATTCGTTAAGTTGCTGCAATCTTTTAGCCTGGGCTTCATCTAAATTCAAACCCACCTTTTGAGCTGTTCTTAATGTTTGGATTTCGAATTCGATAGGAAAGATGGGTTCTTTTCCAAATACCAGTTGATATGGCGAATGGCCTGTTGTAGGTCTCCATGTTGTTCGATACGCCCACAGTGCTTCTGGCAGTTTATAGGCCCAATCTCGTCTATGCGAAGCGACAGTTTTTGTTAATATGGATTCGATTACCTTGTTCATGCTCTCGACTTGGCCATTGGCCTGTGGGTGGTATGGAGTTGTAATTCTATGCTGAATATGATAATTTTGTAGTGTTTCAGCCAATTTGTTACCTACAAACTGTGGTCCACCATTTGTAATTATGTTTCTTGGAAGGCCATAGCAGACAAAAATTTGGAAAAGAAACTGAATCACAGAATCCTCTGTAGCTTTTGAAAGGGGCTCTGCTTCAACCCATTTGGTAACGTAGTCAGTTGCAACTAGGATATATGTTTTCTGGTTTGATGGAGGGCTAATGGGACCAACAAAGTCAAGTGCCCAACGTTCAAAGGGTTCAATCACTAGTTGAGGGTTTAAGGGCATTTCATCAGACTACCCAGGGCGACCTGCCCTTTGACAGCTATCACAGGCCTGCACAAATTTTTTAGCATCGTTAAAAATAGTAGGCCAATAGTAGCCTATTCGTAAAAATTTATAGGCATTTCTGCGGTCTGCAAAATGTCCGCCACACTGTCCATCATGGCATGCTTTCAAAATGTCATATACCTCATCCTCCCTAACGCATCGCCTTATTTGCATATCTGCACCTGTATGAAATAAGTAGCCCCCAATCCAAGAAAAACGGGTACTACAATGTATTATTTGCTTTCTTTCATTAAGGGATAGATGTTTGGGTAGTTTACCTATTTCCAAATAGTTCGCAATATCGGCATACCATGGTGTTCTGGTAGTAACAGCGAAGAGATGTTCATCCGGAAAGAGGTCTTCAACTGCTTCTGTGTCTGTTGGCTTTGGCATTCTTGACAGAAAGTCAGCTACAGGGTTCTCCTTGCCCAGTCGATCTTTGATCGTGATATCAAATTCCTACAGTAAAATTAACCATCTTGTCACTCTTCCGTTTGTAATAGGATTATTTGCTAAAAACTTAATGGCAGAGTGATCTGTATAAAGCACTACAGGATACCCAGTGATATAATGTCTAAACTTATTTATAGCATGGACTACAGCTAAAAATTCTTTCTCAGTCAAAGTATAATTTAATTCAGCATGGGTCAGGTTTTTGCTAATATAGTAAATTGCATATGGCTTCTTGTCTTCCTCCTGCCCAAGTACTGCTCCGATTGTTGTGTCTGAGGCATCAGATGAAATTTGGAACGAAAAATTCCAGTTTGGGCCCCTTAGCACTGGGGCTGTTGCAACGAGCTTCTTCAAATCATTAAAAGCATTGTCACATTTATATGTCCAAACAAAATCAATATTCCCAGTCAGTGCATATAAAGGTGCAGCTATTCGAGAATAATGTTCTATAAATCGTCTATAATAACCAGAAAATCCAAGAAAGCTACGTACCTCTGTTTGTGTAGTAGGTGTAGGAATTAACAAGAGTATTTGAATTTTGGCTGGATCTACTTGAATTCTGTATGCTGAAATATAATGTCCTAAGATGACTCCTTCGGTCATCATCATAAGACATTTTTCATTGCTTAAACAGAGTCTGGTGTCAATGCATCTTTGCAAGAATTTTTCTAAATTTATTAATGCAGGCTCAAAGTCATCCCCATAAGGGATGAAATCATCCATATATACTTCGAGACCTTCATTTATTAAGTCTGCAAAGATACTGAGAATTTCCCTTTGAAATGTGGCAGGGGCATTGCATAGGCAAAAAGGTAAGACTCGGTAGGAAAATGTGCCCCATGGGCAGGTGAAGGTAGTTTTATCCTGGTCTTCAGGGGAAATTTGTATTTGGTTATACCCACTGAAGCCATCTATGAATGAAAAGAATTTCTTCCCTGCCAATGTGTCTAATACCTGGTCAATGAAAGGAAGGGGAAAGTGGTCCTTTTGTGTTGCCTTGTTAAGTTCACGGTAATCTACACATATCCTCCACTTTCCATTCTTTTTAGGTACCACCACTAATGGGGAGACCCACTTACTATCAGATATTGGGTAGATGAAATTAACATCCAATAGTTTTTGAAGTTCATCTTTCACAATGTCTTTAAGATGAGGATTTAGTCTCCTTTGAGGTTGACGAATGGGTCTTGCATCTTTTTCAATATAGATGTGGTGAGTACATAATTGAGGATCAATTCCTTTCATATCGGGGTAATCCCATGCAAAGGCTGCTTTATATTTTCATAACAATTGGATCAATTTCTCTTCTTGTTCAGCAGTGAGATTCTTGTTAATGTTCAAAGTTTTTCCTGGTTCAATTTCTACAACCTTAGTATTACTCACAGAGGTAGTGGGTATTACTTGATCATGAATGTCTTTGAAAGGATCTTCTTCTTCTTTATTTTCAAATGCTGCTTCAATCATGTGACATTGCAAATGAGGTTTAGTTTGTGAAAAATTACTAATGAGATCATCCTCTATTTGGTCTTTAAAATCCAGAGCTTGTTCTATAGTTAGAGGTGACCTCATGTTTTCCATAAAATATGATGCAGGTGGTTGTCTTGTTTTAATTATTGATAGACTTGGTTGAGCTGGGGGATATAAAGCTAAGTTTTTGACATAATTTCCCCTTGTAATAGTCATATTGCCTTGTCAGCATCCAATGTAAGCATCGGCAGTTGCCAACCAAGGTCTACCTAAAATTAAGGGATGTCCATCTAATCGGTTCTTGGGATTAATAACCAAGAAGTTAGCAGGGTACTCCCAAGAGTCTACAGATACCATGACATCTTGTAAGGTGCCTTCTGGTTTCACTACTGATCGGTCAGCCAATTCCAACAATTTTGTTGTTGGTTCAAGTGATGTAATGCAAAGTTTCTGACAGGTAGTGGTTGTTAAAATGTTGATTGCTGCCCCTAAGTCAACTAAGGCATTTGGAAATGATTGGCCATTGATCTGAACTGTTACTATAGGATTTCCTGGATCTTCATATTTGATAGGTGTTTCCATTCCTGATACTAAATCAGATAAGGTACCAACTATTTGGACAGTGGGATTGGTTGTTGTTCTCCTCTTAGGCTTCTTTATGCATAGTTTCTTAATAGTTTTTGCATATATAGGAATATCTTGAATAGCTTGGAGGAGAGGGATTTTTATACATAAATTTTTTAATTCTCCCAGAAGATCATAATTAGGTTGTTCCAATGGCCGAGGTATCATTAATTGTTCTGGGAATGGTGGAGAGGAAGTTGTTACTTGTTGCTGATTTTTTTGTTGATTTTGTTGTTGTTGAACTTCCTTCTCATTTTGTTCTATTTGTTCTTCAGGTAACTGATTTTCAATGTGATCATTATTATCTCTCTGTTTCGACTATACGCCCAGACCTTAATTGAAGATCATTGCACTCCGCAAGTTCAGTTTCTACTTCTGGTGGTTCTGTTATTTGGACAGATTGAACTGGTCTATTGTTTGGGTTTGGGTTGGGTTGGGCTGGGAGTTGCAGTCTTACATTAGTCTGGGGGTTTGGATAAGGAGCTGGCAGTGTAGGTTGAGAGAGAGGCATTGATCCAACTGGCTGATTTGAATATTTTTTCCAGTTTGACTACCAGGGTTGGCTCTGAGAAGTGGAAGGGGACCATTGCATAGGCCAGAATGGTGGATAAAAGGGAAAGCTAGGCCAGTTATTTTGATTCATTTGATTGGGCCAAGATGTAGGAGGAAATGACTGTTGTGACCAATTAGGGAAAGGTGATTGATTCTGCCACATTCCACTATACTGTTGAGCATTATATTGAGAAGGCTGAAAAGAAAATGGATCATTTTTCATACCTGATGGTCGTGGCTACCATTTTCGACGCTGGTTAAGCAGGCATACTACTTCTGATTCTTCCTCTGCCTCCTTTTATACTGCTTTTAGGCCAGGAAGCAGCGGGCATCCTTCTGTAGAGTGGTCTTTCGTGCAAATGGCACAGACTTTAACCATATCCAACAGGCATTCTTTGTGGCTGTGTTTCTTTCTACACCTGGGGCAGAATATTGCCAAGTTTTTCTCTACTTCTGCCTGCTTCTGCTTGGCTTGCATGATGTCAAATTGCGTTTTCAGAGTCCCCAGTATGTCTGTCTTAAAGTCCTCTAGCAGATTTCTGATCTCTGCACGAGTCACACCCTCATTAGAGTTCTTATTTTCCCTTGTAATTATGTCACGTTCTGCCGATTTCAACCTTGTATTACCTCTCGAACACTTTGTTGGGAAAAATACTGAGAGGGGGGGGGTGAATCAGTATTTACTGCATATTCACAACTTTTTACTTTTTCACTTTCTAAAACCCATACACTACTTTCGTTTAGTAAACTCGCGTATATACGCGGATATCCTTCATACAAATCGCGTATTAGAAGAGATCTAGATATGCAGATATTTATTAACTTAGTTCTTCACATATATCATTCATCAGATGTTAAGTTATCAGAAAACATGTGCAGTAACAACAGAATAAACCATCACACAAAGCATCATACATGAACACCAAGATTTTTAGGTGGAAACCCAAGTCGGGAGAAAACCACCGCTGCAGTTGCTCAGCCTTCAATATTTTATTATAGAGAAAACATCTTACAACATATGTGCTGGCGCAGACTTGACCAGCACGCAGGCACCCACCTGCGCTCGTTTACCAGCCTCTCCCGGAAGGGAGCTACGACCCCCTGACTCGTTTACCAGCCTCTCCTGGAAGGGAGCTACGACCCCCCGATCTCGTTTACCAGCCTCACCTGGAAGGGAGCTACAACCCCCTGACTGAAGGCTACAACCCTCAGCACCACCTTGGACCACGTTTCATCAATTTTCACACTGGATCCAACAACTTCAATAGAAAAACACTTGCAGGCCACATTTCATCATATTTCCAGACTAGACCCTTTCCTTACTTTTAAGCACAAACATACATCACCAACAGATACTTATCAACACAGATCAGATAGCAGAAACACAACAGAACAGATCAGATATTTCATACCCCTTGCTTCAGCAAACCCTAGTTTGCATACGCGCTTTCCCTTCACTGATGTCGCATATATACACGCTTCTGTCCACACAAACCAGCGTATACCTCAGTGTATATTTTATTGTGCATACGCGCTTTCTCTTCGCTGAAGCCGCGTATATACGCGCTTCCTCCGCGACGAAGTAGCGTATAGATCTTCAATCATTATAGAGCAGCATACTTCATCAGATCAGATATTCAGTTCAGATCTACCCTTTTGCTTCAGACAGATGTTCGCCTAGATGCTCGCCTCATCACAGATCTAAGCCTTCCATAATCAGATCTAGCAAATACAAGAGCAATTCAGATCTAGATACCCTTCTTCATCATTGGTGCATCATACATTCAGATTTATCATTCAAGTGTAACCCTTTCCATTCAGATATACTTCAGAGAGAAGTATTCATTCAAGCTCAGACATCTTGCACCCACACTCTTATTTTGCACAATGAATTTGTTCTCCTTATATAGGTTTATCCTTTTTCAATACCATGAGCCCCTTTTTCAATACCATGGGCCAAAACAATACCATGAGCCCAAAACTACCTGGACGGGGTCAATTAGGCGAATCATTACCCAATACCATGGGTCAATACCATGGTGGTTACCCTTGGTTTTGCACTTTTTGAGCGCTTTAGCCCATACGCGACTTGGCACGTTCTTTTCCGCGTGCATACGCGACTTCCCCTAGGCCAATCCACGTATACCTAGAGACATACTCTTTTTCATCATAGAATTAGCACATGCTGAAATCCTTTCTTCATTGCCTTCTGTACTCACTGTAGATACATCAGATTTCCTTCATCAAGAACATATTCTATCAAGCACAACTTCATCAAGTAAGTTGTCATCATCTTCATCAAGTGGGTTGCCTTTCAGGGACAACACTTAGCATCATATTGTCAACAAACATCATATCACATCAGATTTACATCATTTACTAAGTCCATCAAGTCAAGCATAACTTCATCAGGTGGTTTGCCATCAAGGACAACACATGTCAACAGTCGCATGTCTTTATCTTCATTTAGTGGGTTGCCATCAAGGACAACACTCTGCATCATATTTCCAACAATCTCCCCCTTTGGACTTGATGGCAACCATGATGGTGTTTGGTTACCACAACAGATAGGTACATTAAGAATACAATTACACCATGTCACTCTCTCCATTCTTTGACACCATTATCTTCATTCAAACACCACCATTATCTTCATTCAAACACCATGTCACTCTCCCCCTTTGACATCAAGGGCAAAGGGCGGATCGAAAACCAACACACTCTCCCCCTTTTCTTCTCATGTAGAAGAAGCGTTCTGCAGATCTGAAGAATACTAAAGTGACCAAGCTCCCCCTGAGTTCATGCTGAATCTTCAAAAACATATTTTCCAATGAAGTACATGACTCATACTTACATCAAAGATCCATCCAAGTGGATTTACATATGAGACTCAAGTACCCAACCAAGTGGGTTTACACATTTCAATTCAGCTACCCAACCAAGTGGGTTTACAAAATTTGACTCAGCTACCCAACCAAGTGGGTTTACAAATTTGACAAGTCCTTACATGACTGAATATTACAATTTTACAACATGAGTCTCAACAAGACCTTTTCATCAAACTACAAATATAACTTTTAAGACCAACACCAGAAAGTCCTCAAGAAAGAGAACATATTTCAGAACCATCATAATGCCAACACTGCATTATACTCAGCAAAGCTAATGCTCCCCCTGAATCTATGCAACCAAGCAATCTTTCCAAATGACTAAGGCTCCCCCTTAGTTTGTGCATCCTGAAAACTTCCACCAACAAATCATCAAGGCATCTTCATCGAAACATTAGAAACAGAATTATGAGAACTGGAACACCACCAGAGATACCAAACAGTATCAGAGATACCAAACAGCACTGCAGCTGTGCTGAAGAGAGCTGAACCAACCAAAAATTGCCAGCAACCAAACATACGCGGTTTTCTGTGCAGGAACTCGCGTACATACGCGACTGTGTTTCAGGAAACCCGCGTATCCCAAGACATCTTCTAAATTTCAACCAGATCTGATTCTTTGTAAGGCAAAGACAGTGTTCAGCTTCTTTCTGAGACATTTGAATGCTTCCCTGGACTACAGATAGATAGAACGATGTAGTTGTGTCTTCAAGCGTCATCCAACGGTTGTGGCATCAGTATAATAGTAACCAAGCCTTCAGATTCTTTGCAGCATCAATACAATCTTTCCAAGAGAGATTCTCATATCAGAACAACATCTTCACATAGGTGTCAAGCAATCATCCATGTGGTCCAACATCACCATGATTTATCAGCAACCAGGGCTCAAAAACTCATCATAATAAACCATGTACCAAGTCATCATCATTTGAGCATGAGTATCACAAAAACCAAAGAACAAGCAATCATATTGCCAACAATGCAATCATTAGTATTCAACTTGCTGCTCCCCCTAAACCAATGCTCTTCCTTAGCTTGCAATCTGAAGCACCTTCAACAGCAAGTCATCAACAACAATATCTGCATGATCTGTCCTCATCTCTGAATTATAAGACTTTCATCTCAACAACGAATGCTCTTCATCATAAAGCAACCAGGCTTCATCCATAATGTTCAACGCAAGAACCCATGTATCATTTCATTATTATGAGTATAACCAGAATAATGCTAACAGTGCAATCATCAGCAGTCAGACTGATGCTCCCCCTGGACCTCTGCTCCAGATCTTCAGTTATCAAATAAATTCTTTTATCATCAATGCATACGCGTCTGTGTCTGATGAAACTCGTGTGTATACGCGACTTTGGTTAATATAACCCGCGTATGGAAAGTGAAGCATATAAAAATTTCATCTTCCTTCATTTCCTCCTGAGCTTGTACCTCCTGTACCTGTCCTTTCCACATCAGATGCGCTGTCAGAAGTAAACATATCCAGAATAATCAAATCAACCATGAGAGTCATCATGCATTGCTCCCCCTGTGATGATACATTACTAAATCTCATAATGTATCCCACATCATTCCTGCAGTCAATAAGAAAAATCAGCTTCATAAGCGGATGACTGCAGTAGGGTCAGAATTCCCTACGTTTCTGATTGGTCCTCCTTCCTTTTCCAAATTTGTTTGAGCTTTCCAACTGTGTGCTGAAAATTGTCCGCTTTCCCATATCTGTTCATCCTGCATTCTTTTTCTACATGTCCATACTTGTTACAAGCATAACATCTCATGTGGCCAGAGAAATAAACATAAGAATCATAATGAGTATTTCTAATATTCCTCCTTTTACACTCCGCTGCTTTATGTCCATACTTGT
Organism: Pinus albicaulis; assembly: GCA_034641835.2. Classification (NCBI taxonomy): domain Eukaryota; kingdom Viridiplantae; phylum Streptophyta; class Pinopsida; order Pinales; family Pinaceae; genus Pinus; species Pinus albicaulis. Next base: position 1,543,789,453 of record CM076575.1, read on the forward strand.
TACATGAAAAACAATATCCCTTGAAGAAACCAGAGTACCTTTCTATGTAGGAACTCTTTGTTTGAGGCTGAAATGATCTGCTCCTGCAATTTGCTGCAACATGCCCATAATTATGACATTTAAAACATTCAATGTTCTTGAATGAATTCCTTTGAGAATTCATGATTGTTGGTTGATTTTTTGTTTCTTTCAACACTTCAGGTTTTGCATTGACATTCTCTGAATTTTTGGCACTTCCTTGTGAGCTAGATTCTCCTTTAACAGTTTCATGGAAACCAAGACCAAGTTTGATAGCAGGAGACCTTTGATTACTCAGAATATTGTCCAAAATATTGGTACTATCTTGAAACCTCAAAAGTTTAACCTTTTCTTCTAATTTACCTTTGAGAATATTTACCTCAACCTCCAAGTCTTGACATTGCTTTGTCATGCTTTCTTCTTTCCTTCTTCCATCTTCCACTTGATCCTTCAGATTTAGGATCTCTTCTTTCAACCAATTTTCATTTTCTTCACATGTTTGTTCTAGCTCTTCATTCTTCCTTTTTGATTTTTCCGGATCTTCTTTGAGAGATATGATTTCTGCTTCAAGGCCTTCCTTTTCAAATGATTGTAGAGGTTCCTCATTTTTCTTACTTGATGCTTCTAGATCTGCCTCCAGAGAAATGATTGCGGCTTCAAGTCCTTCATTCTTCTTGCTTGATTTTTCAAAATTTTCTTCTAGTTCTTTAATACGATTTTGATAATTGTCCACCTGACCATTCAGCATTTCTATTTGTTCTTTCACTTGAGAGATCATCTCTTTGTTGATAGAATCTTTCTTATCAATTGCTCTTTGTTGTTCTTCATCTTTGATCTTGAGAGCTTTCTATATTTCCAAAACACTACTTTCACAAACTTCATTATTGTTTGTACAACTAAGATCATGCAAAGGATGACCCCAATCACTATCTGATTCATCTTCTTCAATTTCTGCTAACCATGTTTTCTGAGAGATTTATTTGTTTCGAGTAGGCTTCTTCTTTTGCTCTTTTGCCATGAGCACTTTCAGATCATGGTCAGAATCTTCTTCATCTTCACTGGATACTTCATCATCATCTTCTTTTGCATAATAACTCTTTCTCTTTTCAAATTGTTTCCCTTTACCATGTTTTTCTTTATAAGGACATTTAGCAGCATAGTGACCAACTTTTCCACACTCAAAACATTAGAAGGGAAGCTTACCTTTGAATCTTCCAGTACCTAGTTGAAGCTTTCTCACGAAATTCGCTTCTTCTTCATCGGATATATAGCTGGATTCTTTAACAACTTCCTTTTCCTTTCCTTTTGTAGATGCCTTAAAAGCAGCTTCTCTTATTTGAGAAGGACCTCCTTGTCTCATTTCAAAAGCAGTCAGAATACCATGTAATTGAACAATAGTAAGAGTTTGCAGATCTTGCCTTTCTTCAATAGCTGAAACTTTAGAGTCAAATTTTGAAGTCGAGGATCTTAAGACTTTTTCCACCGGAGTAGTATCAATTATGGTTTCACCCAAATTTCTCATTCGATTTACAATATCGTCCAGACGTAAGAAGAAATGGGCAATACTCTCATCACTATGCATCTTCAAATTTTCATATTCAATTCTAAGAGTTTGGAGTTTTGCACTTTTTACCTTTGTGTCTCCTTCATAGCTTAGAATAATTTTGTCCCATATTTCTTTTGCTGAATGTAGCTGCATCACTTTAGCAAATTTTGATTCAGACATGCTTCCCAATAAGACATTCACTGCTTTGGCATTGATTTCATACTTCTTTCTTTCAGCTGCATCAGTAGGAATATTTGCCGGGTATTGATAACCTTCTTGCACGATTGCCCATACATCTGTACCAAGACTTTGCAGATATGCTTTTGTTCGTACCTTCCAGAATATCAGATTGCTTCCATTGAATAGAGGTGGCTTTATAGACATCACTCCTTCTTGACTTCCCATTGCGACGGATCTCCTTCAAGCGATCAAGCTTCTGCACAAGGACCAACTCTGATACCAATTGTTGGGAAAAATACTGAGAGGGGGGGGTGAATCAGTATTTACTGCATATTCACAACTTTTTACTTTTTCACTTTCTAGAACCCATACACTACTTTCCTTTAGTAAACTCGCGTATATACGCGGATATCCTTCATACAACTCGCGTATTAGCAGAGATCTAGATATGCAGATATTTATTAACTTAGTTCTTCACATATATCATTCATCAGATGTTAAGTTATCAGAAAACATGTGCAGTAACAACAGAATAAACCATCACACAAAGCATCACACATGAACACCAGGATTTTTAGGTGGAAACCCAAGTCGGGAGAAAACCACCGCTGCAGTTGCTCAGCCTTCAATATTTTATTATAGAGAAAACATCTTACAACATATGTGCTGGTGCAGACTCCTACCAGCACGCAGGCACCCACCTGCGCTCGTTTACCAGCCTCTCCTGGAAGGGAGCTCCAACCCCCTGACTCGTTTACCGGCCTCTCCTGGAAGGGAGCTACGACCCCCTGATCTCGTTTACCAGCCTCACCTGGAAGGGAGCTACAACCCCCTGACTGAAGGCTACAACCCTCAGCACCACCTTGGACCACGTTTCATCAATTTTCACATTGGATCCAACAACTTCAATAGAACAACACTTGCAGGCCACATTTCATCATATTTCCAGACTAGACCCTTTCCTTACTTTTAAGCACAAACATACATCACCAACAGATACTTATCAACACAGATCAGATAGCAGAAACACAACAAAATAGAACAGATATTTCATACCCCTTGCTTCAGCAAACCCTAGTTTGCATACGCTCTTTCCCTTTACTGATATCGCGTATATACGCGCTTCTGTCCACACAAACCATCATATACCTCTGTATGTATTTCATTGCGCATACGCGCTTTCTCTTCACTGAACCTGCGTATATACGCGCTTCCTCCGCGGCGAAGTAGCGTATAGATATTCAATCATTACAGAGCAGCATACTTCATCAGATCAGATATTCAGTTCAGATCTCCCCTTTTACTTTAGACAGATGTTCGCCTAGATGTTCGCCTCATCACAGATCTAAGCCTTCCATAAGCAGATCTAGAGGATACAAGTACATTTCAGATCTAGATCCCCTTCTTCATCATTGGTGCATCATATATTCAGATTTACCATTCAAGTGTAACCCTTTCCATTCAGATCTACTTCAGAGAGAAGTATTCATTCAAGCTCAGACATCTTGCACCCACACTCATGATATGCACAATGAATTTCTTCTCCTTATATAGGTTTTCCTTTTTCAATACCATGAGCCCCTTTTTCAATACCATGGGCCAAAACAATACCATGAGCCCAAAACAACCTGGACGGGGTCAATTAAGCGGATCATTACCCAATACAATGAGTCAATACCATGGTGGTTACCCCTGGTTTTGCACTTTTTGAGCGCTTTTGCCCATACGTGACTTGGCACGTTATTTTCCGCGTGCATACACGACTTCCCTTAGGCAAATTCGCGTATACAAAGAGACATACTCTTTTCATCATGTTTTGAGCACATTCTGAATTCCTTTCTTCATTGCCTTCTGTACACACTGTAGAAACATCATATTTTCTTCATCAGGAGCATATTCTTTCAAGCACAACTTCATGAGGTTGTCTTTCAAGGACAACACTCAGCATCAGATTGCTTAACAAACATCATTTCATATCAGAGTTACATCATTTACCAAGTCCAACAAGTCACGAATAACTTCATCAGGTGGTTTGCCATCAAGGACAACACATGTCAATAGTCGCATGTCTTTATCTTCATTCAGTGGGTTGCCATCAAGGACAACACTCTGCATCATATTTCCAACACACCTGATACACAAATCAACGATGTCAGAGTAGCTCTCTTGATATACATCACCTTTTCCCATAAGATTTAATGTTTCAACCCATTGATCTTTTATTCCCGTAATTAATGCAGTTTTCAAAACGTTATCAGGTAAGGGTGTAGATGCATAAGGGGATCTTTGAAGATTATATTGGAATCGTTCCACATACTCCTCCAAGGTCTCACTTGGTTTTGCTGTCATCTGGAATATTTCATCTTTTAATTCCCGAGACCTGCAATAATCTTGATATTTCTTTAAAAATGCAACCTTCATATGATCCCAATCAGTTATGACACCCCCACCTAATCCCATAAGCCATCATAAGGCTGCTCCTTTTAGTGTAGAAGGGAACAATTTCAGTTTTTGGGCATCGGTGGTGTAATCATATCCTCTGCACAGCACGTCAAATTCAAACAAAAACGCATCTGGGTCTTCTAATGTCAAACCATGAAATGTAGGAATATGTTGAAGAGGAATAGCTTTCATGGGTGCGTTGACTGCAGTATCTACTATAGGATATTGCAGCGTAGAGGTTTGCTGCTGGTTTTGATTTTGGTTCTGGGCCATTTGACAAAAGATATGCCAATACCCTTTTGGTATCTCCAGGGAATTTCTAGGCTGACGAACAAGGGTAGAAATAGCTTTGACAACGCTCCCTCTGTCTGGAATAAGTATTCCCTGTTGTCCTACTGTTTGAGGTGATTCAGGACCTTGGTTCTGGATAAGTTGAACAACACTTCCCCTATTTGGGCTATCTATTGTTTGGGTAATTTTAATAGGTGATTTTGAATTTGTAGTTTCTCCTGTTTCCCCTTCTCCCTCCTGGAGATTGCTGGAGTTCCCTTCTTGAAGGAAACTTATGCAAGGATTCTCAATTTCTTGGGAATCTTGCTCAATTCCTTCTGTTTGACTGTGTATGTCAGCGAAGGCTTCAGATGGTGACTCTGTAGCCTGAAGGGAACTAGTAGGCTGTCTAGAAGTAGTTCTTTAAAATCCTACAGATGGCTGAGATTCAGTTTTCTTAAGGATTTCGTCAATAAAGGTTGTGCGCCCAAGGGTCACCGGTCCCTTAGTTTTTTCAGTTTTAGGAGGAATCTTGTTTCGCTTAATTGGTTTATTCATTCAAAGAAACAATCCGTCATTCCTACCCAAAAGAAAAGCTTACTTACTTCTGCTGTGAAGTGAGCTGCGAGCAAGTGTGTTTCTTGCCCAGTGCGCAGGTTCTTACCTTTCATCTTTAATACCCAATTCTCTGCAGGCAGAAGGAAATCAGTTGTGCATTACTCCTTTAAAATGGCATACACTCTCCCCGGAAACGACACCAAAATGTTGGACCATAAAAAGGTATCTTTTGAACACCTAATTAGCCTACATTAATCATCAATCCGGGAGTGTCTTTTTATCTCAAGAGTGTACTCTGTCTGAGGCTGCAATTGTCTAAGAGAAATGCTTGTGAGGATGTAGCATAGAATATCAAATACAGAAGTAATAAATGCTTGGAAAGGAAACCTAATTACAATGACAGGAATGTAAAAAGCTAAACTACATCAATCTTGCGTAACATCGATCAGGGATGCAGTAGCAATAACTCGTTCCCCTAGAAATCGATGCAATATGACCAAATCTGGGGACTCTGGAGAGTATATCTCTATCCACTACAGTTCGGTGATCTTAAAGCAAGTGGAACAACTGAAAGGAAATGAAATCCAGAAAAGGAACAACAGCATGAAATAAACAACAATTGCAATTCTTAAAATAAACAGCACCTACGATCCTAATGCAAATTGAACAATTAAATCTTAAACTCAAACCTGTTGACATTAAATTGCAATCCAACCACAGACCATAGATGAATGGAATAGCACTTACTGTAATTACAGAACAGCAAAATCACAAGGCAGTAACGAGATAACTGATCGTTAAATGTAATTGCGGTAAGGAATGAAACAACAATGATTCTTCACTTGCCTCAACAATCGATGAAAGAACTCTGTAAATGAAATCAACACAGAACACACTTCACGCATAAACAAATAAAGATTAATAATACAACAACAAAGTAATCCACCAGAGCCGGGCCCTTAGCACCAGTGAAATACTGGTGGGCTTAACTCAGAATTCTAAAGAATAGCCGAAACCTGTGTCTTTATATTAATCCAAAAGGCATTACAAACAACGTTCTCTCACGACAGAGAGTCAATAAACATTCAATCGCAAAGGAAATATAAAAGTTTGTTTTTAATGAAAATGTCTTTTACATAATATCCATTCCCTCCCCGGTCACTACAGATCGTTGCCTTTATAGCTGATCCTTGGACGGACAAATCAAGAGATATGATAAATTTGCACAGCGATCCCTCGGGATCTTTCGATCCTGAGGGATTCACTCCTTCCTTGTTTTTTTATCGTTCTGTTAACTTTGTTTAAGGCAGAGCTATCCCCTGCCCTTTTCGGGAAATTCGTTCAGATCTTCTTGGCTTTAGCTGGATATGGTTTATCACGAATGGAGTAGAAGTCATATTGTTTTCAGCCACGCCTTTGATACAGCTGCTCACCTCTTCAAATTCCTGTTTTGACCATAAAAACAACCTTTTCGTCATCTTTTAGGCTAAACATAAATCTTTCCAATTTAATTGCAATTCTTATGGTAAATTACCTTTCCAAGGCAGTCAACAGTATATCTATGGTAAAATAATGAACAAATACATAAGGATTTCATACCTTTTTCACAGCTCAATAGAACCCTCCGCGAAAAAACCTCCCACTCCTCACAAACCCGATCAAAATTTTCTTCATGTATAAGGGGATCAACATCGTCACTTCCTTCATCTAACAAAGGGTATCCATCAAAATGCCAAGTGCCATATCTTAAATTGCTCCAATTTTCAATGATACTTCCATTTGATGACCCGATATTTGAAGAAATGTTATGAAATTTCATGAAATGGTTTGTATAAAAGCAACTCACTCCAACAAAAGATATCAAATTATTCAAAATATTCCTCAGTAACAACAAAAAATGGTGGCCAAACACAAACAATAACAAGGATATTGCGGGCCTTACATGCCTCCTGCCTACGCCTCGCATCATTACTCCAAGATCTTGTTATTTCTATCAAGCACAAATTCTCCAAAATACTTGGTCGGCTTTGATAAATCTTAATAAAATTGTTTCCACACAAAAATTCATCAAAATGGAATGAAATCTTTTTGTACAAGTTCTTCCCAACATTCAACAAGAAAATTTTGCGACTACAAATTACAAGAGGGAGGTTTAGCAATAAATGAAAGTTTTTTTGTGCTCCAATGTCAAGGTCAACAAGCATTTCTATAAGGAACCTTCTATAGGCAGAAACCATAGGAGCCGATGAGCCACATCATGTAACAACTCTTGTTAACATATCGTGATATCTCTCTGATCTCCTCCCTACCTTTGAAGCATATTTCACAATATACTTAAGAACTACATGTCAAGAGGCAATAGGCTGACAATCAATATTAGCTCACCACATTTTTAAAATATCGGCATTGTGTACATTTAAATGATCATCATTTCGAGTCGGTTCATACCTTTTTTCGCTTTCTCATCTATTTACAATGTCAAATTGGCACGAACCTCCCATGGAGCATCAGATCTACACAAAATCATATTCCCTTTTTTGCATAAAAAATAATCAACACTGCATTTTGTATTCCTTTGCACATGATTAACCAAATGTTCATAATCCTCTTGAGGATAGCTAGCAATTTTTTTCTACGTATTTATAAGACAAGGATCGTCATTCAGAGTTCGAGAGATCATCACATTTTGATGATGTATGTCACGTGGATTCCAAGCCATCACATATTTGTCAAAGAATCACTTTGCTGCATCGATAATAGCGGCATTGGACCAATCCAATATTTCCATATACTGTGCTCTAGGAAACCACAAGAAACCAAGGATGTGAGCTGAACCTCTATGTTTCCACTCATACCTGCGAAAAATTATAACGTACAACTGTTGCCGGATAAATCAATCTTGCGGACAAGATCGATCTCCCTAGTACCAAAAGGTAATCTAGCAACAAACAATCAAACAAACCTATCTTTCTCTAGACATATGCGATTTACAAAAGAATACTATAAAGGTGTTAAGGTCTTACCGTAGATCCAATGCTTGTTCGAAGTAATTGTCCCTCGGTCACTTGAAGGAGTTATCTCTATAGACCTGTAGTCACAAACAAGCAAACATTAAATATCACCTGTATAGTAAATATTATAAATCATACCTATCATGGTGATCAAGGAATCCATGAAATAAATAGTTAATTAACAACTTATTGAGAAAAATGAATCCATTTGTATTAACTTTGAATGAAGGAAAACCTTACAACCTTAGTGTTGATGTTGAACAGGCCTTCTCGGGGTCCGAAGAAGGAATATCCTCTACTCTGACAAGCCTTTCACTCTTCCAACTGAGACAGATAGAGATATGTGATCTTTTCTCACAAAATATCAGTTAAATGAGTCTGAATCCCAACAAAACTTTACCTCAAACAATTCTAAATCTTGAACTCCCCTTGAGGCTACCCAATTCCTCTTTTTATAGTGCAAAAGAGGAGGTTTCAGTTCCAACTATGAAGGGATAGAATCCTCCTTCAAAGCGATAAGCTCCTCACATCAAGGGGTTAGCTCCTTAAGGCAAGGGATACATGAACCTCAAAAGAGCAGTTCTGCCACCGCAAGATTCTTTCTAGAGGCTTCTAGAAATTACTAAAAGTGATATTTTTGAGTTTACTTGCACCTTTTTAATCTTTTACAGGGGTCTGCACCCTTAACATAGAGAAAGTGCGTTCAGGTACGCAGGAGTCATGAACATTAGGTGTGGGACCGCAGGCAAGACAAAGATAAAGTGCGATACTAAAGTTTCAAATACTTTTGAGAGATTTTCTCTTATTTATAAGGCTTGACATGAGCAACTGATGTGTTAGACTTGAAAAGGAGGAAGTATGACTGATAATGAGCTCATACAGATAGCAGAATGTCAAGGTGACAATTTTTAGTGCAACAGATTTCCCCCTAAAGTGCGAAGTCTGGAATAGATGAAGATGAAGTCTGTCATATATGAAGAGTGAAGTACTTTATCATTTCAAGGATCATCCTATGGAAACCCCAGTCGGAACCTGTAAAAATATTCAATGAAAAACATATATATGTAAACATATCATCGCTGAGGTAGGCATTCTCATACTCAGATCAAAACTAACTAGAAAACTGACTTAAACTGTTCTGATATAGGAATGATTTTCAATACATCAACAGTATAGACATGTGTATACACAGTATGGAGGTAGCCATATGTTTATGAATAGTCCACTATATAAATGATAACAAAATTCCTCCCAGCCTGGATGGTAGAAACTAGATCCAGGGTCTTGATTTCCGCTTCTCGAACTAGTACGATTCTATCCATGTGAATGAATTTATCGAAGTTGAACATGGTAGAAACCACTAGATTACCAGTCAATAATGTAGACAGTTAACAAGTGTGAGAGTAACCACGAGTAATGTCAATGGCTCTCAAAGTACTCAGTACAATCCATGAAATTTGAATGAATGAGCTGAAGTCAAAAATGTCACGGAAACATTCAATTGAAGGTGAATGATGCAACCTCTCGTCGAAGGCGAGAAAACCACCTTTGAGGCATGAAAATTTCAAGGTACTGACGATTTCTAGATCTACTTCCTAGATAATGAGCTGTCGTCGATAGGAAGTGATCCATCGTAGGCACGCCCACAACACGAAATCATAGATCAAGTTTGAAGAAATATATTGGGAAGGACTGACTCAGGGATGGTCAAAATGGATGAGAGATATTTTGCAGATGAATGGTTTGTTTGAAATGTCCTCTTGAACACATAACGACACTACAGATGGTTTGGTTACAATTGACCCAAAGCTAATACCCAGAAACCGGCTGAAGACTTTCAATATGGTTTGATTAACTGTTAGGAAAAGGATTTCCTAACCCAGGTGAACAAAAGTGTCGTGTTCAAGAGTGGTTAACGGCTTTTCGAATAATCAAAATACAACAAACAGGTTCATTTTTCTCTCTTTTCCCCCACCATTTCTGGCAAGTACCTCTTTATTTTTTACAAGCTTGAGGAGGATAACATTTTCTTGTTTATAAGCTCATCCTTTGAATGAGTCCAGCTTAGTTTAAAATTTGAACCCTAAGAAGGAGTGGTTCGTTCCTGTTTAAAATTGAACAGGTCCTTCATTGTTACATTTTAACGAGTCCAGTATAGGAGAAACTCGGTGTTTTTCAATTTTAGGGAGTCAGAAGAAAAAACTTAAGAAAACTCCATGGGTGTACTTTTTCGTAAATTTAGTCTCTCAGGCCCGAAAAAGGATAAAATAATGCAAGAGAGAACTCTATTGACCGTAATTAGTCAACGTATACCTTTTTCGTAAATTGTCCATTTCAGTCTGTAAAAGGGCTAAACTTATACTGAAGGGACGATCATTCAATTACTTTAACGAGTTCGAATAGTCAAGTACTTGGAAATATTTTCATTTTTAAAGAGTCTGAAAAGGGCTTAAAAGAGAACTCAAGATTTTGCTTTTTCGTAAGTTTTAACGAGTTTGAAAAAATGGATAAAAATGTACTCATGGTTTTCTCTTTTTCGTAAGTTTTAACGAGTTCGAAAAAGGGATAAAAATGTACTCATGTGGTCGACTTTAAATTTAATTTACGAGCAGGAAAAGACGAAAAGAACTCGGCATTTTCATGTGTTTTGCGAGAGTGAAAGATAGCAAAATAATCTCAGGAATTTCATGAGTTTAACGAGTGTTGAAAATAACCGAAATTGACTCAAGATAGGTTTCATTTTTACAAAAGCTTGAAACAGAGAAAAACTATGCTTCAGAGTGGTTTTATTTTTACACAAGCTTGAAACAGAGAGAAAATTGTGCTTGATGCCCCCTAAGCGTAACTGCTAGAGCGCATGCCCCCTAGCTTCATTTAATTCAACTAAGTACATTGCTAGTAATTAATAGCCAGATGGAATGAAGGTTCATTTACGAGATCATATGAAAGACCCGACCTAAAACTATAAGAAAATTATGCAAAAACTGAAATAACTAACCTAAATATATGACTTAAGATTTATGAGATCTAGTCAAAGACTCGACTCAATTAGGGGAGGATTTGTTTCATTTTTTAACGAGCTTGACACAGGAAAATAACTATGCTCATGGCAACGTGTTTCATTTTTTAACGAGGTTGACACAGTAAAGGAACTTTCCTCTTGATACACTGATTCATTTTTAACGAGGTTGACACAGTAAAAGGAACTTTCCTCATACCTGATTCATTTTTTACGAGGTTGACTCAGTAACAGGAACCATCCTTAGAAGCTACTTATTTCTAATCTATTAATCTATTCTCTACAATCTATCTACTAATTCATTTTTTAATGAGGTTGACACAGGAAAAGAACTGTCCTCATACCTGATTCATTTTTTAACGAGGTTGACACAGTAAAAGGAACTATCCTCAGGCCACTGATTCATTTTTTAACGAGGTTGACACAGTAAAAAGAAATATCCTCGGAAACAACTTATGTCTAATATATTAATCTACTCTCTACAATTTACCTATTGATTCATTTTTTAATGAGCTTGACACAGGAAAAGAACTGTCCTCATACCTAATTCATTTTTTAACGAGGTTGACACAGTAACAGGAACTATCCTTTGAACTAAATGATTCATTTTTTAATGAGGTTGACACAGTAAAAGGAACATTCCTCACACTCACTGATTCATTTTTTAACGAGGTTGACACAGTAAAAGGAACTATCCTTGGACTCACTGATCATGGCTTCCAACTGGAAGAAACACATGTCAATGGACACACCTTGATCATGGCTTCCAAGAGGTCTTCATCAGAAGGAAGAATAGTTCTATGGAAGGAACACATGTCAAGGGACTCAAAAGGGATAAGAACATCGCGTTCAAATAATCCCATAGAGTTTTCCACGTCAATTACCGGATCTAAGTCAAAGGAAGACGAGAAAACAGTGAGAGGTTCGCTTACATCAGTAACTAAAAACATGGGACTAGTTGCCACATTATTAACCCGTGGTGGGGTAGATACCACTTTAGAATCAGGAACATTTAGGGGTGTCATATTATTGGTAGTCGAAACAAGACTAGGAAACGAAAGCTGGTCTACAGTCACAATATTGCCATTGTGAGGGAAAGACATCACGCGAAAGAGTGTCGATATGACAACTTTCATTGCATAAACATAGTCTCGCCCAAGGAGTAAATTGAAATCCAAGGGACCTCGAACTACCATAAGATCAATACAGATAGTTTTACCTTCCAAAGTAATAGAAAACTTAGGAAGGATCCCTAAAGGTTCACTAATGGTTCTGTTAAAAGCTTTCAGATTCTGCGTAATAGGCACAAGATGAGGGGAACCCAAAGCTTTCCAAGCAGTTGAGGATAAAATACTAACAGAAGCACCTTCATCTACCTGTGTGCGGTGTATGTCCCTACCACCAAACTTCACAATGATTTGGAAAGGGATGGAGGAAGGAAGACGAGGTTCTGTCAGTCTATTCCAATCAAAGGAAAATACCTCAGTACTTGGAGGGGGTTCTGTAGAAACATGTGAAATTCCCCCCGGCGTAGAAGAATCTGATGTAACAAGAAGAACCTGAGTAGTATGAAGTTCACTCTCTACAGGGAGAATGGGATCGACCGAATGTGAAATCGAATCGACCACTTGATCAACTAATGGATCATCAACTTGAGTGATATGAGTTTCACTCTCCAATGGAAGAGTGGGATCGACTGTACTTGAAATTAGATCAATCACTCTGTCAGTTGATGGTAGGTTGGGAGAAAGTTTACGGTAACCAGTTGGAAATTCTTGCTGTGGAACAGTAAGGTTTTCCAATAATTTTGAGGCTTCATCCATGTGAGGGCAAATGTGAGTTTGATGACTCCCTTTTCATAACTTACAAGGAAACCTAACTTTACCCTTTTTCCCAGGAACCTGACTATCACTGGTTGATGGATCAATGGAAAGTTGATGAGATTTTTCTGACCATACTTCCAAGACCTTTGGAATACCGGGACAATTGATAAGGAAGTGGTCACCCTTACAAAGCCTGCAAGGGTATTTGGGTTTACGATGCATGTTGGAGGTTTCCTCAACACAAATAAAACTTACAACCATGGTTGGTTGGTTGACTTATTTCTTATCTTGCTTCTTCTTCTTCTTCTTCCCTTTCTTCTTCTTCTTAGCCACCTGGTTACTAGCGTCAAGGCTTTTACCAAGCGAAGAGGAAGAAATGGAGGAAGAAATATTAGGCGAAGAAGGTAAAGGGTCAACAGAAGGTTGGTGATGTTGAGATGGTGAACTCTGTTGAGGTGAAGCATCTAGCTGAGGTGGAACAATTGGAGTATTCGAGGCCAACGAAGTTGAAAATAACCATATCGATAAACCTATTGTAAATCCAGGTAATGAAAAAGTAGCCATATAAGGAGGACCAACATTTCCAAAACAAGGAAAAGTACTAGGATTCTCGTTAAGAGGGGTTCCTTGGTTGGTAAATTCCAGAACAGTTGCCATTATATTCAACTTCAGTGAATTTTATTAACAATTTAAAACTAAAATTAACAATTCACAATTCACACCTAACAATTAAAATTCACAATTCACACCTGTGGTCTCTAAAAGTAAAAACAAACAAATTAACACGCGCTATCAAATCTAGGAGTCAAACAATGCACAAATAGTAGATTCCCACACTAAAAACACTATTTGGTGATGGAATCCAACATCGTAGAATTTTAATGCAGAAATGGCGGTTGGAACAGTTACCCTGAAAACCTGCTTAATGAAATATACTGGCACAAGTTTCTTCACAAAACCATCTCGAGTGAAGAGAACCCCTAGAGAGTCCAAGTGAGTATAGTCAACGTCTGCTCCAGGTACGGTGAGATCTTTCCTTCACCGTCACCTTAGGAAATAATCTTAAATTTATGGACACTAAGGTTACCAACAACAAAAAATACAACTGGGGGAACAGTCTACGATCCAATTCTACGTGCAAGGGCAAAGTAACAAAGCTCAATCCCCTTGAAGGCTCCTTAACATGGTCAATCTGAGGTTTACCAACAAGTGACCCCAGGCTCCTCGACAATGGTTAATCCGAGGTTTACCGTTTGTAATGCGCGTAGATCTTCTATCTTCCCCGATGAAACAAAATTGATTGTCTCAAAGTTTTGGACATGATCTCGTGATTAACTCCTTTAAGAGAAGCTTCCCAGAATGTACCAGTTACAATTGGATTTATTTCCTACCGCAAGATTTATCTACTTGTTTTTTTTAGTTCCTTTGGAAATTTAACTACAACCTATTCCAAAGCACTAATCCTGAGCTAGATTGGTGGAAAGAGCCCTTAAAATGTAAAAATTACTAGATGAATTTTAATTAAGCGTTGTGTTATTTAGGCTATTATTACTCAAAAGGGTAAATGGATATGAAACCAATGGTGTTATGACCCGACCCAAAACTGAATGCAATCGAATATGATAATGTAATCTTTTCAATTCAATGAATCCTAACTAAAGTAAGGAGAGAGTTTCCATTCACTTCCAACAATGCAAAAAATTGATCACTAAGAGAAAATATAACAAATTCTCTAATGCACTAATTTCATCAAGAAAAACTAATGCAAATCAATTCCAAAACAATTTTTTTTATTTTTGTGTTTTTAAAGCAAGCATAAGAACATCTAAATTCAAATTAAAGAAAACTGATCTAAATCTACGATTGATTTTTCATAATGTATACTATGTAGTTGTAATCTATGCACAATTTACTCATATTTTGAAAATGAGAATTCTAATTATGCAAATGTGATCTATGCAAGAGAATTCTCAAACACAAGATGATTCTAATGTAATCTAAGAACCAATCAAGTGCAAGTAAAGAAAATTGGGTGAGAGTTCCAAAGATCAAAAAATAAAAACACTCAAAGGCGATTAACACTCATACACAATTTAGCCCCCAAGTAATGACCAAAGGAAATCAAATTAAGAATTTCTCAAAAAAGAGACTCAAAACACCCAATTAACTTGACAGAGATTGATGAGATGAAAAATTTTCTATAAGAAACTTATAAACAAGGATTTTTGATAGAAAAATACAGATCTGGGTAGATGCTAAGAATCTTAAATTAAATCTAAACTCAAACTGGAAGGAGAAATCTTATGTTTTTCAAAAATTTGATAGGGTCTGCAAGCTCTAGAGAAAACAGGTGCATTCTCGCACTGGTTACTCAAGGAAAGTGTGGAGATGCCCGCACTGTGTGTGAAGACAAAGTGCGGTCCCCTGAAAACTTCAAGAAAAACAAAAAAGTTCTTAAAATTTTTGAAATAAAAGTAAAACTAAGCTACCCAGGCAAGTATACATCAATCAAAAACTAGAAAAAATCAATTTCTCAAGTCAAAACAAAGGAAAACCAAAAATCAAGAATCTTTCCCCAGTATGATCGCCAATTTGTTGACCGGATAAATCAATCTTGCAGACAAGATCGATCTCCCTAGTCCCAAAAGGTAATCTAGCAACAAACAGCCAAACAAACATATCTTTTTCCAGACATATGCAATTTAAAAAATAATACTATAAAGGTGTTAAGGTCTTACCATAGATCCAATGCTTGTTTGAAGTAGTTGTCCCTCGGTCACTTGAAGGAGTTATCTTTATAGACCTGCAGTCACAAACAAGAAAACATTAAATAGCACCTGTATAGTAAATATTATAAATCATGCCTATCATGTTGATCAAGGAATCCATGAAATAAACAGTTAATTAATAGCTTATTGAGAAAAATGAATCCATTTGTATTAACTTTGAATGAAGGAAAACCTTACAACCTTAGCCTTGATGTTGAACAGGCCTTCCTGGGGTCCGAAGCAGGAATCTCCTCTACTCTGACAAGCCTTTCACTCTTCCAACCGAGACAGATAGAGGTATGTGATCTTTCCTCACAAAATCTTGGTTAAATGAGTCTGAATCACAACAGCACTTTACCTCAAACAATTCTAAAGCTTGAACTCCCCTTGAGGCTACCCAATGCCTCTTTTTATAGTGCAATAGAGGAGGTTTCAGTTCCAACTATGAAGGGATAGAATCCTCCTTCAAAGGGATAAGCTCCTCACATCAAGGGGTTAGCTCCTTAAGGCAAGGGATACATGAACCTCAAAAGAGCGGTTCTGCCACTGCAAGATTCTTTCTAGAGGCTTCTAGAAGTTACTGAAAGTGAGATTTTTCAGTTTACTTGTTTCTTTTTAATCTTTTACAAGGGTCCACACCCTTTACATAGAGAAAGTGCGTTTAGGTGCGCAGGAGTCATGAACATTAGGTGTGGGACTACAGGCAAGACAAAGAGAAAGTGTGATACTAGAGTTTCAAAGACTTTTGAGAGCTTTTCTCTTATTTATAAGGCTTGACATGAGGAACTGATGTGTTAGACTTGCAAAGGAGGAAGTATGAGTGATAATGAGCTCATACAATCAGCATAATGTCAAGGTGACAGTTTTTAGTGCAACAACAGCTCACATCTATTAAGAAATGATAAGAAAGAAAAAACCTTTTGCTTCAAATGTTTAAGAAAATAGTCAAGAAGGAGTGACAATGCACCTATAGCAATAGTTTTTATCACGAATATATCCCTATAATATTATTTGCAGGAAGATACTGAATCGTTCATGCATGTGCATAACGACTAAATGCGGGTAACAAATAACATTTTCATTTCTTCTCGCATTCTCAGTTTGCAAATGAGAATGTATGTTTGAAGGCAATATAACATGCAAGTGAGGCCACTTCGTGTCAGCTCTAGACAAAGTAAAAAACAAAGTAAGGCAACCCAACTAGGTGATCATGTCTGTGAGATTGGAAAGACACTTTGTTCAATAATACCTTGTACCCCTAAGAGAAGATCAAAAATGCATTAAATTCTTTTCCAATTTAATATTTTAAAGATCAGAAAGTTGCTGACGTAACTCCATAATAGTTACAAGTGCATTTTCTTGGATATTGTTCTTCAAAAAGAAAGAATTTTTCCCTTGACTATGATGATGCATAATCATATTCAACAAGAAATATTGAAACTGAGGATGGATTCATAATCTTTGATCATAATATCTCAATATATGCAAACCATATTCATTCATATCCACATTGCAAATACGTGGATACAACCAATAAAAATCACATGTAGGGAATAAGGTGGGGAATTCCATGTCTAGAAATCCCTCTGTGTTATATTCATTAATGGGAGAGGTACCAATATTTGGCCACTCGATTGGTTTACCATATGTTATTTTTTCACTCTCGATAAATCTTCTTATTCATTCTAACTTCCTGGATTCATTGGGAAAGGGAGAGAGAAAGATGATAGGTGACAATGAAAATAATGAATCTCTTTCTTTTTTTATGTCAACATCGACCCTATTTGTTTCATGAATATCACTATCATCATATTGTAACATGTTAGAGACATCAATAGCTCTTTCTCAAAGAGAAATAGTTGAATCTGTGTCAGTTTTCACATCCTTGTACTACCTTTCCATTTGGATTTTATAAATAAATACATCCATCACACGCTTTCTCTTCATATAGAATTCATAGTATCTAGATTGAACACCTTTTCTTCTAACGATAAAAAAATCTAGTTGCTCAAAATGTCATGGAGGCTTCTTTTCAATTATAGATACATCATGCAGAGAAATTATTGTGTGGACATTATATGTATATTGACCACCACGAGCATGGGAGACTTGCAATATTGGATTCACTCATGCTATTAACATCTCTTCAACTTCTGTAAGGAGTCTTAGAACATTAGGTTTCTCACCTAAATCCATGTTGTTAAAGTGGGAAAAGTGATGAGCACCTTTCTCTCTCCTACATCTCAGACAAATCAGCCCTCATGCCATTTCTGAACATGTATACCTGGATAACATTCATTACATATTTGGTACATTTTCACAGAAGACAAACTGTCAATTATCGCTCAAAAAATTTTATGCACATCAACCAAGTCTCTACTAAAATGATTTCCAAGACTTTCATTTTCTCTACCACAAACAATTCGATGTTGCCAATGATGTGAAACAACTCATCCAATTGGAGAATTGGTTGCATCATTCATTTCTATAAAATAATTCCCCAATTCCCTATGTGCATAGCACCCACTCTTCCATATTCATAAAACTTAAACTACTAAATATCGAAAAATAAAAACATCAACTAAACTTAAACAAGAAATAAAATCAAATACCAAGATAAATGCATTCAAATTGCAACAACAAACACAGAACCAACATTTTTAAAATTATGTTCCAAAAAGAAACATTTACAACATTTTTTCATTCACGATATTTATGGATATTACAACGAGGCCAAAACAATTTTGAAATATTTTTGACATGGTCAACTTTGTCAAGACATACTTCTACCACTTGAAACAATGAAAAACCAAACATAAATGAAGAACAAAAAAAAAATCCTATATGCATATGTATAAAACCAAATACTTCGAACCCTTATACCACAAACAATAAGAAGCTCTGCCAATTATGCATTCCCAACGAGAAAGCCTTCCTTATGAATAAGAAAGAAAACCTTTCCATTTCTACATATTGCAAAAGAGAAAGAAACATGAGTACCATTGCCAATTTCCCAAAATATTATTAAAAACGAATGTCCAACAAACATATCGAAATTTAACATAACTTTCTCCCCGCCATAATTTGAAAATCTGGATTACAAATTTTTGGAGGAAATGGTTTAATAACTCAAACATTTTCAACTAAGAAAATATGTTCAACTCTGAATTACTAATTCAATATATTCACAAGCACTAGAGGTATGTCACCAATATAATCAACATTCGTAATAAGTGAAAAAACATTTACGTTTTCAATAAAGTCATTGAAATCTTCAACAATTTCTAGATTGAACCCCAACACTTCGAGTAAGGACACTCCATGAACAATCGTTGTTTTGAAAGATCTGGTACCCAAATCATATATCTCTAACACCATTTATGAGCGACCCAAAAAAATGACCTTCTTTTCAACACTAGGAAATGGAAGGTAGCCTGGACATTTACTATTTATAGCCATGGAGATAGATTTGAGTAGCAACCATCTGTACCCCCAATCATCTTCAAAATATTAGAAATTTCGCTCTTTCATGACTTCACCAAATTCAAAGTAGTCTATCCCTTCAAGGGACCAAACATAGGTTGGCCCATTATTAACAAGAAAAAGAAGTTCATTATTGTATAACCCCAATTACATACATCGTATGTCGACAATAGGAACAAATGAATATCCCCAATTATTTCTTTTCAGATCCAACCAATAGGTCTGTAACCATATGTAGGGTATTTTTCATAATATTTGTCTAGATAAATACAGAAAAAATTCCCATTGAAGAAGATAACCTCCTTTGGCAGCATAACACCCCGATATGGAAGCTATTTCCTCTTCCAAACCATGTCAACTCTATTCTAAATGAGAAAATGTGAATCCATGTTTGTAGAAAGATGTTTCAACAACATCCATTCATATTTTCATCAATTTCATGTTTCTAACAAAGAGAAGAACCCTGCTTTCCCAATATTAATAACGCCAACATTTCTAAACATATTTGTAAAAGGGTTGATAATAAAATAATTCTTTTCATGCAATAAATCTCCAGGTGCACTGAAAAAAATCATAGATCTCACTGTAAATTGAATTCGGTATCGAGAATGAAGAAAAGGAAAAAACATGCTAGACAAATGACCCTATTCATTTAAGTAGGATGTAATGAAGCAAGGATGGGAAGAAGGAATGGGGAATGAAATAACTCCCAACTCTTTGTCACCGCATCGAGTGCAATTGGCGAGGCAAAGTGGGTTTTCCAAAATATTACACCATTCTTTACAAATCAACTTAAATTTCATCAAGAATCATAGAGGAATCCAATGAAACACAATCCCAATAATCTCAAATGGGAGAAATTTCCAAATTTTCAGATCCATACTAAAAGCAACAACCTTCCCTAGAAGAAAAGCTATAGATTCCTTCTCAACTGCAAATAGAAAAAAACAATATATGAATCTTAAAGGGTAAAATGTTACTTTATTACATCTATCTACAAAGAAATCCATATATATACCCAACAATGTCTATAGACGAGCTTGTATTTCTTTTATTCATTGAAAAATTAGAGAAAAGGAGAAATTGCAGTATGAGACATACTAAGACAATATTTCTTAGAATGCAAAGTAGGAGCATGGCTGACCATGACTGATTTGATAAAATATGGTTAGCGAATGTTGACCAGGATTGAATTTATAAAACAAGGTTGACCATGATCAATATTATAAATCGAAAGGAATAATAAACCCTAGCGATCAATATTATAAATCCAATGGAACAATAATCCCTAGGCCATCCTTGATTTTCATATAGAGACAAACCTTGTCACAATGTGAGGTTCGACGATGGTTGTTGACCATGGTTTATCTACATATTCTGGTAATCCTTACCACAATGCCACGTTGGACCACGGTTCACCAGGGTACCCACGATTAATTTTGGAATTGACCATATGTACATTAACAATAATGATAAATTCAATAATATTGTTAAAATTTCCGTATGAATAGACATATTATCAATAATAACCAATACTAAATATTTTTAAATATGTGTTTTTTCATATATATATTTTGTAAATCTTGTATATAAACTTAATAAATTCAACATAAAAATATTTTAGACTTTATAAAAATTTAATCAAAATTAAATTTATTATCATTATTTTGTTTTTAAAAACTATTACATTTTTTTTCTTAATGATCAATAACTTCCACTTATTATTGATTATTTTTTGAGGTGTTCATTAGGGTAATGCATCTAGATATATTGATGAAGATATAGTCCTACCAAACTTTTTAAAAAAATAATGAATAAAATAAATATCTATATGTCATTGGAGAAACTTTATTTTAAATGATGAATAAAGTTAATATTAAAATATCATTACTAGCTCCTTTACTAAATTTATGAAAATATAAATAGAAAGTCTGATATTCAATTACTTGAACATCTAACATTTTCCCAAATAATTAAAAATATCTATTCATTTATTTATTTTCATTATATATATATATATATATATATATATATTCAAAATTTAAATATTGTATTTCTTTATTAATCATTTTGAATAAATAATTAAAATATTTATTAAAACTATTAGATGTTTTTTCATAATAATCAATAACTTTGAGTTATTATTCATTAGTTTTTAAATTTTCATTATTTTAAAGGATGAATAAATCTAGTATAGATATATCATTATAAGGTGATTTAATAAATTTGTGAAAATATAAAAATATATATAAATAGAACTTCCTATGTTAAATTGGTTGAACATCTAACATTTTCCCAAAAAATAAATAACAAGTGTACATACTCTCTTATTTTCATGAACTTGTTTAAGGCCACACATAATTATCCATTACCTACCATTGATTTAATTTTATAAAGTATTACATGTTTTTTTCCCTAATAATCATTAACTCTCCACATTTACTGAATTTTTATAAAGTTTTTATTATTTAAAAAGATGAATAAAATTAATATTCAAATCTCATTGGGGAACTTTCTTTTCAAAGTCCCATGTTGAAATTGCTGAACATCTAACATTTCCCAAAAAAAAAAAAACAATGACAAAGGTAAAAATTTTGTTATCTTTCATCAAATTGTTCAAGGTAAAATATAATTATCCTTTGAGTAAGTCAAACCCGAACGTTTTTCAACTCACGAAAGGAAATATTGAAAAAAAAAACATCTGAAGGCACCTACCTAATCGGATAGCTTGTATAAGAGGTGCACTTATATAAATAATGAATTTAAAATTATCTCGAGTTGATTAGGCATCGAGTTTTACATGATTTTTCTTTAAAAAAAATATTAAAAATAATATATTTGTTTTATTTAATTTAGTGGTTATTTATTATACTTAGTTGTTATTTAAGTAATTGGACTTGAGTTCATAGATACTAGTTACTGTTTACCCCGTGAACTCCATGTCAATTGGACTATCCTGTAGTCTTTCTTACTTGAGTCCCCTCTCCACTGGACTAGCTTAATAAGTCTGGCCCTTTTTATCCTCTAGTCTTTCTTACTTGAGTCCCCTCTCTACTAGACTAGCTTAATAAGTCTGGCCCTTCTTGCTTTATTTCAGTCTGAGTCACTTGCTTACGGTAGATAGTGTGTTGCCTTACGCTCTATAGACCTTCTTAGAGTTCAAGTTCAATCCATAAGCAGCAGTATGTTCGATGAAAGCAGCAAGTTTGATGAAGTTCAAAGGGGGAATGTAAAAAGAAAAGGTAGGTTGTGGGTTGAAAGATCGTAGGGATATAAAGACGGGCAGCAAGAGAGGTCGAAGGTAGATTGAAGGTGGCAGGGATCAAGGTGGGGAGCGAGTTATCAGTTCTTAGAAGCCATTCATAGGTTGAAGGATCAGTGGATGGAAGGTAGGTGAAAGGGAGAAGGCATCAAGGTGTGGAGCAAGTTATAAGTTCTTAGAAGGCATTCACTGGTTGAAGGATCAGTGGATGGAAGGTAGGTGAAAGGGAGAAGGGAAGGTCAAAGCATAACCATTATTCTTTGAAGGTCTGGCAGGCAAGTAAAAGGTTTTTCTAGTTTGATGTGCACCCACCCTAGCTCCTCCTCCAAACAGTAATGTGAGAGGATTCTCCTTTCTAAACTCCAAGGCCCACCTCCCCGAGAGGTCAGAGCAGTTATCCATAAGTTCTTCCATGGAGAGGATAAGAGCCCTGTTAGAGTTAACACAGCGGAAACATAAAACAAATAAGACACACGCACAACATTCAACCATGAAAAAACAGAGATTTTAACGTGGTTCACCCAACCAATCTAGGCTACGTCCACCTAACAGGGCATCGACAGTCTCATTCAACAACTGGAGAAATACAATAGCAGAGTTTCTCATCTGCTCATCTCTTCCACTCACCTCACATTCCTCATCATGCTCACTTGCCTCTACGGGCTTGTTTATAATGTGAATGAACGGTACTTAAAAACTTGGCTCGACAAATATAGGATGCATTAACTCCTCATCAGAAATAGATGGAGTCAATTCAGCAACAAATCCTATTGTTGTCACCTACATGAGATTTTCTCCAAAAATAATTAAAAGAAAAATCTCAACAATCTCCACCTTGACAACAATTAGCCTGATACCCTGTTCCATTATTATTTTTATCATTTCTGCAAGCCAAGAGAAGCCAGACACCATCGTAGCTTCTCTAACAAAACTGCTTTCGTGAACATGTCTGCACAGTTTTCCTTTGTATGCACCTTTTCAAGAGAGACTCCCCTTTCAGTGATAACATGTCTTACAAAATGGTACTTGATAGGTATATGCTTTGATTTACAATGATAGGCCAGATTTTTAGCCAAATGAATTGCACTTTGACTATCACAAAATAACTTGATGTTGTCCTGTAACCTACCAAACTCACCAAACAAACCTTTCAACCCAACCGCTTCTTTGCAAGCATGTGAAGCAGCTATGTATTCTGCTTCAGTAGTGGATAAAGCAACAATGTTCTGTAGCTTTGACATCCAGCTAATAGCTCGAATTGCAAGAGTAAAGACATACCCTGAAGTTGACCTTCTCTTATGTAAATCACCTACAAAATCTGAATCAACATATCTGCAAACAAATTCACTACTCCTGTTATAAGTGATACAGTAATCACTTGTGCCTCTCAGATACCGAAGCACCCATTTCACTGCTGACCATTGTTCTTTTCCTGGATTTGCCATATACCTGCTGACAACCCCAACTGCATGTGAAATATCTGGTCGAGTACAAACCATCGCATACATCAAACAACCTACTACATTGGCATATGGAATTCGAGACATATATTCCTTTTCTTCATTAGTGTTAGGACATAAACTTGAAGAAAGATTAAAATGGGAAGCAAAAGGGACTGAAACAGGCTTCACATTGTTCATACCAAACCTTAAGAGTATTTTCTCAATATACTTCTGTTGTGATAGCCACAACTTACCATTGCTCCTGTCTCTAAAAATCTCCATGCCCAAAATCTGTCTTGTTTCTCCTAGATCTTTCATATCAAACGTCCTAGACATTTGAGCCTTTAACCTGTTGATATTTGTTATGCTTTTTCTTGCTAAAAGCATATCGTCAACATACAACACTAAGATAATGAACATGCCATAACTTAATTTCTTAAAGTAAACAAAATGATCATATTCGCTTCTTATATAATTTTGACTCATCATAAAAGAATCAAATTTCTTGTACCATTGTCGAGGTGACTGCTTCAGACCATACAATGATTTCTTGAGCCTGCAAACAAATTTCCTATTGCGATTTTGAACAAACCCTTCCGGTTGTTCCATGTAAATCTCCTCATCTAAATCTCCATGTAAAAATGCAGTTTTAACATCTAGTTGTTGTAATTCTAAATCAAGTAAAGCAACTAATGCTAACACAATCCAAATTGAAACAATTTTTACAACTGGTGAAAAAATCTCATGAAATTCAATGTCGGCTTTCTGAGAAAAACCTTTCGCGACCAGCCTCGCTTTGTACCTGTCTTCTGTATCATCAACACCCCTTTTTAATTTGTAAACCCATTTACATCCCACAGTTTTTCTATCTTTGGGAAGTTCTGCTAGATCCCATGTGGAATTCTTGTCTATTGCCCTCATCTCGTCCTTCATAGCCTCTTTCCACTTACCACTATTTGAACCTTCTATAGCTTCCTGATAGCACAAAGGTTCATCATCGTTAGAAGTTAAAGAAACTGAAGTAACATAATCATCGTACTTTTTAGGAAAATGTCTGATTCTCGTAGACCTCCTTAAAGATGTTTCTGGTACTTCCCCAATTTGCTGATTATTATCTGTAGGAACTTCTTCATGATCAGCATCTCCAGAAACTCTGATTGTGGCTCTGCCTAATTTGTTCTGGGCTCTTAATGAATAACATATGGTAATATCAGTATTTGAACTAGTTTCAAATTGAATGTGTTGAAGCTTAGGTTCATTATCCTGTTTCAATTTATCATCTACATCTGGATTTTCAAGTGAAGATTCATTAAATTTAACATCTCTGTAAATGATGATCTTGTGAGTAGTAGGATCCCACAACCTGTATCCCTTAGTCCCATCACCATATCCAACAAAGATATATCTTTTTTATTTAGGATCTAATTTAGAATGCTGATGTTTCGGAACTAGAGCATATGCATCGCAACCAAAAACTTTCAGTTTAGAATAATCACATGGATAACCTTTCCATACCTCATGAGGAATTTCGCATCCTATCGTAGTTGATGGTGATTGATTTAGTAAGTAACAAGCCGTAGAAACCTCTTTTTTCCACAATTCCTTCTGCAAATTGGCATTACTGAGCATACTTCTTTCTCTCTCTAAAAGAGTCATGTTCATGCGTTCAGCAACTCCATTTTGCTGAGGAGTATACACAGTGGTTTTATGTCTTTCGATCCCAGCATCCTTGCAATAATTATCAAATTCCTTTGAAGTGAACTCACCACCATTGTCAGTTCTTAAACATTTAATGGTTATTCCAGTGATGTTTTCAACTAATACTCTAAACTGTTTGAAAACTGTGAATACATCAGACTTCTTCTTTAACATGTAGACCCACACTTTTCTAGAGAAATCATCAATAAAATATAAAAAATATGACGATCCTCCATATGAGGTTGTAGGAGATGGACCCCAAACATCAAAATGGATATAATCAAGGATTCCCTTACTAGTATGTTTTCTAGTTTTAAACCTCTGCTTGCTTTGTTTCCCAAATAGACAATGTTTGCAGAAATCTAACATAGAAAATTTTAAACTAGGAAGTAACTTACGATCAGATAAAAATTTTAATCCTCTTTCACTCATATGGCCCAACCTTTGATGCCATAAACGAATAGAGTTACTGTCGTTTTCAGATACTGTAGAAGCATGATCAGACTCTGTTCTTCCTTCTAACTGAAAAAGATTTCCAACCTTCTTTGCTTTCATTACTAGTAAAATTCCTTTATAAAATTTCATTACTCCACCTTAAATAAAGGTTTTATATCCATTAGTGTCTAGTAATCCCAGTGAAATGAGGTTTTTTCTTAGTTCATGTACGTGTCTTACATCAGTTAGAATTTTATTTGTCCCATGAAACATTTTAATTTGGATGCTTCCAATTCCCACAATATTACATGAGACATCATTTCCCATGGAAACAACTCCATCATTGATTGATTTATAAGTTTTAAACCACTCTCTATGAATGTGCATGTGATTTGACACACCAGAATCTAATAACCAATGTTGATCATGATTAGAAAAACCAACTGATAACACTTCATCACTCATACCTGAAATGGATGTCGAACCTATATCTGTCGTGTTTGCTTCTTTCTTCTCTGTCGAAGAGTCTCCTTTGGATGTTTGTTGTCTCTTCCAACAATCCTTCTTCAAATGTCTTGATTTTCCACAAAACCAGCACTTTACCTTACTCTTCTTCCCTTTCGATTTTGAATGCGAGTTGTTGTGCTTACTGAAGCGTCTTTCTTTAGAACGACCTCTGACCATCATTGCTTCTGATGTAGAGGTTTCTGAATTTGACCTCTTCCTTGTTTCTTCGGACAACAAAGCTCCAACAAAATCATCAAATTCAAGGGTTTCTGATGAACTAAGACTTATATAAGTAACAAAATGATCCCATGACTCGGGCAACGAGCATAATAAAGTTACAGCTTTATCTTCTGATTCAAATTTTACTTCTATACTTTCTAACTGCACCAGGAGAGTATTAAAGGTATTCAGATGATCAGTTATCATCGTACCTTCCTTCATGCGCAAGCTGTACAACTGTCGCTTTAGAAGAATCCTATTGGTTAAGGATTTTGTCATGTATAGCTTTTCAAGCTTTGTCCACAAACCAACAGCAGTTTTATCTGACACGATGTTAAAAAAAAACATCATCCGCCAAACACAGTCGAATGCCGCTCAGTGCTCTTTCATCCAAGTCACTCCATTCATCATATGTCATGGTGTAAGGCTGTTTGGATTTTCCCAATAGCGCCTTCACCATGCCTTGTTGCACGAGTAGATCATACATCTTCACTTTCCAGATCTCGAAGTTTTTTTTGCCTTTGAACTTCTCGATCTCAATCCGAGCACTTTGTGCTTTTGCCATGTTTAGTAGCTCGTGTCACAAAAAACTCCAATTTTAGAAAGAAGTAGTTTTGATTAAAAAAAAACCCTTGCCTTTAAAAAATGCCTTTAAGTTAAAAAGCTATACCCTTCACCTTATAAAAGGCCTTTCCTTGAATACCATATGCAAATGGAATTTAACATAATTACCAATCGTTTTTTTTTTTAAACACATTGCATCATTTTTTAAAACACATACCATATGCAAATGGCATTTACATTTTTAAATGTCAAATTGATTTAACTTTTAAAACCACCACTCAAATTGATTTATATAAATCGATTTTTAAAACTTCAAATTGATCTTAAAAATAAACTTCAAAAAACCTTTGAATAAATCGATATGATTTAATGGAAACGTTTCACTAATCCATATGAATTAAATGGCAGCGTTTCAGCGTTTAAATAAATCGAACTTTCATAAATCGATTTTAATTTTTTGGCACTTTAATGAACCGATTGTAAAATGGCATATTGATTTGTACAAAAAAAAAACTGCAGAACCAGACTCACGGAATTTTACTCCTCGCTCCACGCAGTTGTAGACTAGCAATCGGAGATACAGCCCTCAGACTTAACTTTTGTGTTTAGAGGACGACAGCTCTCCACTCTTAACTCCGCCAGCTCACAGGCTTAGCTCTTACAGCACCATACGCAGAGTTTGCACCAGCGCTTCTCGCCAATGGATTTGCCCTTACAGTGCCCCTTTCCAGACAGCTTATACAAGTGCTCCAACTCGACAGCACACAACTATAAATAAATAGTTCACAGTTTCTGCAATCGGCCGCCCACACTCAAGCTCGATCCGGTTTCATCCACCACAGCCATGCAAACTAACAACAGCATTCCTTCGCCATACAGATTCAAGCAGGCAGCGGATCCACTTACTCCGATACCAAGTGCTAGAGTTAACACAGCAGAAACATAAAACAAATAAGACACATGCACAACATTCAACCATGAAAAAATAGATATTTTAACGTGGTTCACCCAACCAATCTGGGCTACGTCCACCTAACAGGGCATCGGCAATCTCATTCAACAACTGGAGAAATACAATAGCAGAGTTTCTCATCTGCTCATCTCTTCCACTCACCTCACATTCCTCATCATGCTCACTTGCCTCTACGGGCTTACATTTTATAGCTGTGAATGGAAACAGAATCATAAATTCACTCACAACAAATATAGGATGCATTAACTTCTCATCATAAATAGATGGAGTCAATTCAGCAACAAATCCTATTGTTGTCACCTACATGAGATTTTCTCCAAAAATAATTAAAAGAAAAATCTCAACAAGCCCCTCATCGCTAGAGAGGATACCTTACCACCCATATACCTCGAGAAAAGAGCGAGGTTTACACGGTCAAGAGTCGATCCAAGAAGAGATCCAATCAATGCCAAGAGGCAATGTTGGTAGTCTTAGTCGATGCCAGTCGAGACTGTTTCGCACCTTGCTCTCTCTTTGGTTGAGCAAGTAAGAAATTCCTCACCATATGAATAGTGAGTGACTTCGTCCCTTCCTCTCTCTTTGGTCGAGAAAGTAGCCTTACAGCACCTTGCCCGATGCGGACAAGTATTTCCTTCCTTCATTCATTTCATTTCAGACATTTTGTCCTATAACCGCGAAGCGGGCAAGCAGGTTGATCCCGAAGGGGCGTAAAGTAATAGTCTCTAGGTGATAAGTTGTTCATATTCAACCATTATTCCAAGATAATTCATTCCTAATCCATTTTGAGAAGCAAGAGGTGTAGTTGAAATCACTCATTAAGAAGGTTGGGAAAATAATCATTATCCTCTCCCATTGGTCGAGTGACTTCGTATCTCTCCCTCATTCCATTAAGCTTAGAATAGAAGGAAGAAGATAGGGAAAAAGGATACTCTTCTAAGAAGGCTAATAATAGAAGGTAGGGAAGGATAGGTAGAAGCCTTAACAACCTGTGGCATATCGCCTTGCTCCGCCACTAGTGTTACATCATATGCATGATGTTTCTCATGTGTCAGTTTTACAACACTATGTTTATGATGCATATCATATTATTGATTGGAGACAACTGCATGTTTTGGGTGAGCAGGTTCTGAGAGTAGAGCCCATATGCATATTGGACCATCGCACTCGACAGCTCAGGTGTCGCCTGATGGATATGGTCAAGCTCTAATAGGACCCTTCCATTCTCATTTCAGCTATTTCAGAGGACACAACTCTTATGTGTCTTGAGTATCCATTCTTGTTTTCATAGAAATTGAAAGTCAAAGTTTTGTCCAAAGAGGAGAAGTATGTAATGCCCCATTCTTCTTGACTTGTTTATTTGTGATCTAATGTTAAACCTTAATGGGTGCAATGACTTGTATTGTCTACAGTGGAGACATTGATGAGTTTTAGATATTGCCATTGGTTGTTATACAAGATTGATTTTATATGTGTGTGTGCATAGTTTTAGATATTGCGATTGGTTGCTATACAAGATTGATTTTATATGTGTATGTGCATGCTACTTTCTAATTCACTTATGCACGAGCTTTGCAGGGCTGTGAAATCCTAATTACATTATTGTGTTAGATCTTGATGTGATGCTAAGGAAGTATGATGGAATGGGCATAAACTTTATTTGATGATATCTTGATGATCATTTGCTTATATATGTGTATATGTATCGCATAATGCCACTAGTCTTAGTGATGTAGGCAACTAGTTAATTCGATGACTCAACATTTTTTATGACTGTCAGGGATAACTTGAGTGGGATTATAAACAGAAAACTCACTGAGGGTAACTTGTGGATTGAAACAATGAAGTTTTTTATGATATATTTCTATTTTTCCAAGCTACTTGATATGCGTGTGTTCTACGATATGGTCTTGTAGAGCCTGGTCATGTCGGATCTGGTTCACGAGTATCTGGTTCAAGGTCAATAGATTAAACTGGTACTATTGGTTGTTCTGGATCTCGCTCTCTAACAGAACCAGGCTCTCAACCGGACTATGTTCCTCTTATCGATTCAGAGGGAAAAAACGCACATCTATTACTATATGATGCTAGCTTAAATGCTATTATAAACAACTGGATCAGTCATTCAAACAAGCGTTGCTGCCTATGCTTTTATATCTACTACTGGTTTCGTTGCTAAGGGTGCTACTACTGATGCTCCTGCTCCTATTCCTACCTTTTATGATATGTAGAACTCGCTATCATGGTGAAAAGCAGATATAAAACTCCGACTGATTGAATAAATATTACTAAAACCTTAATTTATTCATTCGAGAACTCTAAGTACCTCGGCTAGAGGAGAGAGAAGCGCAGAACATCTCATTTGTGTTTCCTGTGTCGCCATTTGTGTTTCGCTTGGTTGATATCAAACTCAATAACAATTATCTATCTCTTTTTCAGTATGGGGAGGGACCCAAAACAAGAAGACAAATATGATGTGCTAATCTCCGAATTAGGACCTCGGGAAAAGGTAGGTTTGGCTAGTGATGCAAAGCTATGTGGATATGCACCAGATGATATGAAAACTATTGAATCGCTAAACCGCCCAATTGCCGAACCATGGGATGCAAAACCAAATAACGTGGGAAGGTGGCGGGCATGTCATGGTGAATTAGTAAATTTTCAAGCTTTTCTTTATCCCATCGGAATAACAAGATGAAAGACCGCTGCGGGGATGAGCCTACACTAACTTTTATTGCTAGTTTAACAACTCAGTTATATAATCTTTAAAAAAGATAGATGTCATTTTTGTTTTGCTATTTGTTATAAATTTATAAACATTACCACATGATTGTACGATTTCAAAAGTATATATTTATTTATATATATATTTCATTAAAACTTTACAAAAATGTATTTATTATGCCATGCCACTTATTAGTATAACTTAACATTTAAGTATTCAAATAATTGCAATAAGTTGAAAATGCAGTAAAACAAGATAAAAAGAAGCTAAAATATATATTTTCCATTAAAACTTTCCAAAAATGTGTACATTATGCAATGCCATTTTGTAACATGCAT
This sequence comes from Pinus albicaulis, assembly GCA_034641835.2. NCBI lineage: Eukaryota > Viridiplantae > Streptophyta > Pinopsida > Pinales > Pinaceae > Pinus > Pinus albicaulis. Next base: position 1,543,820,731 of record CM076575.1, read on the forward strand.
ACTATAAAAGCTTAATATATTTACTAAGTTAAATATTTTAAAGAATTGGTTGAAAACAAGAACCGTAGTGAGTTAGTTGTGATTATTACAATGACTAATTAAGCTCGCAATATGGCTTGTCGTTGGGGCAGGTTTAGTAAAACTCGCAATATGGCTTGTCGTTGGGGCAGGTTTAGTAAAACTTGCAACAGAATTGGTTGTTAAGGGATATGTATGGCTAATCGAACTCGCAATGGAGAGGGTTTTAAAAGCATATTTTTGCCACACATGAGGGGGACGAAAAACATTTCTAGCCAGCATTTTCCTTTGCTAAGGGAATGATGGAATTACACTACCCACAACTCTCTATGTCATTATCATACTCTCCATTTTGATGAGCGATTCGTTTGCAGGATATTTTCTATTCGCATAGTGAAGACATTAAGGGCTTAACACGAGTAAAATATTTACACTACCCACAACTCTCTAGGTCATTATCATACTTTCCATTTTGATGAGCGATTCGTTTGCAGGATATTTTCTATTCGCATGATGAAGACATTAAGGGCTTAACACGAGTAAAATCTTTACTAATGTGGGTATTCCAAAAAATAATGGTTTCAATCTTTTGAAAATACATCTGCTTCATGTTCGAAAATACACATGCTTCAAATGGAAAGGGTTTCAGCATTGTTTTCCGGTGCCTTTGAAATCGTTCTCCAAAGATGTCTCTGCAATCTTTCAACAAAGATCTCTTGCCCTCACCAATCATGCATGCCGCATCTTCATGAGCACGTATTATAAGAGGAAGAAACTGTGAGAGAAGGACGAATTGACTTAATAAGTCTCTGTGTTTTGTAGGGTTGAAATGTATGGTTGCCTGCCTTATTTTTATTTAAAATGTTTTTTTTTAATATCTAGTTTTGGTGCACAAAGATATAGTTAACATCGTGATTTCTCTTGGAAATATTTTGCAAAGTTGGTAAGAATTATTGTAATTTTTTTGGAAAATGATGCTTGATAAGTGTGTATCAATGTCTAGAAAATATTGCACATTATATTTAAAGAAATAGGATCCATGCTATCCACGTTATTTTTTCTTTAAAATGGAGATAGTTTAAAGAAGGTAATTTGTGAAATATTTTCATGGGTGGTGAAAAAGAAAAGATAAAAGTTAGTTAGATTAATTTTCTTGGAAGGGTTTCCATGAATTTTGTATGCAAATGTTACCTATGTTTTCATTTAAAGACTGCATGACAGCACAAAAATTGGATAGGAGGTTTGTGCATGAATTAATGAAACATATATATTATTTTAATAAAATATGCATATGAATCTTATTCATACAAGAACAGGATTATTCTCATAAAATATTTATATAAATATTGTTCATACAAATACCTACGTTGTTATTTAAAGGCTGCATGAGTGCACAAAGATTGAATAGGAGTTTTTTCCATGAACCAATGAAAAATAAATATTATTTTTATAAAAGATGCATATGAATCTTGTTCATACAAGAACAAGAATACATAAAACTTTAAGATTACCCTAGTACAGTTGCCTAGTTTTATGCGTAAAAATGGCTATGTATGATAATTTCTTGAAAGGGAAGCATGAGAAACTACATAAAGAAACTAAGTTATATTAACTTCCTTTTGAGAAAGAATTATGTATCTATTTATATGAAAAGAATAGTTAGTGATGTGTAATTCCAAGAAGGGAATTTGTGTTAAGTACATTAAAGAAGAGCTATTGTGATAAGCTATTGCATACATAAAGAATAGTCATTGTGTTAGAGAGTTATGTTCTCTGCATGGATAGAAGATCCATTGAGCTATATCCATATCAAAAAATTATATGCGAATACATTAAGCTATCATAATTATTATGTTAGTTTCTTTCAGAATAAGATCATTTATATGCATGTAAGATTTGTATTATCTTTCATTCAAAAGAATATACAGTTGTATGTGGGAAATGATAGCATGTTTAGTTAGCCTACATTGAGAAATATTCTTTGGAAAAGAAGATGGATTACATGCATAGAACCCATATTAATGTGTTGGTTTCCTTGGAATATATATAAGGGTAATGTTTGTATAATATTTGGAAAAGAATACATGAATTTTTATGTTTTATTACATAAGTTTTATCGAAAAGGAAACATGTGTTTGCACGCTTGATTGTGTTAATAATTCCATTGGGAAGATTCTGTTGGAAACTATATGCATTTCTATGCATAGGAACAACATTTGTTGTGATTATTTTTCTTTACGTATTTTCACGCAAGGGTTATTTATTTTGATAAACTTTATGTAAATCACATGTAGGAAGATTGTAACTGATGTATCAGTTTCTTTTAAATAAATGCTTGGCAGATGTAGCTATTATCTTGCAGGAATGTGTGCTTATGCAAGGGAAATATTAGTTAATGTGATTGCTTATAGACAATGTAGCTATTGTCTTGTAGGAATGTGTGCTTATGCAAGGGAAATATTAGTTAATGTGATTGCTTATAACTAGCACATATGCAGTGTTGTTAAATGAAGCATGTCAAGATATTTTACTTTCATGTCATGAATGTGCATGAGTATATGGAGAAGCATCACTAGTATATATTTATGAATGGGTTGATTAATACTTTATGAATCTTTCCATCAATGTATGTTGAAGACAAAATTAGCAGGAAATGGTGTTAACTTGTACAAAGGAAATATTATGCTTAACATGGTGGTAGGTAAATGATTAATGGTTCATGCAGATGAGTGCAAGCTGCATGATAGAGGATGATAGAGTGTTTTAAAATTAAATTGAATGAAGTCTTTTAAATGTTAAAAATACATAATGAGTCAAGTAGTAAGCCTTGAATATAATTGCTAGATGTTGAATGAGTCATGTTATGGATGCATTAAGATTATTAGTAGTATTGATTAGTGATGCATGACTAACTAATAAAACTTATATGCATGAATTTATTTTGATTAAATCTTATTGAAAGTTGTGAACAAGTGATTCTGGTAATTACTTCATGTGTTAGTTGGTTGGTAACAAAGCATTGTGGGAAATGGAAATGTTTGGAATGTTACCCTAATCGTTATTGACATATACGCATTAATGAATATATATATATATATATATATAGAGAGAGAGAGAGAGAGAGAGAGAGAGAGAGAGATTTGCATGACATCATTATATGCATGAAACTAAAATGATTGCGGAAGATAATGCTTATTTAAGAAATGCATATTTACGACTAGCATTGTTGATGATATTAAGCATGGGTAGTTTAATGGAAACAATAAAACCTGTGAAAGTAAAACATTGCAATGCGAATTGCAACCGTAAATGTTAAATTATAATGTTATGATGTGCATGATTGTGTTATTTGGTAAATAATAATGTATAACAAATTTATGTTATTCATGTTCCGTGTTAATCTAGATCTCATTGGATCCACGTTGAGGGCCAAGTATGGTGTATAGTGTACATAAAGTTTCTTTTTATTTATGTATAATGTCAATATATATCATTATGTAATTTACTATGGGAAAGAATGATAAAAGATAAATTTAACATGCAAAGCAGTTGTGAACAATTGTGGAAGGCTAGAAGGCCTTGGGTTGATAGTGGTTTCCTGGTCGGAGGGGTTGATGGCGCTTGCCTGCCCGGATTTCCTCTCCCTAGAGATAGATGATCCCAATCAGGGAAAAGAGTTGGCTAATATGGTGAATAGGAAAAAACCTGAGGCAACTCTATTGATTTTAGCACCTGTTGGAGGTGGCCCAAAATTCCTCATAGACGAGACACTGTCTGAGGAATAGGCAGGATGATTCCAAGAGGAATCATATATTGTACCTTGTGTGGTCATTGGAATTCTTGAGTTGGTTTGCCAATGGAATTCGAGACTGGCTCTGGTATGGTCTCTATCAAAAAAAATTGTCTAGATGTGAAAATTACTCGATTTGGTTGTGGAAACCAGTTCCCATGGGATGGGAGGAGAATTTTTTTTATCATTGTGGTTCTCATAGAAGAACAAGTTAACTAATCAGTTATTTGTTGTATTAAAATGATTTTTTTATATGATTGTGTAAATATCGTCTGTAGATTGTGAGAGAAAAATAGCCTAGTGCGCAAAAAGGAATTACAGAAAGTATAAGTTCCTTTTATTGTATTACTAATCTTTTGAATGTCTTAGCAGGGGCTAGGAAAACATGCACTTGGTGCATTGATTGACCATTTGTACGATTAGAGAGCTAGGTTCTCTCTGAGTACTTTTAGAAGTATTGTGTGGATGTCTTTAGCAGGAGCTAAGAAAATGTGCACGTGGTGCATTGATTAAAGAGTTAGTGCTCTCTGAGTACTTGTGGAAGTACTCTGATTAAAACATCTCTTGATATTGCATGAATGTTTTATAGTTGCAAGTATTTCATTTGATTGAAATTATGTGACTGATGTGATTGAATTTGTTAGCCATACACTGCAAGCATGGAAAAATTTAGGGGCTAATATTCGCAGGTGGGATAATTTTCCATACTTTTTCTAAAAAAAAGATTCGCCAATTCCCATTTTTTTAAAAATTGATTCGCCCAAATTTTATAGTATAACAATATTTTACCCTAAAAATGGCCAAAAATGTATATATACTGATATAAAATGATTATAAAACTAAATATTTTTACAAAAATAACATAAAAATTTTACAATTCACATATTGGGGACTACTAAGATTCGCCAAGTTTTTAAACTTTAAGATAAACGTCCATCCTTAAAATTTTCCCTCACTACAAGGTACTTGCCATGGATTGTTGATGGGTTGTTGAACCATTCTCAGAGTGCTTGTGTAAAATTCATCATTACTTTACATATTAACTGGTAAGTAATGGTAAGCGGGTATGGAGATTTTAATTTTTTTGTTTTTAATGGTATTCCTTCGAAATGGAAGTGCTTTATTTTTAAGGAGGAGGATCCCCTTAAAGATTTAGTGAGAGAAGAAAATCACGGATGTTATTCTCTTTAAGGGGGGAAGTATGTAACATTCATACCATAAAAGTTTAATATATTTCCTAAGTTAAATATTTTGACTAATTGGTTGAAAACAAGAACCGTAGTGAGTTTGTTTTGATTATCAAGAATCGGTTATTACAATGACTAACTGAGCTCACAATAGAGATTTTCATTGGGGCAGGTTTAGTAAAACTTGCAACAGAATTGGTTGTTAAGGGGTATGTATGGCTAATCGAACTGGAAACAGGGAGGTTTTTAAAAGCGTATTTTCCCCGTGCATGAGGGGGAGGTAAAACATTTATAACCTGCATTTTCCTTTTCTTTATGGGGAAATGGAATTACAGTACCCACAACTCTTTATGTCATTATCATACTTTCCATTTTGATGAGAAATTCGTTCGCATGATCTTTTCTATTCGCATGACGAAGACGTTAATGGCTTAACATGAGTAAAAGATTTACTAATGTGGGTGTTCCAGAAAATAGTGGTTCCAATATTTTGAAAACACACCTGCTTCATATTTGAAAATACACATACTGCGAATGGAAAGGGTGTCTGCGTTGTTTTCTAGTGCCTTTGAAATCGTTCTCCAAATATTTCTCTGCAATCTTTCTCCAAAGATCTAATGTCCTCACCAATCATTCATGTCACATCTTCATGAGAATGTATTATAAGAGGAGGCAACTATGAGAGAAGGACAAATTGACTTAGTAAGTCTCTATGTTTTATAGCATTGAAAGGTATGGTTGACTGTCCTATTTTTATTTAAAATGATTTCTTTGTAATACCCGATTCTGCTGAACAAAGATATAGTTAACATCGTGATTTCTCTTGGAAATATTTTGCAGAGTTGGTAATAATTATTGTAATTTCTTTGGAAAATGATGCTTGATACATGTGCATCAATGTCTAGAAAATATTGCACATTATATTTAAAGAAATAGGATCCATGCCATCCACGCTATTTTTTCTTAAAAATGGATATAGGTTAAAGAGGTTAATTTGTGAAATATTTTCATGTGTGGTGAAAAGAAAAGATAAAAGCTAGTTATATTAATTTTTTTGGAAGGGTTTCCTTGAATTTGTATGCAAATTTTACCGACATTTCGTTTAAAGACTACACAACTACACAAATATTGGATAGAAGGTTTGTGCATGAATTAATGAAAAATAAATATTATTTTTACAAAATATGCATATGAATCTTGTTCATACAAGAACAAGATTATTTTCATAAAATATGTATATAAATATTGTTCATACAAATACCTACGTTTTTATTTAAAGGTTGCATAAGTGCACAAATATTGGATAGGAGTTTTTTCCATGAACTAGAATGAAAAATAAAGATTATTTTTATAAAAGATACATATGAATCTTGTTCATACAAGAACAAGAATGCATAAAATTTTAAGATAACCCTAGTACAGTTGCCTATTTTTATGCATAAAAGATGGTTATCTATGATAATTTCTTGAAAGGGAAGCATGAGAAACTACATAAAGAAACTAAGTTATATTAACTTACTCTTGGGAAAGAATTATGTATCTGTTTACATGGAAAGAATATTTAATGATGTGTAATTCCAAGAAGGGAATCTGTGTTACGTACATTAAAGAAGAGCTATTGTGATAAGCTCTTGCATGCATAAAGAATAGTCATTATGTTAGAGAGTTATGTTCTTTGCATGGATAGAAGATCTATTGAGCTATATCCATCTCGAAAAATTATATGTGAATACATTATGTTGTCATAATTATTATGTTAGTTTCTTTTAGAATAAGATCATTTATATGCATGCAATATTTGTATTATCTTTCATTGGAAAGAATATACTCTTGTATGTGGGAAATGATAGCATGTTTAGTTAGCCTACATTGGGAAATATTCTTTGGAAAAGAAGATGGATTACATGCATAGAACCCATATTAATGTGTTGGTTTCCTTGGAATATATATATGGGTAATGTTTGTATAATATTTGGAAAATAATACATGATTTTTTATGTTTTATTACCTAAGTTTTATCGAAAAGGAAACATGTGTTTGCACGCTTGAATGTGTTAAGAATTCCATTGGGAATATTCTATTGGAAACTATATGCATTTGTATGCATAGGAACAATCTTTTTTGTTATTAGTTTTCTTTACATATTTGCATGCAAGGGTTTGTTATTTTGATAAAATTTATTTAAATCACTTGCACAAAGATCGTAATTGATGTGTCAGTTTTTTGTAAATAAATGCTTGGCAGATGTAGCTATTGTCTTGCAGGAATGTGTGCTTATGCAAAGGAAATATTAGTTAATGCGATTGCTTATAACTAGCACATATGTAGTGCTATTAAAGGAAGCATGTCAATATATTTTACTTGCATGTCATGAATGTACATGAGTAGATGGAGAAGCATCTTTAGTATAGATTTATGAATGGGTTGACTAATACTTTATGATTCTTCACATCAATGTATGTTGAAGACAGCATTCGCAGGAAATGATGTTAACTTGTACAAAAGAAATATTTTTCTTAACATGGTGGAAAGTAAATGATTAATGCTTCATGTAGATGAGTGTGAGCTACATGATTCTCCAATCTATGATGGTCCATTGTAGGTACATCCATGCCACCAAGATATGAAGATATGAAGATTAGTGGGTAAATGCTATCATAATTATTGTAATGGATTTAAGCTGGATATTTGTATATTTCCTTGTAAGATTTATAACAATGGTTAAGGGATGGTCTCCCTTATGAGCCATTGAGTGAGGGGTGAACACTCTCACGAGTGTTTAATAATAAAATTAAACATTTGTTGGTTCTCACCCGATGGGGTTTCCAAGGTATATTGGTGTTCAATGATGTGATTGATTATTGTGTCAGATTGATGATGTTAATTCCTTTCTTGTTGAGATGTTCATAATTTCAAGTATGTGATGACTACATGAATAATGAAATGAATGCAAGGTTACATCATACAGTTTTATGTTAATGTACTACAATAGTGGTTGTTAATGGTTAAGCAACTTACTATTCTTATACTAAGGTTACACTATGAACTAGTGAACATTCTATCTAATGATTAGTGAGAAATATTGAATAGTGATTTGGAAAGTTACTCGTGGGTAATTTGTATAAAATTTTTCTAGCTCCTTATATTTCCATGTGAGGATTTCAGGTTATGTTACACATTTACTACTATAACTTAGCTTTCAAGCATTCAAATTATTGCAATAAATTGGGAATGTTGTAAAACGAGATAAAATGGTCTATAAAAAAAATACCTCACAATGTCTGTAATGAGTACAAGTTATACACTAGGAAATATAATATGGTAAAACTTAACCAAGAGGTGAGGATTATGTCTCTTTTCTTCTCATGTATTAAATTCAAATATAAAGTAATATGATCTTACTATGCAGTTATGATATTTCATATAATCTTACTCTAGATTTATGATATGTTCCATTGTGGATGCGGGAATGTCTTCTAATTTCTATATATAAACATTTAATATGGTACTTATTATGACCTTCCAAATTTTTTTTGTTGACTAAAAATTAATCTCACAATTGGTAACGTAGACATTAGGAAATATATATATATATATATATATATATATATATATATATATATATATATATATATATATACACACACACACACATTAAATTTTTATTTATTTATGTTTTGATTGGTGCATGGGGAAGGGGTATTGCAACATCTTTATGTGTGTCGTCATTGTATCGTGTACCTATATTGTAAGCCTGCTTGTGTACGATCCAACAAAAGTTAACACCATTCAAAAAATTAAGGGCCTACAATGGTAGCTTTCACCTTGAACACTAATACAATGCATGTAGAAGCAATTCTTTCGAATCCAAAGCAAAATAGTGGGCCACTCATGGACAGGACATTCAAATAGAAATGCATGTAGAAGAAATTATGCCGGATCCAAATCAAAAAAGTGGGCCACTCACAGACATGACATTCAAACAAATAAATTTTCATGTGTCTTCTCAACACAAAACATCAATACATGAAACCAAAAACATTATGGTAAAAAAAAAATTATTATATTTCATTAACCAATGAATATGCAATCATTTATTATATTTCATTGACTAATGAATATGAAATCAAGGTTATTTTATAAATTTGTGTAATCAAATTGATCGATAATGTCTATATCCTATATGTTATCATATGTTTTGTCCTAAGTTACAGATTCAATACTATATATCAACACATTGTATAATCCTTATTGTAAACATTGCAAACAACATTATACTTGAGCATTTACATTATCAGAGTTTGGTATAAGGCATTTATAATGGGATTAATGCAGCCTTGGTTGTTGCTACAACTCATCTTTGGAATTACGGATTTAACCTAACATTGAAGGTTACATTCTCACTTCATATTTACTTCATGCCGATGGAACCTTCGCGATGGTTCTCTTTCACCAAAAGTTGTTGGTTTCTAATTTAGCATGTGTCTCCTCCTTGACAGTTGATGAGTAACCACTGGGATCGAACGACCAAGAGCTCATTGCAAATGGTTAGGGTAAATAAACCTACCTTGGAGCTACGCATCCACTCATTCTATCTCAGCCACCCTGGTGCTTTGGAACTATTGCTTTTTTCTGGCGATACTATCTTCGTTGTAAGCTCTGTTCCCATCCAATGTAACCTACATCTAGCGTACCCAATTTCCCCTATGGTTTACTATGATTTTTTGTCCTTATGGGAGCCCTTGCTGGTTAGAAGGTTCCCAACCCCTTCACCTATACCTCCAAGGCGTCTAGGGCCTAGTTAATGGTCTTCGCTTGAGAAGGATCCTTTCTCTGTTACAGGTACATCATAGCCTCGCTGGTAGTATAAGAAATTTATCTGGTTCATTTTATTTATGGCTTTATTATTATTCTCAAGTAACAAAGTTACCATTGGTTCTTGTCATCATTTATTATGGTCATTTGTATGGAGCGACCATCCATCCCCAACAGAGCTAAATGCACACGCTTAACCCAGGTATCTACCTAACAAATACGTGTTCAGTTTTCAGTTTTTAAAATGAAACCATGCAAACACTCTTGATGTTTCTTGCAGGATTATTCTATAGATTACATCTCATGCTTTCCCTTAGGTTCTAAGCTAGAAATGCTACTATGCTTGGCAAACAAGATATTATTCCTTTTGCTGTGCTAAGTGACCCCATCTCCAGATAGGATATTACTAGTTACTCTGATAATTATACTAGGTTCGAGTGACTAATTTATTTTGATGTACTAGCAAGACTCAGTCAACTATGATGATAAATGTTACTGTATTTTCTTTGTTGTGAGAGTTTACTCTCTTCTCTCTTTGGATAATTTATCTATAACTATAATTTTGTATTTTTACCAGTGTTTCCCTCAACCACCTAGAACTCGATAAATAAAGATGTTGAATATTTGTTATATTAGAGGTTTCTGAATTCTTGTGTACAGTACCACAACCCTTCAGGGTGAGTCTACCTTATAGGATTTCTCCCATATATATATTTCATTTTTTGTTTATCATTCCTATTTTATTTGAAGCTCGTACTTACGTTTCTATGCTCGTTTAATTGTTGTGTTTTTACCTTCAATGTTGAATAATACGAAGCATAAATAGAAACATATTATCATTGTTTCAGTCATTTAGTCCTGCATATATATTCAAGCTAGTTTACGCACTCGTTAGCTCATAATTTACCCTCCATAGCCCCGAGGACCAGATGCATTCCCGGTTATTCAATTGGAATCTCATTCTAAACCCCTTGGTATTTTTCCCCTTATTCATGCATCTGAAAGGAGTTTTATTGCTAATTTATTTTCCAAGTTCAGAAATTTAATTCGTGATTTTGTTATTTGTTCTCATATATGTACTAAATTTCTATCTATCAATGAACTACATATGCCCATATTTTCTTTTTCTTAGACTGATTGATTATCCATGGTAGTGTTCAGGATATTGGTTCATGTTTGCGCAAATATTTTCCCATTAATTTGGTTTGTTTATAAACAAGGATTCTCTTTGCTTTTAAGCAATGTCCTTCTACATGTTGAGGTCTCCTACCTTAGTAATGGGTTAACAGACAGGGGTATCCTTATTTCTTTTAAGGAACTCCATCTACGGTCAACCCTAAGTAGTGAATTTATATCATTATTATTCCAGTATTGTTTCCACCCAAACAAAAACTAATTTTTCACTCTATATTATTGCTAAACTTGTAGATAGTTTTTGGCTAGGTTTATTGTATTTATATATGCTAGAACATAGCCGTATTTTATGGTTTTTTTGCTTACACAACATAAATCTTAGGCACTACCAGTGTCCAGCTACTGCCATCATAGTTATTTATTAAATTACCAGGGATAGAGTATTTCCATTATATATATAGATATATATATATATATATAAACTATTCTTTTCCTAACAACAACAATTCAAGAACATGAAATTATTTTAACTTTTGAAGAGGTACTTGCGTGTGCTTTAGCCAAATAAATCTCACATAGCTATCTGATCCTCCAAACTATGAGAAGGGTGATTCATCCCCCTCTCTCCACCGAGCTCATGCTCCTAGACAGTGCACAATTTCTTCACAGGTTTTGATTCGTGGCAACGAGACAACATTCTAGCCTTCAACTAGTCAGGTCTAGGATTTTCCACTAGCTCCAGGTCCAACTCAGGACTGTCCCTACCGGCAGTGTCTTACCATCATAGACTCATTTTGCTTTTTGACTCTTCTATACTTCTCTTAGGAAAACAAGAACAACCAACCCCTTCCTTTTTTCTGATTTTCTATAAATCCTAAGAGGGTTGTAATTGTTTGCAACTATCTCAACTGTCCAGTGTTGAAATTAGTTACCAGTGAGCTATGTTTTTTTATTTGTAAAACAATTATTATATTCAATATAAAAATGAAAATAAAAAATTACGACATGTTTCGTTTTAGGCCATTACATGCCATTTTAAATAAGTTTATAACAACCAATTACACACAGTAAAATTTAAATAGTCTTTAACATCATTAGGGTTACATACACCCAATAATATTGATTGGGCACAAATCTGCAGTTGCTTGTTCACTTTTATACTCCCTTTCATAAATGTTTTATTAACCCACATTCTAGATTTTCAAAATATATCAAGCACATCCTCATCCATGCAATATATTTTTGTATAAATGTATTCACTTGTGATTTTAAGATACTTCTTAAGTAGTGGAAAAACCACGATTTTTCTTCAACGTTTTTAAAATATTAAGCCAACAAATATTTTATTGTTATTTAGTGTTAAAAATGTAGTTGGAATATTTAATACAAAGATAAGACAACAATATAATTTATTTGTTTAAATAATCAATGTTTACTATGTGATTATTTTTTAAGATGTTAAAAATTGATTGAGGATTTATATTCAAAATAATCTTGATAAAAAATTATAATCGATAAAAAATTATAATCAAAATAATCTATTTTTTATAATATAATTAATGTTTTCTCTGCCCATCTATTTCACTATTATTTTACGCTTATATGACCAAATATCTATGTATGATCTTGCAACAAACATAATGTTTCACTCGTCGTTTTCAGATATTTTATGGTGTAACATAGCATGAGTATTTTCTACTGCTCCCATTTATCTGGATAGCAATATGAGAATTATAATATCACATTATAATTTTGAAAACTTGTAATGCTGAGGAGTGTAGGTTAGGAAATAGAAACAATGTGTATTCAGATATTTTATGGTGTATCATAGCATGAGTACTTTTCTACTGCTTCTATTTATCTGGATAGAAATATGTGAGAATTATAATATCACATTATAATTCTGAGAATTTGTAATGCTGAGGAGTGTAGGTTAGGAAATAGAAACAATGTGTATAAAATCTTGATCTCATAAGTTATATTGTGTGTATGACTTCAAATTTCCTATAGGACTCAGTCTTTGAACTATCTTCTAAAGAATGGAACTCTGAATTTAACACTAAAATCTAGAGTTTATTAAATCTATTTTACTAAGTAAATGTTTTTTTCCTTTACAATCTTATTGCAGGTTTCTCTTTAACGATTTATATTATTGCATGCATGTTGTGTTGTTGAAAAAGATATCGTACATCACTATAGTTATCTTCTTCCATCTCTATTGTTCAAATTAAATAATGGTAGGTTTACCTTTACCACACAGTCAGCTTGAGGCAGGAATGTGCCTAGGCTACCAGTTAGTTGGCTTGGACAGGGCACTAACCTAGCCTCAATGACTGACTTCAACTAGCTCCTAAAATCCCTCAACTATAACCCTGAGCCTCTGTTATTATCAGGGAAAATTTTAGGGACTAATATTCGCAGGTGGGTTAATTTTCCATGCTTTTTTCCAAAACAATGGTTCGCCTATTTCCATTCTTTTTTTAAATTATTCGCCCAAATTTTATAGTACTCCAATATTTTACCCTGAAAATAACCAAAATATTATATCGACTATTTTATATTACACCATTATTTTACCTTAAAAATTGCCAAAATATTATATTGACTAATATAAGATCATTGGATATCTAAATTTTTCTACAAAAATATCAACAAATTTTTTAGAATTTGCATATTAGGGACTAGTAAGATTCTCTAAGGTTTCTAAACTTTAAGATAAACTTCCATACTTAAAATTTTCCCTGCACACCAGTTGGTTTGAAACACCGGTTCGTTCGAAACAAGTCAAGATGATAATACATAATCATATGTGATTATTACCGAAAGCAGTCTTTTACAAACGGATCACATAAACCAAATTCCAAAAAAATTTATATATATTTCTTCATTTGGTCTGATTTTGCAAAGGTTTTTCTTGGGTTTAAGGACTCTTTTTGGCATAACATTCAAAGAAAATTTCTTGGAGGACATTTCTTGGAGGTATGTGATACATTTTTTGGATGTTTTTTGGGCTTCATTTTTTTTTAAGTTATTTTGATTTTTATTTTGCAAAGGTCTGATTTTGCAAAGGATTTTTTTGTGTTCAAGGATTCTTTTTTGCATAACATTCAAAGGACATTTCTTGGAGATATCTGATACTGTTTTTGGATTTTTTTTGGGCTTCATTTTTTTTTAAGTTATTTTGCTTTTAGAGGTTTTGGGATTAATTTTCATTGTTTTTTTTCAAGGTATTTTGTTTTTAAAATTTTTGGGCTTAACTTTCATTTTTTTTTTTTAAAGGTATTTTGTTTTGAGAAGTTTTGGGCTTAATTTTCATTGTTTTTAGAGGTTTTGGGCTTAATTTTCAAAGGACATTTTTTTGGATGTGTTTTGTTTTCAAAGGTTTTTGGGCTTAATTTCCCAAACAAAAAAAATTGGACATAATTTTGAAAGGACTCTTTTTCAGCATAATATTCAAATGACATTTTTTGGAGGTATTTTTTAAAGTGATATATTTTTAGAGGCTTTTTGAAGGTATTTTTTAAAGTGCCATTTTTTAAGAAGTTGGGCTTAATTTTCAATGGACATTTTTTGGAGGTATTTTTTGAAGTGACATATTTTTAGAGTACGCGTTTTCAGTTGAAGTAAATCTTTTATAATGAGTTTTTAAACTGAGTTTTTGTCTAACTTTTTAAATGCATTTTTTTTGTAGGACTTGGAAGGCAATATTTTGAGCTTCATTTCATTTTTATAAGACATTTTTTTCTTGGATTTTTTAAAGTTAGTGTTTTGGATTGAAGTATGTATTTTTTGCAAACTTTTTAAAATGAGCTTTTTTTAAATCAAATCCTTTGTGATGTTTTTTTTAATTGAGTTTTTGTCTAAATTTTTGAAGGAAATTTTTTGAAATTCATACTCTATTATCAGGGAAATCAAAGGAATTGCACGAGAAAATATGATCGAACAAGAGACCCTAAGGAACATAGAGAATAGGGGAGAGAATCTCGCAAAAGAAAGAGAGAAGCACTCTCAAATATTGAAAGGGAAAATCAACCTCAACTAGAAGTTGAAGCAGGTATGTAAATGTAAATATTATGAATTTGATATTTAAGTTTTCCTAGTGTAAAATGAGAAGCTTAATTTTTATTTGATGAACTAATTTGAAAAATATTTTGCAATGTAAACAGAGAGAGATATTCCTTAAAACATTGATGATGAGATACAAAATTTTGAAAGAGAAAGTGAAAGAGATATTGAACCAATGATTGAAGATGGTGAAAATGTAGAAAGAAATTCAAGTGAAGAAACTGAATCATAAGGTATGTTTATATATGTATAAATATATTGAACACATGCACGTATTGTATCAATTATACATATTTATTAATTTAGTTATTTATTGAATATCTAAAATTATTATGTACTATTAATTTGAATATGTACAGATGAAATCAATGTCGATGACGAGATGTTAGAAAATATTGACACTCACGCATATGGAGATAAAAGAGCTGACCATGTTATACGATATCATGTTAATCACATTTTTGATACGTACTTCATAAAGGAAAATATGGCAGTTCAAGCCCAAATGTTGAAAGGTTTCCTATCATTAAGGAAATTAAAAGAAGCTACGACTTTATTGGGTATTTGAAAATCAACAAAAGGTAAAAAAAATGAAGGAAAATGTGATACAAAATATAAATAGTGCTATAAATTCAATTAGAATATCTAGACAGAAAAAAATTTCAGTTGCACATAGAGCAATACATATGGCAATGGTTTCATCAAGTACTAAACATAATCGCTTGGAAAAATCTATGGCACGAGCCTTAGGAACCTCACGAAAAACTTTGCACAAACATCGGAAATTTCGATTGCAAATAGATGTAAATGATGAAATTGCTCGTTGGAGAGATATTTGTAGGAAAACATACAAATATAGACTTGGAGAAAATTTTAAAAAAGCAATATATGAATAATGGAAGAAAAATTCATGTGTTTTTCCAAATGCAAGGGATGTGTTGCAAAGAAGAATAGCACGAAATTAGTACGAAACACATGCAAAAACTTTCTTGGACACCACTCAGATAGAGTTGTTTAACAAGTTCAAAGAAGAGAATTGTGAAATTGATGTCTCAATCAGTGCTTTTGTGCAACAAAATCCATGGTATGTAAAACCTATTATCGTACCTGACACTTGTTGTTGTCATTATCATATGGAATTTTAGTTATATTATAACACATTCCTTAATTTTGGTATAACATTTTGGAAAGATTCATCTCCTCCTTCCACTATCCCTGAGTTCATATCTCAAATTCTATGTGGAAGAGAAAGCGATGAATTATTTTATGAAAAGAAATGTGTTGGTCGTAAAAAATGCAATGATTGTGGAAATTTGACTAAATTTCAAAAAAAATATCGTATTCACATAAATAATCAATCATTGACCTACATGAAAGTGAAATGGAAGAGATATGAATATATCCATACATCGATTCAAGGTTCAAATAGCACTAAAAGAATTGAATTACAAGAAGAAGAAATTTTTGTGATAGGTTTTTTCAAAAAGTTTGAAGTGGAAATTTATAAATACACCAATCATTCCCATAGAGCTTGATGGCAGGACTTGCAATTCAAAAAATCCCATTAATTTTTTCCACCAGCGGCCATTTTGTTAGTAATTGATTTTGCAAAAAAATACACATTTGTTCCACAAAAAGAAATTCAGAGTGAATAATATCATTCTAACCAAGTCTCCATGCTCATCCATATTCTATATAGACATGCTGAACAAAGCATTGATCATATAGAAAGAACCAGTGAAAATTGGCATGTTATTAAAGAATTTTACTTTTATATCAGTGACGATCGTACACATGATACATATTTTTTACAACACTGTTTTGGAAATATTTATGACTCCTTGAAAATTAATGGAATAAAATTCAATTAACATTGGATATAGTCAGATAGATTTGCAGGTCAATTCAAATATTCACGATCATTCTTTTGGTTGTGTTATATTCATATGAAAGCCTGCATTAAACACTGTTGGAATTTCTTTGAGATTGGTCATGGAAAAGGAGAACATGATGGTGCAAGGGCATGCATAAAACAAGCACTTTGAAGATATCAAATGGACCCCTCTACAAACCGACTTGTGGACACTAAATAAGTTTTTCAATGGTGCATCACTGCACTAAGCCATGAGACTAACCTATCAAGGGAAGTGCGAAGGTACGTTCAATTTAATTTTTATTGGATATCCAATTTTAAATAGTGTACATTTATCACAATGATTATCTTTGATGGTATTTTGATATGATATTTACATTCTTGTTTGAATTTTCCATATAGTTTTTTTTGGCATATTGGGGTTGAAGATGTATATAGATCGATTGGAAATGACATTGAAACAATAAAAGGGACTCGAAAATTGCATTCAATTAAAAAAATGTTGTACACAAATGTGTTTGCATTGGATTAAAGAAATTGTTCTTGTTTTTTTCATGTTTGCATAGATAACACAGAATCCAATGATGTTTGTGAAAAAAAAATTTATGTAAAAGATTGGAAACATACAGAGCTAAATACAAAGGTTAAAATGTTCTTTGCAATGTTTGAAGAAATGCAATCAGAGGAGACTACAATATCATCTGATGGTGATCGAGTTTCTGATCTTGTTAGTGAAGGTAACATTTGAATTGCTTTCAAATGTTAGAGATCTAGAAATAGATACTAAAATTATTTTAAAGTTAATTTTTCATGTTAATTATGATCTAAATTTAAATACATATAAGTTAGTTTAATTATGCAGGAGATGTTTTTGTTGTAATTGCACCTACTATCAACAATGAAAATGTGAAGTATTATTTGATGCATTGCACAGAAAGAAAGATGAAATTATTAGAAAAAAATAATGATCACGGGTTTCAATATGACAGAGGGTCTATTATACTGAAATGTTATTTTTTCAGACAAAATAATCAAAGTGGGGATTTTTTTTACTTTGAAGACTATGAACCTGATGTCATAAGTTGTCAATATAGTCACATGGTGTGTGCAGCACGCATAAATTTGATAGAGGTTCAATCAAAGAAAAAAATGAAAATTAAGAAATGGAAAATGTCAAAATCCGATCATGAACGGATCATTGAAGATGACATTCCATTGGAATTTTTTTGATTGAACTACCCAACAATTTCTTCTCTTTGGATTCATGTTTTAGAACTTCTAGAACTCAACTAAAAATTGCACTGCCTTGTTATGTTATCTGTGCAAGTGTTTTCACATTCACATTGTTCTGGTACATGGACACTAGTATCAATTGAAAGTATCTTTTCTATGTGCATTGATGAAAAATGTTGCACGTACTGGATATATATGTTCTAGAATGCAATTAACTTAAAGTATATTTTCTATGTGCATTGATGAAAAATGTTGCACGTACTGGATATATATGATCTAGAATGCAATTAACTGAAAGTAGCTTTTCTATACATGCATTGATGGAAAATGTTGCATGTACTGAATATATATATATTCAAGAATGAAATTAACTGAAAGTAGCTTTTCTATGTGCATTGATGAAAAACGTTGCACGTATTGGATATATATATATATATATATATATATATATATATATATATATATATATATATATATATATATATATATATATATATATATATATATATATATATATATATGTTTTAGAACACAATTAACTGAAAGTAGCTTTACTATTTTCATTGATAAAAAATGTTTCACGTACTGGATATATATGTTCTAGAATGAAATTAACTAAAAATAGGTCTTCTATTTGCATTGATGAAAAATGTTGCAAGTACTGGATATATATGTTCTAGAATGAAATTAACTGAAAGTAGCTTTTCTATGTGCATTGATGAAAAATGTTGCACGTACTGTATATATATGTTCTAGAGTGCAATTAACTGAAAGTAGATTTTCTATTTGCATTGATGAAAAATGTTGCAAGTATTGGATAATATATATGTTCTAGAATGCAATTAACTGAAAGCAGATTTTCTTTGTTCATTGATGAAAAATGTTGCACATACTGGATATATATGTTCTAGAATGCAATTAATTGAAAGTAGCTTTTCTATGTGCATTGATGAAAAATGTTGTACATACTGGATATATATGTTCTAGAATGCAATTAACTGAAAGTAGCTTTTCTATACATGCATTAATGAAAAATGTTGCACGTACTGGATATATATACATTATAGAATGCAATTTTAAAATTTTACGATTGTTTGACACATCTAACAAGACCTAGAATCTTATGATTGTTTTTAGATATATATATTCAAATGTGTACTTAAATGATTTCTACTTAAATCATCTCTACATGTACATATATTCCTGTGAACTTTTTTTTTTTTGGAAAATGACAACTTGAATCTTAAAAACAAAACATTATATCATAATCACATGCCAAATGTAGTTCAACCATCCAAAACTTAAGTTTTAAAAACAGAACATTATATCACAATTCATTACTTCACATGCCAAATGTAGTTCAACTATCCAATAAAAATAAAACAATATATCATGCAATGACATGACAAATGTAGTTCAACCATCCAAAATTTGAGTTTTAAAAACAAAACAAATTATAGTTCACAACATTACTTCACATGCCAAATGTAGTTCAACCATCCAAAACTTGAGTTTTAAAAACAAAACATTATATCACAACATTTCATCACATTCCAAATGTAGTTCAACTATCCAATAAAAAAAAAACATTATATCATGCAATCGCATGCCAAATGTCGTTCAACCATCCAAAACTTGAGTTTAAAAAAAAAACATTATATCACAACATTACTTCACATGCCAAATGTAGTTCAACTACCTAATAAAAACAAAACATTATATCGTGCAATCACATGCCAAATGTAGTTCAACCATCCAAAACTTGAGTTTAAAAACAAAAAAATGTATTGTTCACAACATTACTTCACATGCCAAATGTAGCTCAACCATCCAAAACTTAAGTTTTAAAAACAAAACATTATATCACAGTTCATTACTTCACATCCCAAATGTAGTTCAACTATCCAATAAAAAAAAACATTATATCGTGCAATCACATGCCAAATGTAGTTCAACCATCCAAAACTTGAGTTTTAAAAACAAAACAAATTATAGTTCACAACATTACTTCACATGCCAAATGTAGTTCAACCATCCAAAACTTGAGTTTTAAAAACAAAACATTAAATTTCACAGCATTACTTCACATGCAAAATGTAGTTCAACTATCCAATAAAAACAAAACATTATATCATGCAACCACATGCCAAATGTAGTTCAACCATCCAAAACTTGAGTTTTAAAAACAAAAAAAAAGTATAGTTCACAACATTACTTCACATGCCAAATGTAGTTCAACCATCCAAAACTTGAGTTTTAAAAACAAAACATTAAATATCACAACATTACTTCACATGCCAAATGTAGTTCAAATATCCAATAAAACAAAACATTACATCATGCAATGACATGCCAAATGTAGTTCAACCATCCAAAACTTCAGTTTTAAAAAAAAAACAAATTATAGTTCACAATACTACTTCAAATGCCAAACATTACTTCACATGCCAAATGTAGTTCACATAAAATATGTCCAAAATTTGTATCTTACAAGTATCAAGTTATATATGACTGCATCTAGATAATAATATATATATAAAGGTAAATTTAAGACTAAATCTATTGAAAATATAATGTTGCAGTGCATGTGCATCATCGATCAAATATAGATGGATGTAGTGTCTCTCCCAGCAAAGTCATGATCCTCGAGCTATCCTGCGAAGCGGAAGCATGGTGAACCTGTACACAATGTGTACAAACATTAAAATTTGATGTTTTAAAATTAAATGAGAATATATAGAACTTCATGTAAAAAAGAAAAATGTAAAAAAAATCATGCAATACCTCATGAGGTTTCCTCTCCATTTGTTACTCGTCTACTAAAACTTCGCCCACTGGAACATCTTCAACAGTAAACTGTAAAAAATATATATATATATATAGATATATTAAAAATTTTCAAATGAAAATGCATATTTAAACATATTCTCAATAATATTAAAAAAAAAATTAGACAACTTGTTCAAATGGTCGAAATGATATGGATGTTCCTATATCCATCACACACTCCATCGCTAGAGTCTGTGACGAAAAGAAATCCTCTCTAGGAACCTAAAATTCAAAAAACTTAAAAGTATAAAATAACTCAAGATCTAGATCTCAATTTATATTAAAGCTTCAATGAACCTCAATTTATAACTTATAACTTAAAAACATATATATTTAAGTGAAAAATTGAATACTTGTGCTGGTGAGAATATGGAACATCTCCTAAGAGAGGCTCCGAAAGAAAATCTCCAA
Organism: Pinus albicaulis; assembly: GCA_034641835.2. Classification (NCBI taxonomy): domain Eukaryota; kingdom Viridiplantae; phylum Streptophyta; class Pinopsida; order Pinales; family Pinaceae; genus Pinus; species Pinus albicaulis. The sequence goes on from CM076575.1 coordinate 1,543,842,086, forward strand.
AAACCTAAAATTCGAAAAATTTAAAATAACTCAAGTTCTCTAGATCTCAATTTATAATAAAACTTTTGAACTTCATCTTATAACTTATAACTTAAAAACATATATATTTAAGGTAAAATTGAATCCTTGTGCTGGTGGATTTGGAACATCTCCTAAGAGTGGCTCGGAAAGAAAATCTCCAAAAACCTAAAATTCAAAAAATTTAAAATAACTCAAGATCTACATATCTCATTTTTTAATGGAAATTTTTGAGGTGTGAATATATAACTTAAAAAAATATTTAAAAGTGAAAAATTGTTCATACTTGTGATGGTGGATTTGGCACATCTCCCAAGGAAGAAGAAGGTATCGCCATCCCAAAAACATTGGACAGAATCAGAATTTGTTAAAAAAATTTATTATATATATACATGTACATGTGTGCACAATTATTTATTTTAAAAATATCTCATCATGTTTCAACATATATAATAATAGATAAAAAATATTTGTACATCATCATGTTCACTTAAAAAACACTAACATTTGCCAACATATCTTGATGGTGAGAACCATCTTGATTTTGTGATTGATGCTGAGACCCATCTTGATTGTTTTAACCAGAGGCTCTGACCGTGATATTAACATTTTCTTCATTCATCAAGCGTGACAATTGCAAATGGTGTTAACATATAATGATACATTTTTGTTAGATTAATTTATACAATAAATGTATGTATATATTTATTTATTACAAATTGTAGATGTGTTAAAATAATCACCCTAACCATTAAAATATATCATTCTCATGCCCTCTTTATTATGAAAAATTAGGTCTTGCCAACCATTGCGACAATTATTTGCATATGTTTTGAGATCTTCAACACTAATTTTTTCAATCTCTTCATCTGTATAATACACAAAATTAGCGCATGCATTCTCATGTGCTCTTTGTCGATTCATACAAATATCGACTCCACCCAATCCACTGTGAACATTTTCAATGATGGAATCCCTTTCTTCTTGACTAATTTGAGAAGTGGCATCTATCTCTGACCACAAATTTTTGACACGAAGAGGTCAGCTAACCAATGGTGGCTCAGGGCGAGGCAACTCAACATCATGCCTAGCGCCCCTACGATCACACAATCGACCTTACCTAGGATCAAAAAATTCAGAGGGAAGGTCATTTTAATTGGGTTTCATTTACAAAAATAATTCTGCATAAAATAATTTTGCAAAATAAAGCAGAACATCTTCGTTCCATGTGAGTCTTCCATAGGCTACAAGGTGTCTATCATAGAAATATCAAGCTATATGAGGGTGCTTGAAATATTTCACCTTCATCATCTTTCTTTTCAGCCCTTCTTTGAAATTAAACATATACTTGGCCATTTCTATTGTAACTCTTTATTTAACAACCTCCCATGTATTGAGACCCATCACTATATCCTTTATTTTTCTCATCACTTCTACAAAAGTATCAGTGGTTGGCCCAAGATTAGGTACACATCTACTAGTTCGCTTAATAGTGAGTAACTATTTCCAAACTTTTTCGTCTCTCAGCAGGGAGAGTCAAAGCCATGAGATCTCTCTTCAATTTTGCATGAAGATGTTGACACCTTTGTAAGGTGCATTGTTGCATGTTTGATTCCAAAAGTATATCGGAAATGTTGGACGGATAAGTCGTGGTTGGTGTATAACCTTCTTCTTGAACGATGTGTTCTACCCTACATATTTTTTCAGCAACATTTGGGGAAGCATTCTCATTCTCTACATTAATTTATAAAATTTTGTATATTAAAAAAGCACATGTAAACAAATTTGTACAAATTTAATGAAAATAATATTCAAATTTATGGCCACCTCGATATGGTTGGCTAGCATCTTTCCCACCTTGGGACTATTGAGAACCAGAATGACCACCTATTGGTTGAGAACCAACACGACCATCCGTTGATTAGCCTCTGTGGGAATACATATCACCACCTTCATGCAATTCGTCAGCACGTATTGATGGCTCTTCAAGGGAATGTGTACCACCACCAACCTCACGAGAGGAGAGGGGAGCTTCATAAAAAAATATGAATTTATAATCAATTCAAAAATACATTCATACATATAAATACATGTACATATTCATTTATTAAATTGTGTGAACCATGGGCATGCCCCATTGATGGAGTAGACACCCTTGTCCTTGTACCTCCTAAAAAATAAAAAATGAAACTTATTAACAACTAATTTAACTCACAAAATTGATAAAATGTCAATTCCATATGTACACACATATATGTATATGTATGGAGATTTAAGATTATATTTAAATACCATGAACATCACTTGATCCCCGATCCCCCTCTCTTGTAGAGATATGGGATTTTCTTGATCTTCATCATTCATTCTCCATGATATATATATGTAGATATATATCTACAGTGGGCATTTACAATAATTTTTTTTAATTACTATTTAAAATAAATTCAAAATAAATTTAAAAAAATCAATGTAATTTAGTGTACACAAATTATGTAAAACACAACATTCAAAGCACTAATTGATGTGTGAAACTCAATTTAAGCAAAAAAATTATAAGAATTTTACGTTCACCAAATTGCACTTTACGTGGTGGGAGCACCCTTGGTACATAATTTAAAACATGGTGGGAGCACACTTGGTATAAAATTGACAAAAACACATGGTCATTAAAAAAGAAGCATGAAACTCCATTTAAAGAAAAATTTGTTGAAGTCCTCACATTTTAATTTTATAAAAATGTGAAGTTCACCACTTGTTACAAATGTGAAGTTCACCAAGCTTCACTTTACATGGTGGGAGCACACTCGGTATATAATTGAAAAAATGCATGGCCATTAAAAAAGACGCATTTATAAGTACAAAACAAACACATATCCAGGATATGATACAATGTCCATCAATAAATTTTGAAGGAGAGTGTCTTAACAGTAATTCATCTTTGAGAGATGAATCTTGAATTTTTGAAGAAGAGCGTCTCAAAACTAATTCATCTTTGAGAGATGAATCTTGCATTGGCATTTCCCCGTATAATTATAATTCATATATTAATTCATTTTTGATAGATGAATCCTGAATTGGAATTTTCCCACGCAATAGATCAACAGACATATTATTAACATTTGTACAATGTCTTATACTAAAAAATTGAAATTGGCTAACAATATTGTTTGCTTTTCCATGTAGTTTTTTTAGCCTTTTCTTATTAACTTGGTACATGCCTTTCATCTGGTTGCACACAAGTTCAAAATTGGTGAAAAATACAATTCCATTTGATCCATACTCCCTAGTTGTTCCCAAGCCTTATATCAATGCAATATAATATGTCTCATTGTTTATTGTTCTTCCCAGTATATTCATTTTCCTTTGGACAAACTTCCTAGTCACAATATTACAAAGCACATACGTAATCACTACTTTCCCTGGATTGGGATAGCAAAAAACATCTATGCATAATGTCCATTTTTAAACAATATTTAGTGGGTTTTTTTTACCCCTGAAAAAAACAAATTCAATAAAATATATTAAATTAACATTTATTGCAAATGCATGGGAGAAATGACACATGTGCATGAGATAAATGACACGTGCATGGTTTATATTAAAGTTTGACTTAAAGTTTATGGTACAATTCACTAGAAATGAGATGCATTAAATATTGCATTGCCTAGAGTTTAAGGGAGATTTATGACACATATACATGGTTCGTGCAAGGTTTGCCTTAAAGTTTTCCTTAAATTTTATGGCAGAAATCACATCTAGAAATGACATGCCTTAAGAAAGGATGAGATCAAGAGGCTACCTAGCCCTTTACAGACTCCTTTAGAACTTGTAGAAGTTAAGACTCAACAAATAAACTAAAATCCTATGGACGTTTAGCCACTTTAGGTTCAATTTTTAGGCCTTAAGTTTTGCCTTGAATTAATGGGGGAAAGCCTTGAGTTTGGGGGATCCTATGCTATGGAATTTTAGCTACTTTAGGTTTAGTTTTTAGGCCTTGAATTTTTCCTTGAATTAAAGCAAGGAAGCCTTCAATTTGGGGGATCCTATCCTATGGAAGTTCAGCTACTTTAGGTTCAATTTTTAGGCCTTAAAATTTTCCTTTAATTAATGGGATAAAGCCTTGAGAAATGACACATGTTTTAAATTTAATGGGAGAGAGCCTTGAGAAATGAGACATGCTTTAAAGTTTTCATAAAATTTTATGGGAGAAATGACACATGTGCACGGTTTTCCTTAAAGTGGTAGTGGTTTATGGATATTAAAATGAAGAACTTATATTTAGATTTGTCCCAGAGTTTGACTGTAGGGGCATTTACTAGATATGTCACCTTTCTGAAAAGATGAGATCCAGAGGCTACCTAGTCATTTAAAAAAATTTCCTTTAGAACTTGTAGAAGTTAACGCTCAACAGACAAACTAAAATCCTATGGAAGTTCAAACAAACTAAAATCTTATGGAAGTTCAAACAAACTAAAATCCAATGGAAGTTTAAACAAACTAGGTTCAGTTTTTAGACCTTAAATTTTGTCTTGAATTAATGGTAGAAAACCTTCATTTTGGTGGATCCTATCCAATGGAAGTTCAGCTACCTTAGGTTCATTTTTTAGCCCTTAAAGTTTGCCTTGAATTAATGGGAGAAAGCCTTGAGAAATGACTCATGCTTTAAATTTAATGGGAGAAAGCCAATAACACATGCTTTAAATTTTTCCTAAGCGTTCATGGGAGAAATGACACATGTACATGGTTTGCCTTAAAGTGGTAGTGGTTTATGGATATTAAAATGAAGTTCTTCTATTTAGATCTGGTAGTGGTTTATGAATATTAAAATGAATAATTTCTATTTAGATTTTAAAATTTGCCTAAGAGTTCATGGGAGAAATGACACATGTACATGGTTTGCCTTAAAGTGGTAGTGGTTTATGGATATTAAAATGAAGAAATTCTATTTAGATCTAGTAGTGGTTTATGGATATTAAATGAAGAACTTCTTTTTAGATATGTTCCAGAGGTTGATTGTAGGGGCATTTACTAGATATGTTACCTTTTAGAAAAGATGAGATCTAGAAGCTACCTAGCCCTTTACAGACTCTACCTTTAGAAATTGTAGAATTTAACACTCAACAGACTGAATAAAATCCTATGGAAGTTCAAACAAAATAAAATCCTATGGAGGTTCAGCCACTTTAGGCTCAGTTTTTAGGCCTTAAATTTTCCTTGAATTAATGGAAGAAAGCCTTGAGTTTGGGGGATCCTATGCTGTGGAAGTTCAGCTACTTTAGTTTAATTTTTTAGGTCTTAAAGTTTGCCTTGAATTAATGGGAGAAAGCATTGAGAAATGACACATGCTTTAAAGTTAATGGGAAAAGGCCAATGACACATGATTTAAAGTTTTCCGTAAGATTTTATAGGAGAAATGACACATGTACATGATTTTCCTTAAAGTGGCTACGGTTTATGGATATTAAAATGAAGAACTTCTATTTAGATCTAGATGGGAAATGACACATGTATGGGAAAAATGACACATGTACTTGATTTTCCTTAAAGTGGTTGTGGTTTATGTATATTAAAATGAAGAACTTCTATTTAGATATGTTCCAGAGATTGACTATAGGGGAATTTACTAGATATGTCACCTTTTAGAAAAGATGAAATCCAGAGGCTACCTGGCCCTTTACAGATTCTTCCTTTAGAACTTGCAGAAGTTAACACTCAACAGACAAACTAAAATCCTATGGAAGTTCAACCACTCTAGGTTCAGTTTTTAGGCCTTAAAGTTTTCCTTTAATTAATGGGATAAAGCCTTTAGTTTGTGGGAGAAATTTCATGTGCATGGTTTGCCTTAAAGTTTTCCTTAAATTTTATGGGAGTAATCACATCTAGAAATGGCATGCACCTTAAAGTTTTCCTTGCCTAGAGTTTATGAGAGAAATAACATGTACATGTTTTGCCTTAATGTTTGCCTTATAGTATATATGGGAGAAATGACATTGCCTTATAGTTTATGGGAGAAATGGCATAGAAATGGCAGAGAAATGACATAAAATTGACACATGCTTTAAAGTTTTCCTAAACCTTTATGGGAGAAATGACACATGTATATGGTTTTCCTTAAAGTGATAGTGGTTTGCACTTACTTAAACAACTAGTGGTAGTGGTTGATTAAGTTATGTCAAAATTCATGCATTGATGAGTTTGTGGGAGAAATGACACATGTAAATGGTTTGCAAAACTATTTTGTGCACTTACTAAAACAACTAGTGGTAGTTGTTGATGAAGTTATTTCAAAAGTCACACCTTGATGAGTGTGTTGGAGAAATGACATGTACATGGTTTCTTTGTAGAGAATCCGATTTGATGAACATGAGTGCTTTCCCAACGTTAATTTGAGTCACATTATTTAATAAGAGGAATACCAAGTCAATTTAAACACATCAATAATAATAATTTTCCTCTATGCAATTTAAATTCACTTTTGGGGCAACATGGATTCTCCTTGGGATAATTGAGCTTCTCCTTGGGGTAACAGGATTTCTCTTGGGGAAATTTGTCCCGAAGTTGCCCCAAATTTCAACACTAATGGGATGCAACTGGTTGGATAGGACTAACTAAGTTTTATACCCAAGTTAATTGTAACCAACTAGGTGCAGAAAGGGCCATGAAATGTGGATTGTATAACTACTTTGGGGTAGACTTCAGTGATCAAAATTGACTAATTCAATCCCATTTAGGGACAATGGTTATGGACTTATTTGTATAACTATAATCAGGCTATGATGATGAGATATTATGTGAATAACTTGTTCTTGTGATGTGTAATGTCACAAGGGTGATTCTAAACTCCAACTCTCTTTGTTTGGATCTGTTATCTACTTTTGCAACCCACTTGTGATTTCTAAAAAACTGGATAACCTGGAAAAACACTATAGAGGAAAGAAAATCCACAGATTATATAACTTTTTATCAAATGTACCTGTTTGTGAAGGAATAAATAAGTGTTTCAAATTTCAGCCTCTATTTGTTATTTTTCTTTAAAAAAATATGCTTCATAAAAAACAGATGATGTTCTGTAGAGTAACCTTATACAATGATTTAATGTGAAGATAGTACTTTACCTACAAAACAATGGAATTGAAGGTTGTGCTTATATATCAGAGTTTTGTTATGACATCTTTATCTTCCCTACCTGAAACGCTATTGTCTTCCTTTCCCTGTATATTTCACTGTACTGAAAGAATGGATTTTTCTGAATGGCATGGTTTTCAAGATGTGGAGTTGTTTGTTGGTTTTACTTGGTATTCTCAAAGGGCTAGAAATTTCGAATCAATTCTGAAGGTTGTTTTATTTGAAGTCAATCATGTCATTTGAAACAGAAAAAGCTTAAGTTGCACTGTTTTGTAAAATTTCTTCAAGCAACAAAAAAAATTGAAAAATCACAGTTGTTGAGACATCCATTAAATATATGACAGAATGAAAGAGAAAAAACCTTTGATTCACACCCTTTTCCAACTAAATTATTACGGAATTAATTGTATAAATATATTCAAGCTATGATGATGAGATATTATGTGAATAACTTGTTCTTGTGATGTGTAATGTCACAAGGGTGCTTGTAAACTCCAGCTCTCTTTGTTTGGATCTGTTATCTACTTCTGCAACCCACTTGTGAATTCTAACAAATTGGATAACCTGGAAAAACAATATAGAGGAAAGAAAATCCACAGATTATATAATTTGTTTATGAAATGTACCTGTTTGTGAAGGAATAAATGAGTGTTTCAATCTCCATTTTTGAGGTTCTTTGAATTGCTTATGCAATTCAAAAATTAGCCTATGTTTGTTATTTGTCTTTAAAAAAATATGCTTCAGTAAAAATTAGATGATGTTCTGTAGAGTAACCTTATACAATGCTTTAATGTGAAGATAGTACTTTACCTACAAAACAATGGAATTGAAGATTATGCTTATATATCAAAGTTCTGTTATGAAATATTTCTCTTCCCTACCTGAAATTCTATTATCTTCTTTTCCCTCTATATTTCATTGTATTGAAAGAATGGATTTTCTAATTGGCATGGTTTTCAAGATGTGGAGTTGTTTGTTGGTTTTACTTGGTATTCTCGAAGGGATAGCAATTTCGAATCAATTCTTAAGGTTGTTTTATTTGAAATCAATCATGTCATTTTGAAACAGAGAAAACTTAAGCTACACTATTTTGTAAAATTTCTTCAAGCAACAAAAGAATTGAAAAATCACAGTTGTTGAGACATCCATTAAATACATGACGGAATGAAAGAGCAAAAACCTTTGATTCACACCCTTTTTCAACCATGAAATGAAGTATTCATTGGATGTGGGTAAAATGTATGCATCACCTTCCTTCTATGAGGTTAAGCATCTACTTGTATGTTCATTTTGCATATATGTATATCTATAGGGAATAGCTCAACAATCAAGAGGTTGCTTCAACAAATGAGAAAGCAGTCTTACTTTAAGTGAACAAATTCAAATATTTTTAATAAAAGAAGCCTACTAAATATGAAATATGCAACCAAGCGAGCAACAAAATAAGTACATGCCCGGAGATGATCGATCATGAACATAGAAATATGAAAGTAACCAAAAGTCAAAATCTAAGAGAAAAACAATATTTGATTTTCAATTCATCTATGACTTTGGTTCTCCAATGAGATGCAAATTTCGTAAATCCAAGTATAAAATTTATCCCACATTCATGTTCAGGAAAATCTTGAAGGTGATTGCGAAAAGTTTGAAGACAGTTTAAGAAAACTTGAGGGTGACCCTGTCTCATGAAAACATGCATACAAGCAACCTTAAAAAGACTAACATGTTTTAACATAGCAGGGTGCTGTAATATTGAATGTGGAAATTCTTTGACACATGTACCAACCTGGAAATTAGGAGATGAGGTCACAATGAGAAGACAAGCAGGAGATCAACGAGGATGTCGTGGAGGACACGGATTCCAAATTACCTGCAAACAAAAAACACAACAATTAAATTAAAATAGTAGAACAACAATAAAATAAAAAATCACAAAGAAAATAAACAATAGAAAACCAACAAATTTCTCACCTCCTGGCCCTGTGCAAAACCAAGACTCTGCAGCAGCAAACAGAAAACACAACAACCTCAGCAAACGCAGCAGACAGAGTTGCGGAAACGCAGCAGACAGAGTTGCGGAAACGCAGCAGACAGAGTTGCGGCAACACAGCAAACACAACAACCTCAGCAAATGCAACAGACAGAGTTGCGGCAACGTAGCAAACACAACAACCTCAGCAAACGTAGCAGACAGAATTGCGGCAACACTACTAAGCCTGAAACCTCTTTAAGTTTGTGGGCTGACATATTTATAAACTAAAGTTCAGCCGGATTATTTTAAAAGTTCAGCCAAACTTTTACTCCGGCCGAACTTTAGTTGTCGGTTTTCTCATCTCTAACCAAAAATCTGTGTGTACACGTCATCAATATGTCATCAATGTAAACTACAAAATTAGTTTAGCCAAACTAATTTCGAAAGTTCGGCCGAACTATTGGGAAAATGACTTTTCTGCCTCCGATTCTCACAAAAGTTTAACCCACCCTCACGATTTTACCCATATATATATATATATATATGAAAGAATTTATTCTGCTATGCAATTATGTAAATTTATTTAGAAAAACTTACTCCAATTATGTAAATATATTCTTAAAAAAATATATCACAAAACTATGATTTTTTTACATTTATATATATTTTTAAAATAAGAATTATATAGTAATTATATTTTCAAATTTGTTATTATTATAAAGAAATAGTCTATAGAAGTGCATTATTATAGCATTGGTTTATCTATTTAATTTTAGTTAGTTATTTTGAAAATGTATAAAAAAATTAAAGTTTTTTTATTATTTAAAATATATTTTAATACATAAATAAATTCTAACATTTTAATATTCAACTTTTAATTAGAATAAACTTTAAAAAACAAAAAAACCCAAAAAAATTAAATATAATCCTACACATCATGATTTGCTTTCTTTTTAACTAGCCGAAAATGTCGAGATGGAATACGTAATATACAATTCCTTCTCTCTTATACGTAAATAGCAGTGGAATATGTTAGATAGTTGGATGATTATTACTCTATTAAACCAATACAGTGGAGAAGCATGTCAAATAGCTTAATTTAATACTGCCCAGGAATGTTCCGTCATACCACTCTCCTGTACATCATATGATGAACTGTATTTTCTGTCTGCACGGAACCTTCTTCGTTTAAATTCTTTCAATCTGGCATATCAATGGTGGACACAGAAAAATTCTCTCCATTGGGGAGGGGAAAACCTTATATGAGTTTTTTTAATAGTGGGGAAAATTCATTATAATTTAGTTATCAAAGTATTATTGAGGATAATTATTACTGGTTAGGTTTAGCCAATGACTTATTATTGTTATTAAAAAAATCTTGCTAACCAAAATTACCTGTTAGTGGTCCTTAAAAGAACAAATTTGGACTACTGCCACACGCCTTTGATTATGAACTAAACTGTTTCTTTCTATCCTAGGAAAACTAACTCTTACCAAACATAAACAGTTTTAAACATATTCCAAGCCATGTGTAAAGTTTAATATAATTTGAATAAATATTTCAAAAGATCTAAAATACATGCATAAATCAAATATAAAATATCACATCAAGCTACTAATCTTTCTTTTATCTAAATTTAAAAAGTTTTTTCGAATTATATTATGTTTTGTATTTTTTGGTCAGTAATCCTTGATTTTTTAAAAATAAATTCAAAACTAACAAATTTCTAAAGCACCAACATCTAAATTATGTATATTAGGTTAAAAAAATTTCCAAAAATAAAATAATTAAACTAAAACTATTGGAAATAAAAAAACCATCCTTAATAATTTATTTTCATTGACAACTAAACTATTTTTAGCCATTTCTTTTTTATAAAAAGTTATACATAATATTATGATAAATAGTCCATATTTCAATTTATTTTCCATGAACATTACAAATTGTATAATTAAAAAATTTAGAAGGAAGTTAACACTTTACTTTATCTATTGGTAATTAACTTTACTCCATACCGATTACACACCAATCTACATAAAAATGTCCCCGCCCATTAATACACATCTCTCGTTTTGTCAATTACTTCGCATATGGAAACGTAAGCAATAATTCAACTGGTTCATATTTCAATTTATACTCAATCATACTTCAGATGAACATTACAAATTGTATAATTAAAAAATCTAGACTGAAGTTAACATTTCACTTTATCTATTATGATTAACTTTACTCCATACCGATTACAGACCAATCTACATAAAAATGTCCCCACCCATTCTACACATTTTGTCAAATATGGAAATGGGAGCAATAATTCAACTGGTTCAACTAAATATGGAAATGCGAACAATAATTCAACTGGTTCAACTGATTTTTAGCATGTATACTGCCATTTCAACCTCCATCTTCTATCCTATTTTTTTTTAATGTTAAACCAACAGTACGTACAAAGCCCATTGAACAAATAAGTATAACATCTTATGATGAACATTATTTAACTATAAATATCAATTAAGCATTGATACAATTGAATTAACTGCTTTTCCATTTTATAATCAATGATTTTGGTAAGCTACTGACGTAATAGCTTGAGAGTTGATATAGGCCTACAGTAAACTATTCAAAACTATTCAAACATTAACAGGGCAAAATCACAACACATTTGTTTATAATATAGTGCAATCACACAGGTATAAATAAACGGCTATACAATGTTATTAATATATTAATGCTTTTAGCACTGTATGTCATTTTTTAGATTTATATAAATGATTATTAATATATATATAATGTTATTAATAAAAAAAATTCAGATAATCAAAATTTCTTATTAAAATTATCAAAACTAGTACTAGAATGGCAAAAACCATTAAATTTAACAAATATTTTAGATCGGAAATTTTAAATTTGAAATTCCTACCTTACTCTCTGCTCGGAACAATATATACACACTTTGGATGTAAGCCTATAATGTCTTATTAATAACATTGTATATATTAGTTGTCTAAATATGGAAACTTGGAACTTAGTCTGCTTGGCCAGTACATTGTCACTTTATGAAGAAGTTGTCTATCTAGCATGTGGAATAGCTCGGACTGTAGTTTTTTTTTGGAATTCGATAAAATAAAATTCAAAAAATTAGGTAGTTGGAGTGTTTGAAATTCATTTTTGATAATGGAAATGGATTCAACATTATAAAAACCCTTAGGGCACTCAAAATACTAAAATTTAACAACTATAAACAAAATTCTAATAAAATCTTTGCAGAATTTTTTCAAAATCTTTGTCAGATTGGACCATTTCGCAGCTATTTTACACTACGCGCTTTATGAAAGCATGTGTTTCAATTGTCTGAAATGATGTACATTGCATGGAATTCGTAGGGCACCCTTCTGCTCATATCCGTATTCCTCCTCTGCGGCCTCCAGTAGCTGACTGAAGCACGGATGATGTAAATCCTTGATGGCAACCAATATTTTAGCTGCTATTCGCCCATTAATGCCTTTAAGAGTACTAAGGGCATCCCATGGGCATGGCATCAATACATGGCATGGCATCGGTCATCAATACCTCGATGCCATCAATACCTCTCCCTTTTCCACTTGGAGCTATTAATGGGCTCGTCGAGTCAAAATAAGGCTTGCCGTAGGAACGACCCCTCACATAAAAATGGCCATTAATGCGATGTGATGGTCATTTTGAATTGCCGAAGCCCGCGCAAACAACTGAAATTTGAATTTCAAATTCTTCACAAGACCATCTCAATCCAAATTCGACATATTTATCATGTTTCAAGATTCTTCACTTCTTTCCCAAGATCGAACGATGAAATCAAAATTTGTTTGCTCAATGGAATCCGAAGCAGCGACTTCGCCCAGACTCAAGATTGAGATCGCATAGGGCTCCTGTCAGCCTGTGAGTGATCCTTCTCTTAACGGCCATTGCTGGGTAACTCCTGTCATCTGTAGTGAACATGGGGCCTTCGTTCCTTTCCTCCTTTGTTGGCTCTTTCCCGTCCAGCGAGCAGCAAATATGTCACAGGTAACAAAGAGGGAAGACAACAATGTGAATGAATGGAAGCAGTGGAACTGGAGATCGGAAGGAGATATGCTGCTGAACGGTGCATATTTTGTTTCATCGGGAGCAGGGGCGGCCTCAACGTATGCAAAAGCATCGAGTCTGGGAGCCAGGCCTTCTAGCCTCGTCCAACCACTCACCGCGAATGCAGGTGTACTCACTTGCAGGAGAGGAGTTCGATGCTAACATCCTCAACTTCTAACCCATTTGCTGACCCACCAAGTTCAAGTTCAAGTTCAACAAACCAGTGAAAGTGAAGTAATCATTATTTTGGCAATTAAGCTATCTCTCATTAACGCCATATCTGGTGTTTTGGGGCTTTTTCAAAATTTCCGATGATTGTGTATTGTATTGTTTGGAGAGCGATAAGTGCCTCCACATTTTCGTTAGCAACCTCGGCTTGCAGTCTGCTGCAATCATTCAACTCACCGGCTTTCCAACGCGGAATGCAGTTGTTTTCTAGCAGCAAGACCAGGCGCAGAAGAGTTGTTTTCGCTCGTCTTTAATTTTTGTTGTTGTGGTGGGGTACAATGTCATATGCAATTGTGTAACTATGCTCTGCTTAAAAGAAAATTCCATCTATTTTCTCACTATTTGCCCTTTTCCTGTGTGTTTTCTCTTTTGCCTACAATTCTCGAAGTTGTTAACAGAGTTTCTACAATATTCAAGTTTTGTTAAAAAGGCAATTCCCCAATATCAACACTGTACAAAAGCATAAGAGATTGAAGTCTCAGGACAACAATATGTTTCCTTCCAATCCGACATTGATAAACTTGATAGTAATATAAAACTCACGGTGACAGAGGATATGGTATATATGGAGAAAAACATCAAAACCCTCCCCCAAAACTGCATTTCCTGTTTCAATTTGACCATACTTTTTCTCTGCAGAAACTGCAACTCCATTGTCAATTTGACCATACTTGTTTATTGTAAATTATGGAGACTGTTTTACATTTATGCAAAAACATAACCACAGAGGCTATTTGTATTTGACATGTTCATATGGTAACTCTGCAAAAAATATGTACATTGACTGTTGTCTTCAAATATGTACATTGTTTAAAAATTTGTCGCAATAAGTCATTATTTCAAATCCTATTTAAAAATTAAAAATGATTTATAAAATATAAATAGATTTTAGAACTATAATACAATATGTATTATCAGGAATTTAATTGAGTTAAAAATAAAAATATTTATATATTAGATGTGAAATTTATATATAATATTAATAATATTATAATTAATTTATGTATAATATTAATAATATTATAAAAAATTAGCATATAATCATTTTAATCTCTAATTTATTAAATGAGGGAGATTAAATTTGGTGTAATTTTTTTTAGGATCTCACACTAAAAATTAGGTTTAATCTTTAATTTATTAAATACAAGAGATTAAAAATTTCAAATTATAATTTTTTTCTTAAATGTGGCATTAAAAAAATTTATATCTTGAGATATTTATCTTTTTAAATGCTTGTCAAATTCATCGAAATCCTCATAAACACATTTCATTTAAAATTAAATTAAATATATAAAAAAAAACACAATATCATAATTTTAATTTAATATAATTTTTTTTTACAAATTTATTATTATCTACAATATCATAATTTTAATTTAATATGATTTTCTTTTACAAATTTATTATCATCTAATTTCATTTTAACCACCTCGCCAACTTTAATAGTCAATTTCAAACTTTCGAAGAAGTTTGAAATTATTTTACATATATATGGCAAGAAACATACAATTTACACATTTAATTAAAATTGTAGTCAATTTCAAACTTTGGAAGAAGTTTGAAATTATTTCACATATATATGGCAAGAAACATACAATTTAAACTTTTAATTAAAATTGTAGTGAATTAATGTATATAGATATAAGTTTGGCATTTTTATAATGTTAAAATAACTAATTTGACATATTTATAATATTAGACAAAAAGTAGAATTAAGTAAAATTGGCAACTTCCTAGATAATTCAAGAAAAAAAAATTAATAAAAGAGTTTGCAATATATTAATTAGAAAATATATTAATATAATAAATTGTTTACCATCATTACTCTTTTTTATATAATTTAGCATTAGTATTTAATTACAATATAAGATATAAAAGTAGAATAAAGTAAAATTGGCACTATCTAGGATGATTTAAGAAAAATGAAAATGAGAAAAGAAATTGCAATATATTAATTAGAAAATATATTAATATAATAAATTGTTTATAATCATTACTCATTTTGATATAATTTACTATGTTTATTTGAATGTATATAATTTGATATGTGAGGCCAAAAAAAATTGTCGATAGGCTATTAATGCTACCAACAATCTATATTTACCAAAAATCCTTTCCTCAACTTTAGGAAAATAAAATTTCCTTTAACTATGAATTGAAAACTATTTATGTTTGGATCTCTAGATCCTTCTCTCAAATGGTTATAGTTAAAAACAAAAACTGCAATTCCTCATTCAAATACATTCATAGATTCATCATTTTATTAACGAATACACTTAGATTCATTAAATCCATAGCTATCATAACCTTATCAAAACAAAGGTAAACTATAGGATTTTGATAAATTGTAATCTCATAACCCTCACCATGGAGTATTTAGTCCACTTCTCTTTCCTTGCAGTGCTTAACTTCAAGAGTCCTATGTTTAGATCTGTGCAACCAAATCTTCATAAACATTATAGGAATCAAGCAACAATCTCTTGAATACCACTGTGCTACTAGAATTCTTTGCTATCTTACCAAATCTGAACTTCGTCTACATATTACTATTGGATTGTTCAAACATCATGGTCACCTATGTTATAGTAAATGGTCTAGCATTCACAAGAGCAACAAGGGCATGTTACCAAACAAATATTTCCACAAATTTAATACCCTACACTTGAATATTAGTGTCATTCGTGACTGTTAATTCTGATTCTCGTTGGAATTATCTCAACTTAAACGTTGGAATCATAACATGATCTGTCAACAATAATCAATATCATAATATTTCCTTTCAACTTTCATGACAACACGTGTATGTTTTTCTAACCATGATTACTATGGTTCAACAGTCATTTCAATATCGATTTACCCATCATTTTAAATTTTCGTCAAACGGCTCAAAAGTTCCCATACTTTCCAAAAATCAATTCAATATTAAAATTGCAAGGTTACCCAACACATCTCAACTTGGTCTTCAAAGTTATCTTGATTTTCCTAGAAATCGAGTCCCCAATGCATTCACAAATCAATGCCCAAATTGTTGACAAATTCTAATGTTCTAACACTCTTTCTTCTCAACGTTATCTCCATATTTCCAACAGAGTTTTTGAATAGTGATTTCCCATCATCATTGTTTGATCAAACCTGGATAAATGATTTGTTTGCTAGGTACCAACACCCATTCTTAAGGGCTTGATTAACCACTTGGATATGATATATTTCTCAATGCAAAGAATTTTTAATCCATGTCATTTAAATACACAAAGACACTTACCACATAGAATTGATTTGACATCAATGCCATGAGATTATCCTCAAATTGAATCCATTGTTCTATTCTCTCAAGACGTTTTGAGACCTCTTCATAGAAATCACATATTCCTGTAGTCATTGACTGTTGGACACTACATTGTCTTTAGCCTCCCCGCATTCATACTCCACTACCAGAATTTTATCCAATTTCCAAATTTCAGAGTTAAATAACACTCAAGTCAACATTTCACTTATGCAGAAACATTCATCATAATATCAACAATAGACATAGATGTTACACAAACGTGAAATCATGTAAATATTATTTCCATTATTCAAATTACATTTTACATAATGATTGGCTTGATACACAATATGGGTGTACACAACCCTGACCTCTCTCTCGTCTCCCACCTACTTTTTACTACCTATCTATCTATAAATATGTTAGAAAATATCCTCACAATACAAAGTCTATTTGGAAATCTTACCTAACTCCTAGAAACTTCCTAACATCTCAACTTAACATTTGACACCTTTACAATGAGCCATAAGGTAAAAAAAAACTAACTCATCAAACACCTAACAACCTAGATTATTCTATAATCAGGACACATGTAATCACATTAAAAATCACTATTCCTAATGTTGAGTAATTTAATTGTGACTTAAATTACTTAACATTAAATAATTAACCCAAGTTCATACACATGTGAAGCACACTTGCACATAATATGCTAGGAAATTGCCTTTCAATTTTAAAAGGGGATCTAATCTATTGAAATAAATTGCGAGATTGAAATAAAATCTTAATCATGAAATGATATCCAAAATGAGCACACACACACACTTTATTATTCTATGAAAGAAAAAATACAAATTGTTCTAGAAAGGAAATAAGATTTGATCTTGAAGCAATAAATTTTAAACTAGAAAGCAATGAGATTTTAATCTCTTTGAAATGAAAGTACAATTTTACTCTATGAAGAATAAATGCTATTTTATTCTATGAAACCAATCCTATGCTATGAAATATAACTAGATTATCCACAATGTGTTGTTGATTGTGTCTGATTGAATCTATCATGTCCATCGTCACCCATTAGTTATGTTGGATGTAGTTCAGGAAGGAAATCAACTCGTTACGATTTTCATGATGTTGCTCCCTCATTTCACCCAGGGGTGAAAATGCGAATATGGGTAACACTTTTGTGACAATTCGGGGCGGAAATTTTTTTTCCTCCATAGTTCAGTCGAACTCTTGTCATAGTTCAGCCGAACAATTCAGGAGTTCGGCCGAACTATTGAATTTAGTTCGGCCGAACTTCGTTTGTCGTTTACATTGACGGCGTATTAACGGCAATGGAAAACAGATTTTTTGCCTGAGTTTGGAAAACCGGAAAACAAAGTTCGGCCGAACTATTATTTTATAAATATATCGCCCGCAACCTTATCCGATTTTCTGTTCACATTTACCGTGCGCTCGTTTCTGTCCATCATTCTCGCGCACTCTGTCCTGTCCAGCATTCTCGCACGCTATGTTTTGTCCAGCATTCTTGCATGCTCAGTTCTATCATGTGCTCTGTTCTATCCATCATTCTTAGCTCAAGGAGGTAAGATACCAAATTTTAAATTTCTGTAATTTTTTTTGTTGTTGTTGTTTTTAATTTGGTTTTAATTTATGTTGGTTTTTTAATTTGGTTTTAATTTCTATTGATTTTTTTGTTGCAGAGGTCTTCCACGATGTCTTCAGGGATCGTTGTCTTCAGCTTCATCAACGTCCTCTGCTGCGACTTCAGCATCCAGGTATGTTTAACATTGTCACTGTTTTTCTGTAGGGAATTTATGCAAAAGACAAATCGGTTATGAATGAGAGAGGCCCTGTCTCTGCTTTTTTTGGCTGTCTCTATTAATTAGATATGATTGGATTGGATTGAAAGATTCAATCTCGATAAGGAAGACTTCAACTAGGCACCAGTTTGGATCAGAATGTATTCTTTACCATTGGAGTACTGGGATGAGGAAACCCTAAAAGACATAGGCAATGGATTGGGGGAGTTCATCAAGATAGCAGAAGAAACCAAGCTCAGAAGATACACGTCCTATGCAAGGATCTGCGTCTACATGCATCTTGCCAAAGCCCTCACGGACTTGATAAGTCTTTTTCATGATGACTTTGAATGGATCCAAACCATCGATTATGAGCATGTGCCTTTTCGACTTTTCGATGTAGAAAATGCCATGAACACGACCATCTTTTCAGATATTGCCCCTTTAATCTCCCTCCCAAACCCACACCAACCTCTGAAATCACGGATGTTGAGGGTTTCACCAAAGTCCCCATCCGTAGAAAGCATACCAAGAAATCCTTTGCCATTCCCAAAGTTTCCCCCACCCCTCCCACCAGCAACAGCTTTGAGATTCTTGCAACCCAACTGATCTTAGAAGGAGAGTCTTCGCAACCCTCTTCAGATAGCCCCAACTCTATTGTTCCTAACCCCTCGATCACACCTCTTTTGAATCCCACCCCTCCCCCACCTTCTGACCCCAAGGATCCACCTCCTTGACAAACAAAGACAAAGCTTATTGTACTCAGGAACACTAATCAGATGGAGATTGATGGCAATTCCCACTCCGCTTCCCAAAAAGAAGACTCCAAGGAAGAAAAGAATGTGCCTACACACATGGAAGACGAACCAAAGAGCATTGATCTGGGATATCTGGATATCCTGGCCCTGGAGTTAGCTTGCCACCAAAAGGACTACGACAAGATACCCCTTCGGCAAATCAACAGCCTAGAAGTTGCTCTATTTCGCGCACAACAAAGCAACTCATTGGGAATACAAGCTGGAAGCCACTGGGATGGTAAAAAGATAATCAAAGAGTCAAAGAAAAGAGGGCGTAAAACAGATCTGCAAAGAACGATCATAATAGGAGAAATGCTTGTTGAATTTGGGAGATATCCCAAGCTGACCAAGTTCTATCGGTCGATCTCCCACAGTTCCCAATGAAGCTCATCTCATGGAATATAAGAGGGCTTAATAGCCCAACAAAGCACCAAATGATCAAGAAAATGATTCAGCAAGGCAAGCCAACTGTTGTTTTTCTACAGGAAACCAAATGTATCAGTAGTAGTCTTGACTTCATTCTCACCAAGTTATGGTCTGGATGCTGCACCACCGCGGTTGATGCCTCTAGTGCTTCAGGTGGTCTAGCCATAGCCTGGGACCCCCAAATCATCTCTCTTTCTGATATCCATGCTTCTCACAATTTCATCCAAACCTCCTTCCACTTGATAGGCTCCAATATACATGGGCACCTTACCAATGTCTATTTCCCTCAAGACCCTCTTCAGAAAATTTCCCTTCTCAACACTTTGGCCATCCTCAACTCCTCAAGACGCCATCCCCTATGGATCAACGACGGAGACTTTAACATGATCACCAAATTAGAGGAAAAACAAGGAGGCAGATCCCAACTTGAGATGGATAGTATACACTTCAAATATTTCATTCAAGACAACTGATTGATTGATCTTCCTTTCTCCAATGGTATGCACACTTGGAACAACAAAAGATCCAACTCACAACAGATAGCTTCAAGACTGGATCACTATCTCATTTCAGACAACGCAATCCACTTGGGTGGCGACTTCCACTCCTCCATACTGCCATTAGCTGGATCCGATCATTGGCCAATCCTCTTGCAATAGTCGCGCCCAAGAACAACTAACAAACGACCATTTCACTTTGAATCCTTCTAGTTTGCGCACCCAAATTTCAAGGAGCTGGTCACCACATGCTGGAACAGTTTCATCCCTCCAACAGGCTCTAAAATGTTCCAATTTCAACAGAAGCTAAAAAACCTCAAATTCACGCTCAAGAAATGGAATCATTCCAGCTTTGGGAACATCTTTCAACACCATAAGGAACTCGAACAACAAATGATTGAGCTACAGATGTGTATAATCAAAGAGGGAATATCTGACGCCTTTGCTTCCCAGGAAAAAACTCTCCTCACCAAGTTGGATGGGAAACGCTAGCAAGAGGAGATACTATGGAGACAGAGGTCGAGGATCCGCTGGCTCAAGGAGGTTGAGAAGAATACCAGATTCTTCCATCGATCCACCATCCAACGATGAATGCACAATCACATTGCCTTTCTCAACAACAACTAGGGGGAACGGCTTGAGGAACATGAGGATATTGAAAAGGAACTCCTCAGTAATTTCCAACACATTCTTCAGGAGCCCCCAAGAAGTAGGAAGCAAGCCATAAGCAAGATAATAACTTAGCATATTCCCGAAGACTAATCACAGGGATCACAACCTAATGTTACTTAATCTTGTCTCTCTTCAAAAGTCGGCAGAACGTGGCTCAGCTCAAGATGGCAAAGCTCCAGAGCCGGATGGTTTCACAACAAACTTCTTTCATTTCTTAGGGCTTGATTAAATTGGAGGTTTTGGACTTAGTTGATGAATCTAGGAATGCAGCAACTGGATTCTACCATCTCTTAACACAACCTTTCTTGCCCTCATCCCTAAAAGAGGAGCACTTGGTCACTAGAACAAGTACAGACCCATTGCACTATGCGATGTCATCTACAAAGTCATCTCAAAAGTCATCGCCAACAGACTCAAACCTATGCTCCCATTGCTTATCTTTCTGGAACAGACAGGCTATGTTGAAGGGCGACAAATTTTGGATGGGATCATACTCACACATGAAGTCATCCATTTTCTGAAGCACCTCAAGAAGGCATGTATGCTTTTAAAATTATATCTATCCAAATCATTTGATAAATTAAGTTGGGATTATATCAATCAAATGATTCTTGCTTTTGGATTTTTCGCAACTTGAACTAGATGAATTATGAACCTTATCTCTACTCCTCGGTTTTCCATCCTGCTCAATGGAACTCCCTCCACCCCCTTCTCTTGCACCCGAGGTATTCGTCAAGGGGACCCTCTCTCCCCCTTCATCTTTGTCCTCATGGAAAAAGGGCTCGACCATCTCATCCATAATTCTACCTCCACCCATACTCTCAGAGGTATTTCCCTCCATGAAAATCAGCCCATCACCCATCAACAGTTTGTAGATGACAACATGCTTTTTGGTTATCCCTCTGTCCAAGAAGTCGACACACTCAAATCCTTGTTGGACATCTTCTCTGAAGCCTCAGCACCACTATCAATGCTGGAAAATCCCAAATATTCTTCTTCAACACTCCAGCCATTACCCAACGTAACATTGCCGGATTAAAGTAGGTTTTTCCATTGAAAAGAGATCAAGCAAATTCCAAAGCAAGCGAGTGTGTCATCAAGTGAGAAAGTTCAAGACAAGTGAGACTGAATTCAAGTGAGCAAGTTCACATTGCGCAACACATGCAACTGTTGAAAATGTAACAAGATGATGGAGCTTAGTGAAATGAAGTCGCCTTCACTAAGTGGGCCCGCAGGCTATTTTTGGCGCAAAGTCTATTTTTAGACTATGTCTATTTTTAGACATATGGATCATGGACCGGGAGCTGAAATATGCTATTCTTGGATGATTGGTCGAGTTGGTAAAAATAGATGGACCTCTATTTTTAGACATTCAGGTTGTTTCTATTTTTAGATTGCCGGGCTAAAAATAGAACAGTCAAATATTATTTACCCTTAATAATATTTGGACTCTAAACTTCAGTTTACTCTCTTGGCGCACTTCAGTTTGACCCCCGGATGTGGGTCATGCAGCTGCCAGAAGGAAATACGCTTTTCCTATGGGTTAGGTGAGCTAATGCATGGTTGAATTCAGTTAGAACTCAAGTGGCGGAGTTTGGTGGAGTTGATGCGACAGTTAATGGAGATTGTGTTCTGGTTAACTAGTTGAACTAGTTGTAATCAGTTTAACTAAAGATTACGCTATAGATGAGTTGAGTGAATTAAATATTATTTAATTCACTAATTATTAACTCATTATTCAACTAAAGAACACATCAGTTAACTCAGTGCATGGACAGTTCAGTGGAGACAAGTGAAAGAGGTAGATGAAAGGGTTGAGATAGCTATCAGTTGTGACATTATGTGTGCATGAGATTTGCACCACACTTGGAGGAATTTCCCATGATGATTGCGCTGTCAAGCCAAGGAGATTCAAACCTTGGATCTCTCATTAGACCAGCCTTGACTGCGCAATAGAGGCAGGAAATTAGTGGTTGAGATTTGAACCCATGACTTGTTCAAACTCAAGCTAGTTTGTGTGTAACTTTATGAGATAGTACTGAGTACTTGTGAGGAGTATTGTACTGAGATTGTTACATGTTTTCTCCATCATAATATAAAAAATAGCTAAGGGTTTTTCAACTGTATGCTTTCCCCATACATACTGTGTTAAATGTGTGTGATGATTTGATGTTCTATCGCTTCTATTCTTTCCGCATGCGACGATTATTTGTAGAAGAGATTATGTGTTGTGCAGCAAATCGAATTTGTGTATGATCAGGATAATCTCGGTGGATAAATATTCATTATTCAGCAAATTTCTACAGCAACTGTTACAAGTTCTTCACAATTTGATCCTATCAAGTGTTGAATATACGGTGCAGATCAACAAAGCAACTCTTGTTGATATATCAAGGCATCTACAATAGACAAATAAAATGATTGAGTTCCTTCAACTGGAGTTGCAACTACAAAGAAATGAGTTGTAAGAGAGGAGTGATGCTTCTGAGTCTTTGAACCATATAGATAAAGAGGATAATTCATTCATCCAAATAACTTCAACTGTCGAAATTGTTCAAGTTCAACTTTCTTCCAAAACAATCATCAAGCCATGGGAAGAAATCCAAAGTAACAGAAATCAACAAGGATTAGGATATGTCAAATATGATGACAACTTACATATCCTAGTTTATTTAAAGCCCATCAAGTTCATCATTGCAGGCTTTATTGAACAAATCACATCAACAAATTCTGTGAAAGTTACAGGCAAACCTACATGCAAGATCATTGTTTTGATCTCCATCGTTGTCGCCATTGTGGCAAGCTAAATTATTCATCAGAGAAATGCTGCAACCAAAACCAACCAGCCAGATTGAAGATCAATTATGAATGGATTGGTCCTTGGGACTGGTTGTCAATAGTCAAAAGAGTGTATAATTCTTACAACCGAATTCAATAACACCTATTGCAGCCGATAGTCAAATGAAGATAGTACTCTCATGCAGTTGAACATGGGAGTACGCCAGTGCAACACTCCTACACCTGAAGGGGGGCGTTTAGGAATAATTTTCAGAGGATTGTCTCTCCTTTCAGTTGACAAAGGGGGAAAAATGTTAATGAAATTGATGGTGGTTTTTAGACTAAAAGTTTCGACAACATCAGCAAAAGCAGCTAGTGGGCATCTTCATCAACCAGTGGGCATTTTCATCAGCTAGTGGGCATCAACAAATTCGTCAGTGAGTGGTCGACAACAAAAGCAGCAGTGAGCAGTCTTCGACAGCATCAGTAAAAGCAAAAGTGAGTTGTTTTTAACATCATCAACATCATCAGCTAGTGGGCAATCATCATCAGTAGATTCGCCAGTGGGTGTTCTCAAATTTTGTTAGTGGACAAAGAATGATGATTTCAAGCAAAGGACAAATAGATCCTTTTGCAGCTTGGCATGTGATGAAGTTGTCAAGCAAAATTCAGAGATGAATCAGACATGCAACTGAGTCATGGTCTCTTCCGATTGCAATTTTTTCGGCATCCAACTTTGGTAGTTTTTTCATGCAATGTTTTTGAGGATCAACATGAGAACTTGGAAGATGGTTCCTCGTTCTTATTTTTTATTTATCATTGAGGGTGGGAATGTTAGACTCACTCTCATGTGAGCAAAACAACTATAAATAAAAAATATAATTAAATTAATTAATCTTGAAAATTAGGAATTGATGCCTAATTTTCTAGATTAAGTTGGTTCCTCTTATTTAGGAGTTATTTTAGGCCTACCTAACTTAGCTCCTAGATTAGTGTGTGTGGTTGAGATATTTGCTCAACCAAGTTGTCCAAGATAGACACACTATCTTGAGACAACTTCCCATCTATTTATTCGTATTATAACATTATTTTAATAATAAAGAATATGTGAGGAATGCCAAAAGGCTCTCAGGCATTTTCTGCTAGTTCTGGTATTTTTTATGAATGCTTTATAAGTTATTTAATTCTCTACATATTCCTCTTTTGATATAAATGATGTTATTCTAAGTTTTATTTCTAAGAAAAGTACTTATACTATAGTTTTCCTTTGTAGTGCAAGTTAGCAGGTAGGGCCCTCTACCTAGTTTGTGTTACAAATTCATTTATTTCTTAGTTATATTATAGCTAATTAGAGAGACTTGTATTTCTATTTATATTATGAAAATCAATATTTTAATTCACTATCATTTTAGTTCTTGAACTTCCATATGTCCTTCCTTGCAAAAGTGTGGATTCCCTATAGAGGTTACACATTAGAGGTTGAAAAACGAAAGTTCTTTTTAAATAATTGCAAAATTATTTGATGTGTTTGATGCAAACAATGTATTATGTTTGAAGCTCTTAGAGTGCTCTTGTAAACATAATTCTAGTTATTCAACAAACCATTAACATTTTACTTTCTTCTTGATTGAATTTTATCTTTTAATTGTAAAGTGTGGATTCCCCTACAAAAGTTAGGAACTAAAGGTTGAAGAAACAAGTGTTTCTTAAGGAATAATAGAACTATTTAAAGTGTTTCTTAATGTGTCTGATGCTAAAAAATGGATTATGATTCCCATATAGCCCTTTAATTTTTAGCCTAATTGAATTTGTTGTTAGTAGGCTATCAAGAGCTAAGATGGATCAAATATCTTGAGGTGTCAATCTCTTTTAGGGTGGAATATTGTTTAAGTTACATAATTCAATGTATAAATAGATTCAACCCCTTGAAAATATTGTTAAGCACTTGGATTATGTAGAAAACAAAACTTAAACTTACAATTCCAATAAATGTTGTGAAATTTCAAATCACCAAAATATATACCTAAAAAGAGACCAAAATGTAGAATAATGAGAGTACTTAAAATATTTTAATAATAATTTTTTTCTAATGGAATTGAAATAATTAAAAAAAAATGCTTTCAATTATTTTTTCCTTGAATTAATATATATATATATAGATATACCCAAAAAAATGAATACACACTATCTTTTTAAAAGTGGATATAAAGTTATGTTAATCCACATTAACATTTAAACATTTTATTTATGGTTGAAAGTAAGAGTAAAATTTTCTTATATTTTTTAGGTTGTAATGTTGAGGAGAGAGCAATATGATTATTAAAAATTTATAAATTTTTTACTTAAAACTAACCAAATTCAATTTTTTTTTAACAACAAACCCAACGAAACATAATAAGTGTAAGATAATTGTTATTTTATAATACTTTTAATTAAAACTAATCAAATATGTATATTCATTTTTGTTTTCAATTATATTTGATATTTTCTTTTATTTAAAAACTATTTCATTTTTATTTTAGAAGGAATGCATGTCAACTCAAGGTTGAATACACATCTACATGAGACTAAGGTATAAAAATGTTTCCTCCAAAAAAACAATAGCTTTTAAAAGATTAAAGATTTTTTTTTTAATTCTATAAAAAAAAAATAATACATTTGTAAATGGATAATTTTTAATAAATTTTTAAAATATAAAAATTATTTAAATAAATTTTATCGAACTAATTTTTTTAAAATAATAATTAATAACCATTATTTTTAAAAAATAATATTTAATATTTATAATTATATTTTTAAATTATCAATAAAACTTATTTCAAGTAGTATAATTCTTGATTTGTGTTCTAAATAAAAGACAGGTTTACTCATACCGAAGATGAAGAAAGGGACAAGAAATATAAAACGTTTATCAACTATTTCACCGTGCATTTGTCGCTTTTCTGGGAGGGAAGATCTTTAGTGGCCTTTGTAACACTTTCAAGGTTCCTTCCTTTTTCCATTCCCACGAGTCAGAAGCAGTAGGGGACGTGACCGATAAGTGCATCTGGAAACCTGTCACGTCGCTTTCCTTGTCCCAGATGGCTCGCATGACCATGGAGCATAGCGATGGCATGCATTGGTACGTCGAGCATTAATGGGTCCAATAGCGACCTAAATAAGGCTCGCCTTTCATAATAGTGTCGATATCTTGGCCAGCAGGTTTAAATTCCCTAGTTTACTTGTATTTGTGTGAGTGCGTATATTATAAACGGTTATCAGCGTGATTTTTTGCTTACTGATGTTTGATAGATTTTGTAAGCCTATATAAACTCTCAATCTTTTACATTAGTAGGTTACCATAATCGTTGATTACAAAATGGGAAAGCTGTTAATTCAATTGTATAGATGGTTAATAGGTATTTATAATCAAATAATGTTCATCGAGATGTTATACTCATATTTGTTAGATGTTCAATAGGTGCTAAAAATTAGTTGAATCGGTTGATTTCTTGCTCACATTTCCATATGTAAAGTAATTGAGAAAATGGGATGGTAATTGTGAATGTGTATAATGGGTTTGGACATTTTGAAGGAGCTGGGTGTCAAGCTGAGAAAATTGTTAAGATTCAACAAGATGATGAGTTTAGTGAAAAGATTCATCTTCACTAAGTAGGCCCGCAGGCTATGTTTGGCGCAAAGTCTATTTTTAGACATGTCGATCATATTTTATGAGTAACGGGATGCTATTTGTGGATGGTTGGTCAAGTTGGAATGGCGCAAAGTCTATTTTTAGACATATGGATCATGTTCTATGAGTTGCGGGGATGCTATTTGTGGATGGTTGGTCAGGATTGGAAAAAATAGATGGACTTCTATATTTGTGGATGGTTGGTCAAGTTGGAAAAAATAGATGTACTTCTATTTTTAGACATATTGGGCAGAATCTATTTTTAGATTGCTAGTCTAAAAATAGATATGTCGAATATTATTAGCTCTTAATAATATTTGGACTATAAACATTATCTTATTCTCTTGGAGCACTTCAGTTAGGTGAAAAGATGTGGCACAGGAGTTGACAGAAGGAATTACGCTATTCCTGAGGGTTAAGTGGAGCTATTGCATGGATACTTCGGTTAGAACTCATGTGAGAGAGTTTGGTGGAGTTGATTGAGGAGTTAATGGAGTTGTGTTCAGTTTAACTAATCTAAACATAGTTGAGCTAGTTGTATTTAGTCTAACTGATTAATACACTAGTGAAGAGTGGTGTGAATTAATTATTAATTAATTCACTAATTATAAACTCATTAATCAAATAAAGAATACATCAGTTAACTTCAGTGCATGGACAGTTTCAGTGGAGACCAGTGCAGAGATAGGTGAAAGAGCAGGTTAACTATCAGTTGTGACTATATTGTTGCATATTTGCAACAACCAGTGATTGGAGAAGCCAATGAGGATTGCGCAGTACAAGCCAGGTGGTTCAAGTTATTTAATGAGCCATCCTACAACATTGATTATGCAATAGAGGCTGGCTATCAGGTGGCAGAGATTGGAGCATGTGTTTTGCTAGATCTAGCTTGATTAGTGTGTAGCAATTGGAGGTTGTGCTGAGAGCTTGTGAGGAGCTTTGTACAATGATTGTTACATGATATCTATGACATATAATATACAAATAGTTGGGGTTTTCAGCTTTAAGCTTTCTCGTGAAATACTGTGTTCACATGTGTGATTGTTTATGGTTTTAATGTGCATATGCAATTGATTTTATTTCCGCATGTAATGATCAATGGTAGAAGAGATTCTGTATTGTGCATGAAGATAAAATAGTGTGTGATCAGGAGAATCTCGGTGGATAACATATCAGTTATTCAAATTTCTACATGGTATCGGAGCGTTATTGATCATTGGAGCAATTGCAAAACATTGAAGCGGTTGAGTTTTGTGCTGGTGGAATTCGAATTTGCAGTAGTGTTTTCTTGGTGTCGAAGTTGAGATGTCTTTCAACGGATTGCGATTGGAGTATGCCCTTGAGGGCAGCTCGAATTATATTGCGTGGAAGGACAGGATGGAGGCGGTGCTGGATGAAAATGGGTTGAAGGAGTTCATAGATGCAGAAATTCCAAAGCCTACTTCTAGTGATGTTGCCGTACTTGACGCATGGCAAAAGAAGACAGCAAAGTGTCGAAGGATTCTGTTGGAGGGTGTGAAGGATCACATAGTGTCCAGCCTTCATGGTAAGGCTTCTCCATTCTTGATGTGGAAAGCTTTGACAGATTTATTCCAAAGCAAGAGCGACCAGAGGAAGTTGGCGCTCAAGGATAAACTCAAAAACATAAAAATGGAGAAAGGCGACAGTATGCCCAAGTACCTCACAAAGTTCATCCAATGCAGGGATGAGCTGGGAAGTGTGGGGGTTACTGTTGATGATGAGGACTTGGTGAGCTTGGCTCTCCTTGGGCTTCCGAAGAGTTGGCATTCCTATCAAGACTCTGTCAATGGTCGGGAGAAATTGCCAGGATGGGAGCGACTTTGGTCGGATCTTGTGCAAGAGGAGATAAGGTGAAGTACCAGGGACGGATCTTCATCAAAGAACTCTGATGAAGAAAATTGCGCTTTGGCTGCCAAAGCAAAGAAGGGGAAGAGCAAGAAGCATGCTTCTCAATCCGGTGCGAAAGGCAAGAAGCAGGACATGTCCAAGGTGAAGTGCTTTCACTGTCACCAACACGAACATTACGCCACTAGTTGTCCACAGAAGAAGAAAAATAAGCAGGCTGCTGGATCTGCAGCTGGAGAGGCCTTAGCCTCACAGTTTGAGCTGGATTTTTCGTTGATCGCATGCTTGGTCTCAAGTGTGATGGGTTTAGTGTGGTTTCTTGATAGTGGTGCATATTTTCACATGACAGGAGATCGAGATTTGTTTACTGATCTGGATGAGAAAGATCTTGGAGTGCACATCGAGATGGGTGATGATGGTAGATATAGTGCGACCGGTATCGGTACCATTTCCTTTGAGAGGGAGTTTGGTAAACCCTTCGTATTGAAGGAAGTGATGCATGTTCTAGGATTGAAGAAGAATCTTATCTCTGTGGCGATGTTAGAAGACAAGGGATATGATGTTGTCTTTAGCGAGGGAAAGGCTTTCCTACGCAGTAAGGCAACTGGTGAGACCTAGAGGATAGGGGTTCGAGTTAAGAAACTTTATCAATTGCAGGTAGATGGCTGCGCAGCAATGGCAGGCAAGTCAGAAGGAGTGGTGAGCCGGGATGATGGTGAGTTGTGGCACCGACGATTGGGCCACCTTCACCATGGAGCTTTGAAGATACTGCAGCAGATTTCTACTGGGCTTCCTAAGGGTACTCTTGCGCAGTCAGATCAGTGCAAGGGGTGTACCTTGGGAAAATTTGTGAAAGCCACCTTTCATGAGAAGGATAGTCGCGCCACGACAATCCTTGAGAGAATTCACACAGACGTGTGTGGACCTTTCTCAGTAGCTTCGACAGCAAAGCACGGGTATTATGTGATATTTGTTGATGATTTTTCTCGTAAGTGCTGGATCTTCTTCATGCAGAAGAAGAGTGAGACATACTCAAAGTTCTGTGAGTTCAAGGCATTGGTTGAGAAAGAATCGGGGAAGCAGGTGAAGGCTCTTAGGAGCGACAATGGTGGTGAATTCATCTCTGGCAAATTCAAGGACTTTTGCAGCGCAGAAGGAATTCGAAGAGAGCTCATAGCACCTCATAACCCACAGCAGAATGGGGTTACTGAGCGGAAGAACAGAACGATCGTGGGTGTTTCACAGGCGATGTTGCATGATCGGGGCCTTCCCATACACTTGTGGGCTCAGGTATGCAATACTACAGTATATGTGCAAAACCATTGTCCTCACAGGATACTTGGCATGAGTACACCCGAGGAGGCGTTTTCTGGTAAGAGGCCTGATATTTCCCATTTGAGGATTTTTGGTTCACCTGTTTACATTCATGTGATGAAGGATGCCAGGAAGAAGCTGGAGCCGACCGCAGAGGTTGGGATATTTTTGGGGTACAATGATACGCCCCACAACTATTGTGTGTATTTGCCAGACAGTCGCAAGACTGTTGTGCGACGGGATATCAAATTTCAGGAGGAGAAAGCCATGAAGTGTTCGCTTGAGAGGGAGCCACACTTGCATGCAGATGAGGAGCTATTAGTTCCTAAGGATGAGCTTCAGGATGTGGATCGGCCACAAGAGGAAGTTCATGGAGTGGAAGAGACCACTCATGCAGCGCCAACCATCAGAGGGCGGAAGCGCACTACAGAAGCTGAGCGACTAGCTCAAGATGCAGAGAAGGTTGTAGGAGCACCTACAGCACAGCGTAGACAAAGACAGTCACCGGACCGGTACACTAGATACATGGCTCTTGTGAGAAAATGTGTCGTGACAGAGCCATCCTCTTTCGAGGAAGCTGTGGAGGACCTCGCATGGGTAGATGCCATGGTGGAAGAGTATGATTCGATTATCAGAAACAGTGCATGGGAGATTGTCCCAAGACCGGAGGGGAAATCAGTGGTGGGTTCGCGATGGATCTACAAAGTGAAGCAGGCGGCTGACGGGAGTGTAGAGAAGTACAAGGCGAGATTTGTCGCCCGTGGCTTCTCACAGATCGAGGGGATCGATTATGAGGAGACCTTTGCACCTGTCGCAAGGTACTCTTCCATATGGACGATCCTTGCTCTCTCAGCGCAGATGGGATGGCACATCCATCATATGGATGTGAAGACTGCGTTCCTCAACGGAGTCATTGAGGAGGAGGTGTACATAGAGCAGCTTGAAGGTTTCGAGATCTTCAGCAGTGAGTCGCATGTGTGCAGACTCAAGAGAGCACTGTACGAGTTGAAGCAAGCACCTCGTGCTTGGTACACACGGATAGACAGTTATTTCACTGGACTTGGATTCTCCAAGAGTGAGGCGGATCCTAACCTGTACCAGATTGTGGTGGAGGGGAAGTTGCTGATCATTGTACTGTATGTAGATGATTTTATTTTGACGGGTGATGAGCTGTTGATACTTTCATGCAAGGAGGATCTTGCAAGAGAGTTTGAGATGAAGGACTTGGGCCTCCTTCATTATTTCCTGGGATTGGAAATTTGGCAGCGCAGTGATGGACTGTTTGTTTCTCAGGGTAAGTATGTCCGGGAGATACTGGAGAAGTTCAACATGCATGGCTGCAAGCCTGTTGATACTCCTCTTCCTGGAGGTTGGAGGAAGGAGGATGCTACTTCGACGGAAGTAGTGGATGCCACTGTTTATCGACAGTTGGTGGGGTCGCTTATGTATCTGGTCAATACACGACCCGACATATGCTATGCTGTTAACCAGCTTTCACAAGCTATGGTTAAGCCAACCAAGCTCTTTTGGAAGGCGGGGAAGCATTTATTGAGATATCTCAGAGGCACATCGAGATATGGATTGTGGTACAGACAGTCGAATGAGGTGAAGCTATGTGGCTTCACGGATGCAGATTGGGCAGGGAGGCCAACGGACAGAAGGACCACATCTGGAGGGATTTTCAGTATCGGGTCGACAGCAGTTTCTTGGTACAGTAGGAAACAGAGATCCGTGGCACTCAGTTCAATAGAGGCCAAGTATATGGCAGCAAGTTTGGCTGCATGCGGGGCTTTATGGATGAGGAATATCATGGTCGAGTTGTTCGGTTCACACTTAGATCCTACTATGATTTATTGTGATAATTAGAGTTGCATTAAACTCTCGGTTAATCCGGTATTTCATGATAGATCTAAACACATTGACATCCGGTATCATCATATCAGAGATTGTGTGCAGCGGAAGATCATGTTACTTTCATACATTCCCACGGAGGATCGGGATGCTGATATCTTGACGAAGGCGCTCACCAGGAGAAAATTCGAATACCACAGAGGCAGGATAGGGGTTGCAGATAATCCATATCTTGTTGAGAGGGAGTGTTGAAAATGCAACAAGATGATGGAGCTTAGTGAAATAAAGTCGCCTTCACTAAGTGGGCCCGCAGGCTATTTTTGGCGCAAAGTCTATTTTTAGACTATGTCTATTTTTAGACATATGGATCATGTTCTATGAGTTGCGGGATGCTATTTGTGGATGGTTGGTCAAGTCGGAAAAAATAGATGGACTTCTATTTTTAGACATATTGGGCAGAATCTATTTTTAGATTGCCAGTCTAAAAATAGATATGTCGAATATTATTAGATCTTAATAATATTTGGACTCTAAACATTATCTTATTCTCTTGGAGCACTTCAGTTAAGTGCACAGATGTGGCACAGGAGCTGACAGAAGGAATTACGCTATTCCTGAGGGTTAAGTGGAGCTATTGCATGGATACTTCAGTTAGAACTCATGTGACAGAGTTTGGTGGAGTTGATTGAGGGAGTTAATGGAGTTGTGTTCAGTTTAAATAATCAAAACATAGTTGAGCTATTTGTATCTAGTTTAACTGATTGATACAATTAGTGAGAGTGGTGTGAATTAATTATTAATTAATTCACTAATTATAAACTCATTAATCAACTAAAGAATACATCAGTTAACTTCAGTGCATGGACAGTTTCAGTGGAGACCAGTGAAGAGATAAGTGAAAAAGTAGGTTAACTATCAGTTGTGACTATACTGTTGCATATTTGCAACAACCAATGATTGGAGGAGCCCATGAGGATTTTGCAGTACAAGCCAGGTGGTTCAAGTTATTTAATGAGCCATCCTACAGCATTGATTACGCAATAGATGCTAGCTATCAGGTGGTAGAGATTGGAGCATGTGTTTTGCTAGATCTAGTTTGATTAGTGTGTAGCAATTGGAGGTTGTGCGGAGAGCTTGTGAGGAGCTTTGTACAATGATTGTTACATGATCTCTATGACATATAATATACAGATAGTTGGGGTTTTCAGCTTTAAGCTTTCCCATGAAATATTGTTTTCATATGTGTGAGGATTTATGGTTTAAGGTGCACATGCAATTGATTTTATTTCCGCATGTAATGATCAATGGTAGAAGAGATTTTCATGTGCATGAAGATAAAATAGTGTATGATCAGGAGAATCTCGGTGGATAACATATTAGTTATTCAAATTTTACAAAAATAGCAAGGTTGATGGCTAATTTTACGATAATGTTTATTTTTCTCTAAATTCTTTGATCACAGAATCGGCTTTACTAGGGTCCATAAATAGGAGCAATTAGATGTAGAAGCTTCTCTTTATTTGCATCCACCTGATACTAGTGTGGTTGTATTCCATACATCCCATTAAAAACTTACACCATTGAATCTTCAGTAACATCACACCTATTCATGTAGGCCTACTGAAACATGAAAAAATTAAAATCAATTAGGTCATGACAAACTACAAAACTAGCCTACCTACAACCTACACTTATTTATCAAAAACGAGATGTATATACTTAGTAAGTTGTTATCTATGACAAAGATTAAATCAGACATAAGGTAATATTGTTAGTGTCAAATATTTTCCAAACACATAAACTCACAACCAATAAAGCATTTGACAAAACCACTTTTTTTTGGAAGTGATGAATCTGTCACCCTAGATTGGAGAAAGCGTCATTTCCAATAAGCATCACATGTTACCCATACTTCTTTTATAAAGTACTAATGAATCGTTTCCTTTGATGCTTCTTTTTTTCCTTTCCTATATGCATAAGATCTCTCTAGAGTTAATTTTCCAGTTCATATCACAGGTTGAAGTTACAATTCATCTTCAATGTTTTTAGGATATATATATATATATATATATATATGAATCTAATGGTTAGACTCAACAAACCATTCGAACTAAAACCTAGCATAAAAATTTCATCACAAATTGACATTCAAATTCACTGCATGTCAAATAATAAATCCAAATATTGTCAGAACGAAATTAAAGACAACTGGTACACAAGCAATATTTTCCCTTCAATAATGCTTGTATTTTCATCTAGAATTTTATATTCTTATGTTGTATAACAAAGCTAAGTTCACTTGCAAAAGATACAGTTGTTCATTTTAAAATGAAAACTTGGATATAATGAAGGATCCATAGTTAGCAACATAAAATATGGGAACAAACCAATTTATCACACCAAAAAATGCAACTAGGATGAGTGATGAGTGGTGGAAGTGCCTGAAAATAAATTCATGGTCTAAAATTTGTTATCTTGCAAAATAATTTTACCACAAAACAACAAAAAAAAGAGTACAATGCTCAACTTCTTTTGGTTTAATTATCAAACTACAAAACATTAGAGTTTTCACTATCTTGAAACTTCATTCATACAGAAAGGCCATTAAATTCATTCAATGTAGTTGAGTTGTGAAAATCTCAATGTTTCATCCATAATGCTTGATGCAAACAGGAAAGCAAGAAAGGTATAATACATTATGGATGTTTCATTTCTTATGTTCTCTGGGTCTAGGATGAAAATATACTAGATGCAATATTATTGTTGTATTTTTTGAAAATATTACAAAATTTCCTAGAGGCATAGTAATCATGAGGGGAAAAATCGTCCTTCAAGCTTTGAGTTTCTCCTGTCATGTTTTTTCACTTTTTCTAGTCAATTAAGAATATTTCATAAAACATGATGGCCCAACTATTATTCATTGCATATATTTCCAAATTCTCATTGCAACTTCACAACCTAGTTACAAGAACATTACAGGTAATTTTATTGGTGGATAACTACATGCATAGATCTCTCTAGAGTTAATTTTCCGAGTTCATATCACGAGTTGAAGTTACAATTCATCTTCAAAGTTTCGGGATGAATATATATATATATATATATATATATATATATATATATATATATATATATATATATATATATATATATATATATATGAATCTAATGGTTAGACTCAACAAACCATTCGAACTAAAACCTAGCATAAAAATTTCATCACAAATTGACATTCAAATTCACTGCATGTCAAATAATAAATCCAAATATTGTCAGAACGAAATTAAAGACAACTGGTACACAAGCAATATTTTCCCTTCAATAATGCTTGTATTTTCATCTAGAATTTTATATTCTTATGTTGTATAACAAAGCTAAGTTCACTTGCAAAAGATACAGTTGTTCATTTTAAAATGAAAACTTGGATATAATGAAGGATCCATAGTTAGCAACATAAAATATGGGAACAAACCAATTTATCACACCAAAAAATGCAACTAGGATGAGTGATGAGTGGTGGAAGTGCCTGAAAATAAATTCATGGTCTAAAATTTGTTATCTTGCAAAATAATTTTACCACAAAACAACAAAAAAAAGAGTACAATGCTCAACTTCTTTTGGTTTAATTATCAAACTACAAAACATTAGAGTTTTCACTATCTTGAAACTTCATTCATACAGAAAGGCCATTAAATTCATTCAATGTAGTTGAGTTGTGAAAATCTCAATGTTTCATCCATAATGCTTGATGCAAACAGGAAAGCAAGAAAGGTATAATACATTATGGATGTTTCATTTCTTATGTTCTCTGGGTCTAGGATGAAAATATACTAGATGCAATATTATTGTTGTATTTTTTGAAAATATTACAAAATTTCCTAGAGGCATAGTAATCATGAGGGGAAAAATCGTCCTTCAAGCTTTGAGTTTCTCCTGTCATGTTTTTTCACTTTTTCTAGTCAATTAAGAATATTTCATAAAACATGATGGCCCAACTATTATTCATTGCATATATTTCCAAATTCTCATTGCAACTTCACAACCTAGTTACAAGAACATTATTGAGTAATTTTATTGAGTGGGCCAACTACATTCAATGAATGTATCATGTCCAAGATAATATGCCTTCAAACACAAACTATGGAATGTAGTGACATTTATATTGTACAACTTTTCAAACATTATCACCCATGTAACAAAATCAAGACAATTTGCATAAATATTTTTTCAAGTCAAGTCCCATTTTTCATGGTGTGTCTACTACATACCCATCATCGAGCAACTATATAATAAATAAATGCTTTCAAAACATGTAAATCCTTTCCTACGATACTATGCCATGGTTGGTAGACGAAACTAATTTAGCGTACCTGTATTCAAAGTACAAACTACACATCTTATAGTACGGTAGCACGATACACAAATCTTATATCCCAATTGATCCTGATTGGGCCAAACTCTCTCGCTAAAAGAATGAAAGGTTTAAGCATTGTGAAACTTTCCCGCAACATCAATATCCTACTATACCTCCAACATGGAAAAAAATAAATACTGTCACAATGCTTCTGTATGAATATACAAATAGTATACCATATTGTGATAACAATTAGTTAGTCTAGACCCAACATGCATCTCAGATCTTGTGTTGTAGTTTTTCATACCATAGCCAAAGGATTTTTGTTGTAGGATCCTTAGGAGGAATTTAGCTTAATATCGCGTGTCTCAGATCTTTCCAAACCTATTGAGGCAATTTCAATCCATTTGGAAATCGAATTTGGCTTTTAAGAACAACGTTTAGAGGTGGTTCCTGCTCCATCAAAGGTTGGCTACCAAAAGTAAACTTCATAAAGCATATATATTGTATGACATATGTTGCTTTGGCTTTTAAGCACAACGTTTAGAGGCGGCTCTTGCTCCATCAAGGATTGGCTACCAAAAGTAAACATCATAAAGCATATATATTGTATGACATATGTTGCATGTATTCTATGTGGAAATGATGAAGAGGTCAAGCATATATTTATGAATATAGTGTATGAAATATGTTGCTTGTGTTCTTTGTGTAAATGATGAAGAGGTCAAGCATATATTTTGGAGATGCCGGGTTGATTTTTTACGCATGGTTTCGAGATTAATTTCACTTCTTCAAAACCCTGCTTTTCTGGATAACTACAAATCCACATTCAGACAGCTTTAGATAACCGCAAATCCCTATGGAATTTAGTCTTGTTGATTAATATTGGTTGTTTGTGGAAGAATCCATGTAAAGTTGCTTTTCAAGATGACCCATCTTATTTTAACTTGGGGATCTAAGGAGCTTTATGTAGTCATTGGCTCTGCTTGTGAGAGCCAAAATTAATGTTTTGATGTTGAGTTCGTTTATCTTAGCACGCAACATCACATGCCTCCCTTTTAGGTTAGTTTAGGGCAAGATTTTCCCAGTAACCCTATTGTTCATGTGATGTAATTTTCTATTCCATGATATACTAATTTCATCTTTGAAATAGTATATACAAAATTGCAAAAGAAAAATTTGAGTAGTGAGCTAACACCTTCACACCCACCTTTTTGAAGACATTAACATAACATTTCAAGGGACCTCAGAATATGTGTCAAATCCTATACTATCAGTGGTATTTGATGCTGTAGTGCCCATTTTCTTCTCTAGAATGTCCCACGCGCTAAGAATTTTTGCACCAATTTTTCCAAATAAGGTTTTATATTTAAAGTCACCATGGTAGGTTACATATGCACCTAAATGGTATTATTTATATTAGAGAAGGTTATAGAATGTAGGATTTATAATATTCCAATGATATTTCGAGGGACAACAAGTATTAATATCTCTCACTTACCATGTAGCACTCATGTCTGTGTATGCAACAAATTTTCAATTTCTTTTATGGTGAATTGAAATAGTGCACTTAATGGGAACATGACACAAAATTTGGATGTTCCACACAAACTAAGCCATTGAGGAATCGCATGTTATCACAAAGAAAAAACATCATAATATAATATCTAAAATAACATAAACTAACACAATCACTTAAATATATTCATCACCATCAGTTTTTGATTCAGTGAATAATAAGTTCGTGCCCTCAGTTTCTGTTTCAGTGAGTAATAAGTTTGTTCCCTTTTACTTATATGGAGTCTGAGCCTTCGATTGTACAATAGTCAAAATGGAAGATCGGTCGTAGAAATGCTGCTCTGGGAGGATGTTTGGTCATTTACATTGGCATAGAAGAGGAGCGGTTCTTAATAGCAATCAAGGATTTGCATCATCGACAGTTCAATCCGCTACTGGTGGCCGCAGAGGAGGAATATGGATTTGACCAAAAGGGTGCCCTGC
Organism: Pinus albicaulis; assembly: GCA_034641835.2. Lineage (NCBI taxonomy): Eukaryota > Viridiplantae > Streptophyta > Pinopsida > Pinales > Pinaceae > Pinus > Pinus albicaulis. Next base: position 1,543,880,827 of record CM076575.1, read on the forward strand.
GAATTCCATGCAATGTACAACTGAAACACATGATTTCATAATAGTGTCAATGTACTATCCAAACAGCTTAAATTCCCTAGTTTATTTGTACCTGTGTGAGTGCAGTATATTATAAATAGTTATTTGATTTTGGCTTGCCAATGTTTGATAGATTCCTATAATCCTATATCAACTCTCAAGCTATTACATCAATAAGTTACAAAAATCATTGATTACAAAATGGAAAAGTTGTTAATTCAATTGTATCGATGACAAATAGATATTTATAATCAAATAATGTTCATCAGAAGATGTTATACTCACATGTGTTTAATGGGTGATAAAAACTAGTCGAATCGGTTGATTTATTGCTCACATTTCCATATGCAAAGTAATCGAGAAAATGCGATGGTGCAAAGTAATTGAGAAAATGTGATGGTTATTAGCAAAGTGAGAGATGTGTATAATGGGTTGGGACATTAAGCAGTCGGATTTCCAACTGCCATGGTGAAAATAACAAGTTTGATTGCTAATTTTATGATAATATTTATTTTTCTCTAAATTCTTTTATCAAAGAATCAACAATCCATAGTCTTTGATAAGTTTAAATGTGCAACATTATTCACAGTATGGATAGTTATTTTTAATGGTTATAGTTTAATTATTTTATGATTGTTGTTCGAGAAACATTAAATGAAAAAGAAAGACAATTCATAACTGAATGAAAAAACTGAAGGATAAATACACATAAGTAAAAACACATAATTTTACGTCGTAAAACCTTGACAGGGTGTCAAGGAAACATCTCTTTGCAGAATTTTTTCAAAATCTTTGTCAGATTGGACCATTTCGCAGCTATTTTACACTACGCGCTTTATGAAAGCATGTGTTTCAATTGTCTGAAATGATGTACATTGCATGGAATTCGTAGGGCACCCTTCTGCTCATATCCGTATTCCTCCTCTGCGGCCTCCAGTAGCTGACTGAAGCACGGATGATGTAAATCCTTGATTGCTATTATGAAGCGTTCCTCCTCCTTTACAACGTAAACGACCAAGCATCCTCTCGGAGCAGCATTTCTGTGGCCGATCTTCCATTTTGACTGCAGTGCAATCGAACAGTCGTACTCCATAGTGAATGGGCACAAACTTATTACTGAGTGAAACAGAAACTGAGGGCACAAACTTATTATTCACTGAAACAGAAACTGAGAGAGATGATTAGAAAACCTTATCGTCTGCTTCTGCCATCTAATCTCATTACAAAAACACAAATTCTCTGCTAAGTTTCTGCCATTAGTCCTTTTATAGCAAAACCCTACAGATTGAAGCATTGAATGACATGACCAAAAATGGATATAAAAAGTTTAATAGAAACGCCATGCGTGGGGCCATTTTGTCGGTCGAAATATCTGCATGCAGACACTCCCGTAAAGTGCGCTGCTCTGGATTTCGTGTTTAGCTGAACTGGTAGTAAGGACAGCCCGGACAGTAGATAAGAAATCAGAAGCCATGCGACTGCATGATCGCGACCCTTCGCTATAATGCGCGTGCTCCATTTTGTCAGATATTTTGTGTATTTTCATTTTGGGAGCAGTTACATTTTTTACTCCTCTGGTTGGAATCTTGCCACTTGCATGTTGACTGTTTTGTGAGAATGTTTGGTTGGAATCTTGCAACTTGCGTGTTGAGTGTTTTCTGAGATCTTAAAACTTTGCATGTTACCATGCTTTATGGGAATGTTGGGTTGTTTAAATTTAATAATTTTAAATTATTACAAATATATAAATTAGTTTAATGGTTAATAAATGTGGATAAAGGTTAAAATACTTTATATTATCAATATATTCTAATTATTATATTGTTAAAAATCATAAAAATCAATTAAATTTTAATTTAATTTATATAAAATATTTAACAATGTGAAAATTTTAAAAATCATAAAAATTAATTAAATTATAATTTTATTTTAAATTATTATTATTAATTAAAAAAAAAATATTTTAAATTATTATTATTAATTATAAAAAAAATTAATTTCACACTTTATATTGTTAAATTAAAAAAAAAAAAAATTCACACTAAATTGTTATTATTATTATTAAAAGAATTATTATAAGAATTGACGAAAACATGTAACACTATATTTAATCATAGAGATTCACCTCATTTTATCATAGACATTTAATTAGTAAATAAATTTGTGGCAATACCATGGTTTCATTTTGTTACGATATCATGGGCCAACACCATGGTTTGTTAATATTGCATGCCCAAAAAAATCAGAACTCATATTTATTAAAGGCATGTTCATATGACAATTTTTTTAATTAATCAATTTAATTAAAATGGTATCAACTTTTTTAAATATTTTAATTCTTGATATTACCAAATTGAGAATGTATTTTTGTCTCTTAAATGTTTGAATAATAAATATATAATATTGTTTAACTATATGATTTTTTTATTTTTTAAGTTATGTAAAATCTAATATAAAATTTAGAAAAATGTACTTTTAAATGGTTGAATGTATACTAGCATAACCGCATTAATAAATGTGGTTATGTCGACAAGCATATATCAATCACATGCACAACCACATTAGTTATTACTGTTATTATTATCTTATTTTGAAGGTCACAGCCAAGCGAGACACCAAATTGGTGTATCAAAGTTACTACAAGATTGGAGAACGAAGAAGCTCAAAGGGAGAGTTATCTGGATGTCAATATGGAGATATATGACCTTGGCGATGGAGTTTGTTGGGATGTTGAGGACAACACCCGTTTGTAGAGTGGGCGAGAATGTTAGGACCCTAAGTCGAGAGTGCCTGATGCGAGTCAAAATGCGGGCGTGCCCTTGTGCGATAGGCTCCCATATTGTGGTGACTCGGGGGATGGCGACTCAGGCATGAGACCCCTGATATGAAAGTGAATGCTATTTATTGTTGTGCTAGTTTCATATCAGATATAAACTTTTCTTTGCATTTTTTTACTTATCCTTCATGGGTTTGTTTATGAGCATGTGATTGTCAAATAGTGTCCTTAGTGAAATTATGAGTCTGTCATAAGCTTAAAAAGAATAATTTTAAATGATAAAATAGAAGCAATATTAAACACAGCAATCACACATAACAGAGCTTAACACAGAGAATTTTGATAAAGGAGTTCACCCCTCCTGGGCCACATCTCCTTGGTCCAGCTTCATAGTGTGACATTTTTATTAGCTTAAAGTGTGCTCAAATTGTTGTTACGAGCTTCAAAAACTCTTGGAACCTATTCCTATGAGTTTAAAACATCATAATCTCCCAAAAATGACTATTTGTTTACTGAATTTGGACTCTGGATGCTCTAGCAATGACCCCAACACCTAGTGGCCCTAGTCTTCAAAAATCCTAAAATGCTCAAAAACACCTATAGATGATCTTTTCTGCCTCTGAAACCTGCTCCATTGAGTTCCCAGCATGCCAATTAGCCCAGAATGACTTTTACTGAGCTCAATTTGGTCGAAAATTGGGTGAGTTATGACCAAAAACCAATTTTTCCCTAATTTCTCCTCTAAAACTAGAGGAATTGTCAATTAACTTTCTAAATTTAGAAAACCTGCCAAAATTGGTGCGCCTCGAAAAATTCTATCAATTTAATATTCGGGATTAATTAGCGCTAAACACGCTTACGGGCAGATAAGAAAGGTTTAACTGTTAAGTGTGGTTTACACTCTAATGACAGTTTAACGTCATAATCCCATGTCTTAACCTTAATTAATCAGGATTATAAAAATATGTTGATTCGATGGTTTCGCACCTGGTTTCGTGCTTATGGTCACATGGGGAGGGGGCCAGCCCCCTCCAACCCCCAACGATTAGGCGGTTAAACTTTAAAATTATGCGGCGAATGTATAGGGTAAGAACTATCGAGTATATGAGATGGTATGGTAGTCGGTTGGCGAGCGTAAGGTCAGGGGTTCGAGCCCCCACTTTGCCATAAAATTTTACACAACGATGTAATAAAATCCTTCGTCATGTTTAGAACTTCTGCCAGGTTTTGGCCTTCGCTAGGTTTAGTTAGAGAACCTGCCATATATAGTTGAACTCTATCGTGGTTTTATGAATTACATATATATATATATATATATATATATATATATATGTTAAAATTAATTCCACCATAACTAATGTCCAACCATTAATATGACAATAATTTGACCATTAGACTAATGTCCAATCCACATAATTCGACCACCATAATTTAGGAGATGGCCCACCAGGGGCGACACGTGGCGCCCTTTGGTTGGGTTATACTCCAACCCTTCAAAAATTTCAAATTCCAACTTAGGAAGAATTGGAGGTCATTGGGAAATTTCTCTCTTCAATTAACCCATCTGGAGAATATGAAGATGACACTTGTCATTGTTTCACTAGCTGCAATCTGGAGAATATTCCTTGAAATCCTGACTATACCTGCCACATCATCACTGTACCTATTATGCTCCTGGTTTTCCTATTTTAGAAAATGAACAATAGACTATAACTCAGCCATACGAACTCGGATTTTGATGGAACGAGTTGCACCGGAATCTTGGTGACGAACTCTATCTGGTCGTTCAGGTTCGAAGCAATTTCAAGCACTTCGAAATTTTAGCTAGTTTTAGGCCCTAATCCAAATTCTAATCACACCTTCCCACTGACGGGCTTTTGGACCCACAAAAGTTGATAATTATCTTCTTGAGGTTTAACACTCTACTTTCAAGTTATATCAACTTATTTTACTGGAAAAGTCGTACTTAACAGCTATCTTGACATGCCTTGCATCGCAACTGGCTATGTCTCTCAACCATGCTCTTTAGTTGTTGTTGAACCACTTCATTATTTTTCACTAGTGTTGATTGATACATATCCAGTTGTACCACAACGATCTCTATGTGCTTGGAAAACTGTTAGCCTTCCCATTGAGAATGAAGTCCCTCTTGCAACAAATGTATACAAGCTTCTTCTTGGAAATCCTCTAATCCAAAGTAAACTTGCAATATGAGTGAAATCTTAATGTCGACACAAGAAACCATCTTGTTTTGAAAATCGCTGCAAAACACCTTTCATCTTGTACACTTCTCACTGAATGGACATCAAAATTCCTGCAACATCTTGTCACGAGAATAGACAATCAACCTTGAAAAGAAAACATTATGCAAGAATTGAAATAATGACCACCTCATTTTTTCTCCTTCAAAGCAATGATTGTCACCTCCTGTAACATCAAGTACATGATGATATTCTTTCACATTGGTGTATCCAATATCGACTCAGAATCGACAAACATCATCGACTAAATCATAAGTCGATCAACATAATCGACAAACATAGTCGACAAAAAGCATGTGACATCAACAACATGAGTTGACATGAAATGTGCAACAAAATCGATATAAATCGATATGAAATGTGTGCGACACAATCGATATAAATCGATATGAAATTTATGTGACATAATAGACATAAACCGATATGAAATATATGCGACACAATTGACATAGATCGATAAACTTATGTGTAGCACAATCGATATAAATCAATTTGAAATGTGTGCAACACAATCGACACAAGTCGATAATAAATATGCAACACAATAGACATAAATCGATATGAAATGATACATATTGATATCACTCATGCATGTATCTATTTACAGTAAACCTATCTCATGAATATGTACACTCTTCAACTCTCTCTTTCAAGTACAAGAAAGTACATAAACCCAAAACATATGAGTGATCATAAGAGATGAACTGAATGATAAATTGTTGCAACGTAAATGAGTGGCATACCCATATTTTACACCATCTTGGCGAAATTTTTGCAACAAAAAGAAATTCCTTCAACAGAACAACATTTACATGCAATCTTGCATAACACAAGTTGTAATAATCTACTGCAACTTGTGATACTTCAACAAAAATTCATGCATACATAAGGTTGAAATTTGAATATATGTACAAAGTAAATGCATGCCTTACTTGGTCAAGAAATCAATCCATTTCTTACAAATACACTTCAATGGCGATTTTTGCTGCTAAAAATCCTCTTCTTGTGAATCATCTTGACTCACATCGATGATAGAATTTCCTATTCCATTCTCGCCAGTATTTTTATTGAATTGCTTCAAATGCTTTGGATAAGTTGTTTGATACAGTGTCCAACATTGGGAAATGATATGTCCCTTCCTCTGACAGTGAGTGCAAATATTTTGCATCTTCTGTTCAAGTCGCCTTTGCTTTTACTGTTTCCTGTATGCTATCATTCTCTTCCAGCATCTTGAAACTTGATGGTTATACAAACCACAATATGAACAACAAATTTTTCTCCCATTCATGCATGCAAATTTGTAATAATTAACATAATCACAAATAACATGATTATAGGAAGAATTATACCTTGAATGTTGCTTTAAATCTCCATCTTTATCACCTTCTTGAGGAGATACACTTGATGAGGTTCAAACTCTCTTTTGACCAACAATAATTTTCATGTCTTTAGAGCTGCCACAACTCTCTTGTTCGCCATAAGCTACATATCTACAAGCATCCTGCTGCAACATGGGTTTCAAACAATTGCATTCACATTGATTTAAAACTTTACATGTTTGAGGGTTTGAACCTACAACAAAATTCCTTCTTGGAACTGTTTCAAGTGCCTTCATGGCTTTAGAACTTTCTCCATAAAATTGTCCATAGCCAAGACCAAAATAATTAGGCCTTTCCTCGAACATAATTGGCTCAACTATGGCTTGTGCATGTTTTCCTAATTCTTTACGTTCATAGCCCATTTTGATCATAAATTTGGACCCTATTCCTCTAGTGCGTTTTTCATATGAACCTACACATTTATCTTGAGAGTAAACTGAAGACAAACTTCAATTATTTACCTCTTCTTCAAGCACATTCTTGGCTAAGGCTTCTTTGGTATCATGGAGTTTAATCTCCATCTCATGCATCTTTTGAAGAAGTTCTTGCTTCTCTTTCCTCATAGAAACCAATTTCTCTTGAAGTTTAGTTTTCTCCCACATATCTTGATACAAATGTTGCACCATATCTTTCATTATGTATAAGTTATGTTTCATCTCTTTATCAAAGTTTCTTACAAAGGAGGATGGTTTAGAATCACCACTTAATGAAGTTTCCATCACAATGTAATGAATTAAAGAGCTTCACAAAAATTCACAAAGATTCATACATAACTTTCACCATCCTTTTCATTTCTTTGAATTCCCTCTTGACATCCTCTTCTTCAAAATGTTCATGAGTTCCTTAATAGCTTGACATTTTGGCTCTAGATTCAAGCTCAATCTCTGCAGCTTGTATCTCTCCAATCACCTCAGCCTCTTATGAAATTAAATCCTCTTGTGCTTCAAGTGTTGTCTTGAGTGGTCCTTTGGGTAAGGATGATGCTTTCGCAACCTTCTTCCTTCTTGTCCTAACTTTAGGACTAGCTTTCAGTAGCTTCCCTTCTCCTCTCTACAATCTCAATCTTGTAAGAATCAATAAATGTACACTGTTAAAACCCTTCAAGTAAAACAATTAAGAAACCTTGTGCTTTGATATCAACTTGATCTAAAAATGAATGCTAGTTATTTTTTGTGCTAGTTTCATATCAGATATAAACTTTTCTTTGCATTGTTTTACTTATCCTTCATGGGTTTGTTTATGAGCATGTGATTGTCAAACAATGTCCTTAGTGAGATTATGGGTTTTTCATCAGCTTAAAAAGCATAATTTTAAATGACAGAATAGAAGAAATATTAAACACAACAAACACACATAACATAGCTTAACATAGATAATTTTAATAAAGGAGTTCACCCCTCTTGGGCTACATCTCCTTAGTCCAGCTTCATAGTGTGACCTTTGTATTAGCTTCAAGTGTGCTCAAATTGTTGTTAAAAGCTTCATAACCTCTTGGAACCTATTCCAATGAGTTTAAAACAACATAATCTACCAAAAATGACTATTTTTTGTTGAATTTGGATTTTGGATGCTCTGGCAATGACCCCAACACCTAGTGGTCCTAACCTACAAAAAATTCAAATGCTGAAAAACACATGTAGATGACCTTTTCTGCCTCTAAAACCTATTCCATTGAGTTCCCAACATGCCATTTAGCCTAGAATGACTTTTACTGAGTTCAATTTGGTCGAAAATTTGGTGAGTTATGACCAAAACCAAATTTTCCCCAATTTCTCCTCTAAAATTGGAAGAACTGCTAGTTAACTTTCTAAATTTAGAAAACCTGCCAAAATTGGCGCACCTCCAAAAAGACCACCAACTTGATCTTCGAGATTAATTAGCACTAAGCGCACTTACGAGTAGATAAGACAAGTTTAACTGTTAAGAGTGTTTTACGCACTAATGATGGTTTAACATCATAATCCCACGTCTTAATCTTAATTAATCACAATTATAAAAATATGTCGGTTCGATGATTTAGCACTTGGTTGCATGCTTATGGTCACATGGGGAGGGGTCTAGCCCCCTCCAACCCCCAACTATCAGGCAATTAAACTTTAAAATTGTGCGGCGGATGTATAGGGTAAGAACTACCCAATAGATGAGATGGTATGCTGGTCGGTTGGCGGGTGTGAAGTCGGGGATTTGAGTCCCCACTCTGCCATAAAATTTTACACAACGATGTAATAAATTCCTCCGCCATATTTAGAGCTTCTTCCTAGTTTGTGCCTTTGCTAGGTTTAGTTAGAGAACCTGCCATATATAGTTGAACTTCGTTGTGGTTTTAAGAACTATATATATATATATATATATATATATATATATATATATATATATATATATATATATATATATATTGAGCTATATATAGTATATATGTCAAAATTAATTCCACCATAACAAATGTCCAACCATTAATATGAAAATAATTTTACCATTAGACTAATGTCCAATCCACATAATTCGACCCCCATAAGTTAGTAGATGGCCCACTAGGGAGGACACATGGCACCCTCTGGTTTTGTTATACTCCAACCCTTAAAAAAATTCAAATTCCAACTTAGGAAGAATTGGAGGTCATTGGGAAATTTATCTCTTCACTTAATCCATCTGGCGAATCTGAAGAAGACACTTGTCACAATGTCACTGGCTGCAATCTAGACAATATTCCCTGAAATGTTGAATGTACCTGCCACATCATCACTGTACCTGTTCTGCTCCTTTTTTGCCTATTTTGGAAAACGAACAATAGACGATAACTCAGTCATACGAACTCGAATTTTGATGAAACGAATTGTGCCGGAATCCTGGCGACAAACTCTATCTAATCATTCAATTTCTAAGAAATTTTGAGCACTTTGAAATTTTAGCTAATTTTAAGCCCTGATCCAAATTTTGATCAACCCCACCATTGATTATGAACATGCGGGCATAGTAGTTTGTTGGTATGACATGAGTGCGATTGTAGTGGGCACGCCCTATTGGGGGAGCACCCCCTGTCATGTGGAGCAATCAAATCAAATGCAATGAGTGGGGAAGTCGTGTTGGGAAAGTTGTGTTGAGATGAATAGTCGTGGGTAGCATGGGCAAGCGAACCCACAACCCAATGACACATCTATTGGAAGGAAGCATTTAATGGCAGACAGTTCAACTCATAATACATGTGGGCAGGTCGACCCTTGAGTGTAACAACCCTAGTGAAAATATCATGTAATAAAGTTAAGAATAATAACCATGGTTGATGGGACACTTATTCTGAGTTGAATGTTAGGAAAAAACATCTTAGTGGGTGTTCATTTTAGTTATTATGGCTAAAGAAAATTGGCAAAGGCTTTAGAAAGGAAAGAGGCATTATTTGCCACATTTTTTTATGAAAATAATGGAAAATAGGAGAAAATGTAGGTGAAAGGTTACAGGTTTCATGTGAGGAGGAAAATGAAGGAAAATAATGGAAAATGAAGAAAATAGAGGCCTTGTTGATAAAAAGGCTTTTGAGGATCAGTTGGCAAGATTTTTCTCACACTTATGGATCTCATTCTATTCTCTCTCTCTCTCTCACTCTTGGACAATTATATTTTTCTTGGGGCACTTTGGCATTGGAGCAAAAGAGGAAAATAAAGAAGCAAGGAAGAGAAGGATCAAGGAACTACAACAAGATTATTTGCAGTTATTGATTTACATGTGTTATTTCCTTACTAGAGCCGACATGAATTGAATTGCATGTGTTTCTTTTCTCTCTTGGCATGGATTTTGCTAGGTGTGGCTGTGTTTTCAGCCTAACCTTTCCATTTTTGAATAGCCTTGATGAGATGGGTTTCTCATACTTCAGTTGAGATGGAATGTCAGATGGATTCGAAGCTTAGTGAGGTGGAACTTCGAAATGAAAAACACATGGCTTAGTGGTCCCTCAACCAGACTGTCGATCACACTGAATCCACTGGCCTAGTAACCCCTGAGCCAAATTGTGTGTTGCGGTAAAGCCATATTTTCTACCTCAGTGGGCATAGGAATCCTTGTCAGTGAATGGCGGGAAATACGGTAAATATTCGAGGTTGATTTCTCTGTGTTGGGCCTAGTATTCCTGGGATGGGATGTATGGTAAATTTGAGAGAGTGGGTGGCGGTGTAGGGCCTAGTGATCCTTGGATCAGACCATGGATTATGGTAAATCCTTAGAGACTAGGAGGCACTCAAATTTTTCATAGTGTAGGTGGAGAACTTAGGTAGAATTAATGTGTGTTTGGTTCTTTTTGGTTGGCTATGAGTCCCACATTTATGCTTGGAATATGGCACAAGGGTGATTGGCTAAAGATATATTTTGGCTCAATCAATCTATGGTTGGTTGGAATATGGAAGTCCCATCTCCTGTTGGTTTTTACATTCATTAATGAGAATATGGTTCCTTTGGTATTTGATTTATAAATGCACTGGTTTATATGTGGATTTTATTGATGTTGTATCCATGATATTTATGTTGTTATTATGTTGGTTATAAGCATATATTTTGATAGTATTGATGTATGGATCTCTCTGTGTTTTTATTTGTAAATGAATGCACAATGTATTTATGGTAAAATAGATTATATTACAACTAATTCTGTAAGGGATCAATGCTTATTAGTGATTCTCAGATAATTATGAGACCGCTATGCTTAGATCTGTTGCTTACACCTGTGGTGTCAATGTTTGTGCCCTTCTTGACAAAGTCCCTGTCATGGTTAGGAGGGGTCTAAATGAGTTATTATTGATGTGATTACTTTTGTATCATTATCCTGTTGCTATTTATCATCTCTGAACTTTTCATGAAGTTATGGGCATAATATTAGGTTCTCAGTCTGAAAAGTTGGCTCAAATTTCAGGACGCTAGCACAGAATTGACGAATTGATTCACTGGATGGTGGAATGCAGTGTTATGCCTGCATCTATAGCCTCCTATAAACTAGATTGCAAGAATGTTCCTGCATCTATGTATCAAGGAGGTCAAAAGGTTAGTGTGACCTAGGGGTAAGAGGCTTGAATGGTTGGGTTACCTCCTAGGCATGTTGTTGTTGTTGTTGTACTATTTTTTTTATGTTGTGCTTCCATCATTTCCATTTCCTTAAGGTCACATAGGAGGTTGAATCTCATTATAGTAGCCTCTTGTCGCACGTTTACCCTAGTTGGCTAGTTAGTTTGGTAGATGTGGGAAGAGGGTGTTACAGAGTGGTATCAGAGAATGGTTCAACCCTGGGATATATATTTATGTATATACGTATTTATGTCATTGTATGACAAGGTTTTCAAGATTCATTCTTATGAAGGAATGATTTATTATGTGGGTGAATTGCATGAAGAGGTTCTTGTTCTTATGATGAATCAAGTAGGAAGAGAGACCCTGACATATCTAAGAGGTAAGTATCATGTGGACATGGATTGATATTATATGCTTGTATTATTCCTATTTTTATGTTATGGACATTTAATCCTTATACGTACATCAAAGAAGTGAAACTAGTGTGATTTGCGACATGGCGGGATAAGCATGGATAGTGGAAAGACACGAGAAGCAAGGTTTCTTATGGGGTGAGTGTGTGATCTATGGTTGTGCAATACTATTGTTGGGTATATGTTGTGCATTTTCGATTGTACCTATGGTGATGTGTACATGTAACATATGTAGCATTGTGCACGAATGATGTTATATGTCTGTTGTATATATGGTCTCATGTGTATATTTCATATGCAATTCTAGGTATAAATGGTGATATGTACATGTTGGATATGTGGTGTTGTGTACCTATGGTGCTATGTACATGTTGTATATGCATTCTTATGTAAATATGGTGTTGTGTGCATGATTTGATAAAGCAACTAGTTTGACTTGTTGTGATAGGAAGTGAACATGATTGCAAGTGTACCTTGTTGACGAGCTACAAATGAGGTATGATGTGATTTTTTTTCAATTTATTTCAAATCTAATGGAATTTATGTGCTTGGTATAGGAAGAATGGAAATGCACTGTTAGGTGGCTGAAATTAATTGCAAGCATTAGTAGCAACAACAAAAGGAATTGGAACATGCAGCAACATGATGGTAAACAATTTCAGGAGCCAGGCCATTGTGGGAAAATGGTACCCAATAGTTTCCATTGATTTCCATGAGCATGATATTACCGGTATGATGGTTTTGAGGTATGGATATGCCTTGGTTTTTATATCTTCTAACACGAGAAAACCTTTCCAAGGGATAGATTATCTGAGATGGCGGTGTTAGCGAAACTTGGAAGGTGTGTGACTACACATTAAGGGGTGACCGAATTTCTTGGGGGACTGTATAGCAGAGAAGGGAAGGTCGAGGATGGATTTTTTTTTGTCATTAGCATTGCCAGATGGAATCAAGTGCACATTGGGAGTGTGCCTTGGAACAATGAGTCGGCAATTGTTCACTAAGAGGGAAAATGGCAAAGAATTGTAGTGTTGGACATTAGATGCAGCTTTGGCTCTGAAAGTGGATTTTGGACTTCCTGGGAAGGAAGTGGATCCTGGTACTAATTTTAGCGTGGAGGTCTGAACTTTTGGATTCCCTTGTTTCTGATATAGGCATCTTATACTTTTATTTTCTGGTTGAGAAAATGTGTATATGTGTATACTATTGTAAATACTGTAATGAGTTGTGTTATAAATCTCCAGTGCATGGTATGATTTTCATGAATATTTTTGCTTTTGAGCATGTTGTTCATTGTAAATATTGCAATGAGTTGTGTTATAAATCACCATATGCATTATGCTCTATTTTCAGTGGTTTACTTGTTTATAGTTGTCGTTGAACACTAAGGAAGGTGTTCCCCCAAGGGGGAGGGTTCTGTAACACCCTTGGAGAACATTCCATGTAATAAAGTTAAAAATAATAACCATGGTTGATGGGAAACTTATTCTGAGCTCAATGTTGAGCAAAAACATCCTAGTGGGTGTTCATTTCGATTATTATGGCTAAAGGAAATTTGAAAAGTCTTTGGAAAGGAAGGAGACATTATTTGGCACATTTATTTATGAAAATAATAGAAAATATGAGAAAGCGAAGGTGAAAGGTCACAGATTTCATGTGAGGAGGAAAATGAAGGAAAATAATGGAAAATGAAGAAAATAAAGGCCTCATTGATAAAAATGCTATTGAGGATCAGTTGGAAAGATTTTTCTCACACTTATGGATCTCATTCTATTCTCTCTCTATCACACTCTTAGACACTTAGATTTTTTTTGGAGCACTTTGGCGTTGGAGCAATAAAGGTAAAGAAATAAATAAGAAGGATGAAGCAAGAAAGGAAGAGCATGATCAAGAGGCTACAACAGGATTATTTACAGTTATTGATTTTCATGTGTGCTTTCCTTGCTAGATCTCGCATGCATGGCATTGCATGTGGTTATTTTCTATCCTAGAATGGGTTTTTCGAGGTGTGACAGTGTTTTCAACCTATCCTTTCCATTTCTGTATAGCTTTAGTGAGATGGGTTTCTCATACTTTGGTTGAGCTAGAATGTCAAATGGATTCAAAATTGAGTGGGGTGGATCTTTGAAATCAGAAACACATGGCCTAGTGGTCCCTGAACTAGAATATGGATCACGGTAAAGCCACTGAGCTAGTAACCCCTGAGCCATACTGTGGTTTTCAGTAAAGCTAGATTGTGTGCCTCGGTGGGCCTAGGAATCCTTTCCAATGAATGGCAGGATATAAAGTAAAGCTAAAAGGTGGATTTATTTCCATTGGGCATAATAGTCCCGAGGTGGGATGTATGGTAAAGCCTGGATAGTGGGTCTTGGTGTAGGGCATAGTGATCCCCGGATCAGACTGTGTAATATGGTAGAGCCCAAGAGACTAGGAGGCACTTAAATTACTCATGATTTAGGTGGAGAACTATGTTATAATTCATGCTTGTTTGGTTACTTTTGGTTGTTTATGAGTCCCACATTCATGCTTCGAATATGGAACGAGGGTTATTGGTTGAATAGAGATTTGGCTCAACCAGTCTATGGTTGAGTGGAACATGGAAATCCCATCTCCGGTTGGTTTTTAAATTCATTAATGAGAATATCATTCCTTTGGTATTTGATGTATAAATGTCCTGGTTTATATGTGGATTTTATTTTTGTTGTATCCATGATATTTTGTTGTTATTATGCTGGTTATAAGCATGTATTTTGGCAGTAGTGATGCATGGCTATCTCTATGTTTTTATTTGCAAATAAATGCATGATTTATCTATGGTCAAATATATTGTATTGTAGCTAATGATGTAAGGGAGCAATTATTCTTAGCGATTGTCAGATAAGTATGAAACTCCTATGCTTGGATCCATTGTTTACACATGTAGTTTCAATGTTTGTGACATGTTTGACAAAATGCCTATCATGGCTAGGAGGGGTCGAGATGAGTTCTTAATGTTGTGATTGATTATATATCATTTTTTTATCATTATTTATCATCTCTGAAATTTTCATGAAGTTATGGGTAGAGCACTCGGTTTTGGGCCTAATAGGTGGCTCAAATGTTGGGTACGCTGGCACAAAGCTGAGGAATTGAGTCCCTGGACACTAACATGCAGTGTTATTCATGCGTTTGTAGCCTCCTAGACATTGGTTTGCAAGTTTTTGCTTGCATATGTGGCTCAAAGAGGTCAAAGGGTCAGTGTGGTCCAGGGATAAGAAGCCTTAATGGTTGGGTTACCTCCTAGGGGTGTTTTTGTTGATGTACGAAATCCGTATGTTGTGTTTTTGTAGGTTTGACTTCCTTAAGGTCACCTAGGAAGTTAAATCTCATTATAATAGCCTCTTGTTGCCTGTTTACCCCGGTTCGTCAGTTCCTTGGGTAGATGTGGGAAGAGGGTGTTACATTGAGAATGGCCAAGGAACACGACATTTTATTTAAACGAACACCACACAACCCATATAAATATGGAGTTTGTGTTGATGGATAAAAGGAATGAAGTTCAAGAAAAAAATAAGAAATAAAATCGCAGAGCATATAGAAGAGCCAAGGCAAACAATCACAAGTGTGATCGAAGTTGTAGGGAAAAAGTATAGCCAAGAGAAATTATTGGGTTTCCGCAGGCCGGGCAAGGTGATGTGTATGTTTCAAAGGGCCAGGGGGTGGCATAGAAGCTAGCAGCATGGCCAACTGCATAATTGGTAGCGTGAGCTGAATAGGCAACACAATTTTCCAACATTCGATTAGACATGACTATGCATCATTTAGTTCAGAACACGATTGAGCAAAGTTCGGTTTGAAAATGAATTTATTGTGGGAAATGATAACAAAGGTCACACTAAAGTTCGGGTTAACAGATGTGCCAGTTATATTAAAAGTATTACGGTGACTCAGGTGGAGAGCAACGCGGCTGAACAATAGTGTTTGAAGTTAGGATGGGTCGTGCACGCCGTGCACGACCAAGACAGAAATTTAGTAAAGTGTGCAGGTGTTACACAATTAAGTGAACATAAGTTCAGGGAATTTGGAGGCTACACGATGTTGGAAAATTTGTAAATTATTGTAAATTATTATACATTATGAATAAACAAGTGGCTAGACTATTCCCGGAGTTTCCCTTCCCATTTATGAATGTGTGTACATTATTGGTTGATGTTTATTTTTGATGCATATGAAAAACTAAATGATAATGGTAATTAAAATGTTTTCTGATGCATGATAAAATTTATGATAAAATTGGTTAAATGTTGGTTAAGGCAGTGTGTGAACTCTAGTATTGGTGCAAAGAAAAAGTTTAGCGGTGCTGCACCTACCTAGGTGCGGCACTGCTAAAATTCTTCTTTTCACCAATACTAGAGTTCACGGACTACGACTTAACCAAAATTTAACCGATTTTCTGTCATGGTCATGCATGCGCTGCATGAACCATCCGAACTTAAAATTCTATCGTTCAGCCACGACCCACTCCACCCGAATCACCATAATACTTCTGCACGCGGCTTGGGCATGTTTAACAAAACTGACACTTTTGTTCACCCAAATTTCACCGCGACCTATATTATCGTTTCCTGGAAACATATTTGTGTTCCAACTGACGCTACATAATCGTGTTCCAAACTAAACACTACACAGGCATGTTCCAACTCAACGATTCATAGTCATGTTTCCAGTTCAGGCCAAGCTATCAATTATGTAGTTAGTCATGCTGCTGGTTACTACGCAAGCCTGCGGCCCTTCACAAACATACACAACACCTTGCTTGACCTGCAGAAACCCTAGACTCACTCTCAACTATACTTCGGCCCTGCAACTTCGGTTGACTCTCCGCCTGTTCACCTTGGTTCTTTGCTATGCTCTATGGTTTTCTTTCTTATGTTCTGCTTGAAATTAATTTTTTTCCATCGGCATGGCCTCCATATTTATATGGGTTTTGTGGTGTTCATTTAAATGAACTGTCGCGTCCCTTGTCCATTCTCAAGGGTCGGCTTGCCCACATGTATTATGAGCCGACCAATCTGCCATTAAACACTTTCTTCCAATAGATGTGTCGCTCAGTCCTGGGTCATCTTGCTTATGCTACCCATGAATGTTCAGCTCATGCATGACTCATGCGCATATCACGACTCGCCCAACATGAAAACGTCAATACAACTCGCCCATTTTGCGCCCATCACGACTCGCCCACGATGTGCCCATCATGACTCACCCAATACAACTCGCTTGCTCATCGCACTTGGCTCACTCACTCATCGCAATTGACTCGCCCGCTTGTCCCAGTTGACTCACCCACTCCACATGATGGGCAGGAGCATGCCAAACACGGTGCACCTGCTACAATGCGCTCGACCTTCATACCAATTGACCATTATGCCCACATGCTCATAATCGATGATGGTGTCACACAACCGAGTCACCCTCCACCCCACCCAACATGGCGCGCCCGCTACAATGCGATCTCCCTTCTTACCATCCAACCACTATGCCTGTGCACTCATAACCAATGGTGGGGTTACATGCCCAAGTCTTCCTCCACCCGAGTAATCACAATATGGGCACCCACCACACATGGGTGCGCCCACACAATGACTCACCTTGGGCACTCTCTACTCTGGGTCTTAACATCCTCCCCCATTCTACAAAGGGGTATCATCCTTGAAATCCAACATCTCAGTAAACTCCATCGCCAAGATCATATATCTCCATATCGACATCCAGATAGCTCTTCCTTTGACCTACTCCATGCTCCAATCCTATTGTAAATTTGTATGAAAATCATGTGTTGGATCCCCCTATCATAATGATTAGTTGGGTAGCTAATGCAATTGTAACATCGCCTCAACGAGAACTCATGCATCTCACATCATTTTGACTTCCATTGCATCTTGTTGTCAATCACATCTATCTCATCTCTAAAGCCTTCTCATGATAAGAAAAGATGACTCATTTCCATTAGAAGAATACAATGAGCCTCATCCCCATGCTAGTATAGAAAGAGGGAGGAGATGAGAAAGTCGAAGGATCTTCATCCTCCTTCTCTAACATCTCAATCCATCTATCATGATCCTTGTCTTCCAACCTCTAGATGTATGCTTCCTGAATCTCCTCCCGAGTCCAATTCCACATCCATTTTTCCTTCCACTACCTCTAGCATGCCTGTCAACTCCAGGATACTATGAGACCATGCTCTCAAAACATGTTCTTGTTCCATGAGTTTTTTCTCTACAATGGACAACCTCTCATAGAGTTCTTCATCCGGCTTGATGTCCTCAACATTCATCGTTGTTCATTTACACCTAGTTTTCATAGCTACCATGGCACAAATGCCAAATGGTTCATCCTCCCATGCATCATAAATGTACAACTTCTTTACATGTGGCACCATCATAGCCTCATGGGGTTCCATAAATTCAATCCCAATACTGCTTCATAGTCATCCATATTCACAATTTTGAAGTCTCCCTTCCAATGCCACCACCAATGTGCACCTCCACATTTTCTGCAATGCCAATTACTCGATCTGGTGGAGAGTTCACTGCTTTCAAGTGAGCTTGAGTTGTTGAAAATTTCAAACCAATCTTCCTAGTTTTTTATTCCCTAATGCAGTTATAGGTTGCACCATTGTTCACCATCATGAGAAATATTGTTCCCTGCCCAATATACATGTCCACATACTCCAATTTGTTTCTCTTAGGATCGTGCCATAGGAAAACCTCGAAAATTGTTGCAACTCCCAAAAGTGGCATCATCCCAACTGTTGGTTCCTCTTTATTTATATGATATTGTTTCACTGCTACTACTATCAGTCTTTAAGGACAATTCTTCACCATGTGGTCCTCTCTGTACAACCAACACTTCAGAGGTTTCTTCGCCTTTGGTTTTCCACCTACTTTCCAATGATCCTCCTTTGTGGTCTTCTCTTCCGATTTATCAAAGTTCTCCTTCTTCTTGCCAGTCCCTTCATCATAATGGTCTATCAACCTATCAATTGCAAAAAAATCCTCTTTTAGTGTCTTGATCTTTTTCCTCTTCACCTCATTACATGCTCGAGGTTTCAATACAATAATTAAGTTGAAAACCTTGTCCCTTTCCGCCATATCAGTTAGTTCCAAAATTGCACTCGAGAATTCCCATTGATATTCTCGCAAACTTCCTATTTTATTAATGTATTTAATATTCATTCTCACATACCAAGTCTCATATTATGGGCTAAAGTGAGTTTTCAATGCTTCCTTCACTTCTTCCCAAGTAGAGATTTCCTTAGCATCACCATGTGCAATTTGGTCTTCTTTCCTTATCCACCACATCTTGGAATCCTTTGTAAGGAATTGAGAAGCTACCTTTACCTCTTCCTCTTCATTAGTAATCCCCAAGTGTTCCAATTATTTCTCCATATCCTAATTGAAATTACCAAGTGTTTTTGCACTCCTCACCCAATCATAATAATTGGGTTTTCTTAATTTTCACAGGGGTAGTACCTCCAATCAGTCCCTGTCCAACTACTCTCTTCAAGATAGCAATCCTGTTTCGAGCTTCATCAATATTTCTTTGTAGATTTTTGATCTCTTGTAATACTTGATCCTTCGCAGATTCAAATTTATTGACCACATTCGCAGTTTGACCATACTTCCACTCGAGATATTCATATTTTACCCTGAGGTTCTCATGCTCCTCTTCCTTCTTTGTGAACTTATCTCTAAGTTCATCATTCCATCTTTGAAGACATTTCATCCAAGTGGTCCAATATTTTTTTCATGAAAACTGTTTCGGGATTCATGCTTGATTCTTCTGTAACATGTGGATCCTCCATGTTACCTGCTATCATCTTTTCCCTTGAATGTGTCACAACCATACACTTCCATCTTTCATCTTTGAACCTGTAAAAATTTCCCTGCCGAACATTCTAACATCGCACTATGACCAACTACACAATGCCCAAGCTCCAATACCAAAAACAACCATCGTCTATCGTATTCTTGCTTTTTGTCAAAGCCCCTTTTCTACAAAACGAGATCTGATACCAACTGTCACGTAGTAAATTTGGGTAATACATGTCGACAAACATCAATAGTATGCATTTAATATTAGTATGAATAATAGTAATAAAAATAATAATAATATATTATTATTATTTTGTTAAATAATAAGAATAATAATAATAATAATAATAATAATAATTTACAATACTTATAATTATACTATAATAAGATGATAGTATTACTAATATTATCAATAGTATGATAAACCCAAGGGAGTGTCGATTTTATAAACCTGAGGGACTAAAAGACCCAAATAATTGTTAATATTATAAACCTGAGGGATTAATATAAAACTCGATGATTAAAATTAAACCCTAGGATTATTATTGTAAACCCTAAGATTAATATCATAAACCCTAATATTATAAACTCAATACTAAACCTTTATATTATAAACCAAATATTAAAATTTCTTAATATTATTAACCTAATATTAAACCCAAATTTCATAATGTAATAATGTGATGATGAATAAATTGCAATCTAATTTAACATTGCAACAACACTTTTTAGATTGATTATAATATTGAGACAATGTTTTTCACAATGCAACGTTGGATGAATTTTTGTAAAGCCAAGCGATTAATATTCTAAATGCAAGGGATTAATAAAACCAAAGGATTATTAATATTATAGATGCAAGGGATTCGTAAACCCAAGAGATTAACATTATTAATCCCAGTGACTAATGTTATAAACTAAAGGGGTTAATATTATAAATCCTTGGAATTAATATTATAAACCTAATGGATTAATAATCCCAATGGATTTTTAATAATGTAAAGTGGAGGGATTCAACCCAAATAAATAGCTCAGTTGGTCGAGTTATCGTTGTTAAGTACCTTTCCAATTGGGAGGTCACGTGGTCAAATAGCCTCAATGACCTTGGGGTTAGGCACAGCCAGATAAGTCGGTGGGTAGATCCCTTCGAGTGGATCTTCCTAGATTATTACCCATGGATGTAGTGGCCACTCAATGACCATGAACCACAGTTGAAAAAAAAATAAAGTAAAAGGATTGTTATTAAACCATATTATAAACCGGTATTAAACCTTAATATTATAAACCGAATATAAAAAATCCATAATATTATATACCTAATATGGAACCTCAATTTTATAATGTAACAATGAAACTTTGAATAAATTTTGATATAATGTAACATCACAATAATGATTGTGATAGTGAATGACGTATGTTTCTCACAATGTGACATTGGATAGATTATTGTATCATTCCAACATCATGGTATTAAACACTAAATAAAACCCTAACATTTAGGTTTTTTGTTAATCCCGTAGGAATTAATATTATAAACCAAGGGATTAGTAACATTATAAAACCAAGGGATTAATATTATAAACCCTAAGATTAATTTTAAACCCTAAGAATATAAAATCTAAAATTAGTATTATAAACCATAATATTATAAATTATAAACTCAATATTTAACCTTATTATTATAGACACAATATTAAAAATCCCTAATATTATAAACCTAATATTAAACCCTATTTCTCTAATGTAACAATGAAAAGTTGAAAAAATTGCAATATAATGTAACATTATGACAATGATTGTCAAGTTGATTTTCATATTAAGATAATGTTTCTCACAATGTGGTGTTGGATACTATTGTACCATTCCAGTGTCATAGTATTAAACCCTAATATAAAATCGTAACATTTTAAAACCCTAAGACTTTGGTTTAGTATTAATCCCTTAATTAGTATTATAAACCCTCAAGATTATTGATATTATAAAATCAATGGATTAAAACCCTAATGGATTAATATTATAAACCCTATGATTAATTTTAAGCCCTACAAATATAAACCCTATGATTAATATTATAAACACTAATATTAAACACCAATATTATAAATTATAACCCAATATTGTACCTAAATATTGTCAACCCAATATAAAACCTTATATAAATCTGAAATTAATGTAACATTGAGACAATGATTGTGAGATTGATTGTCGTATTGAGACAATGTTTGTCGCAATGTGATGTTGGATAGATTTTTGTACCAATCCAATATCACAATATTAAATCCAAATATAAATCCATAACATTATAAAACCCAATATAATAAACCATCAGATTAATATTTAAACCCTAATATTAAACCTCACTATTATAAATTATAACCCAATATTAAACAGTAATATTATAAACCCTAATATTAAACCTCAATTCTGTAATTTAGTAATGTGACATTGAATAAATTGCAATGTAATGTAACATTGAAACAATAATTGTGAGATTTATTTTTATATAAATTATTATATTATATCCTAATATATTATATAGTATTATACACATTAGGTATTAATATTATAAACCCTAAGTTTAATATTATAAACCCAATATTAAAAAAACCTAGTAACCCCATTTTCCAATATAACAATGTGACATTGAAAAAATTCAATGTAATGTAACATTAAGATAATGATTGTTAGATTGATTGTCATATTGATTCAATG
This sequence comes from Pinus albicaulis, assembly GCA_034641835.2. Taxonomy (NCBI): domain Eukaryota; kingdom Viridiplantae; phylum Streptophyta; class Pinopsida; order Pinales; family Pinaceae; genus Pinus; species Pinus albicaulis. The sequence continues at coordinate 1,543,903,288 of CM076575.1, forward strand.
TTTGTCACAATGTGATGTTGGATAGATTTTTGTACCATTCCAATGTCACAATATTAAATCTTAATATAAAAACCTAACATTATAAAACCCAATGTATTAAACTGTAAGATTAATATTATAAACCCTAATATTAAACCTCACTATTATAAATTATAAACCCAATATCAAACCCTAATATTATAAAAATAATATTAAAATTTTGAATATTGTAAAACTTAATATTCAACCCCAGTTTTGTAAAGTTGCAATGTGACATTGAATAAATTGCAATGTAATGTAACATTACAGCAATGATTTTGAGATAATTGCATTGAGATAATGTTTATTATAATGCGATGTTGGATATAGTTTTGTACCATTCCAGTGTCACAATATTAAACCATAATACAAATCCCTAACATTATAAAACTCAATATAATAAACCCAAGGGATTAATATTACAAATCCTAAAATTATAAACCCTAAGTTTAATATATTAAACCCTAAGATTAATATTATAAAACCAATGATTAATATTATTGACTGTGTCCATCGGCTATAAGCCTCTATGATCAACCATTACTAGCCACTACTATTCACCATATGTCACTTATAGATGGAACATAATTTACAAGGTAAGTACAGTTCACCTTGGTAGTCATGTTGACTATTGTTGAATATGATTCACATGTTGACTATTATTGACCACATCAATATTTGTTTTTTTTTTCTAAATTAGGCTACTTCTATTATATCATACAAGTCAAAAATTTACAATTCTCATCCTCCAGAGTTGGCAAGCCAATTCTCGAGGGAAGTATCAGAAGCAAAACAACGAAATAGGGGTTGCCACAGATGGGGAAACTAGCCCAAGAGCGGAGATGATAATGAGCTGCCCATAGCGGGAAAACAACTTGACAAGTTATACTTTTGATACCAAACCATAACAGAAAATAGTACCAAAACATAGGAATTCTAGAAAACATCAGAAGATAACTGGAAAAAGAGACGAGCACCCAACAATTAGGCTGATGGTGGGCAATAATTCTTTTCTGGAGGGATGGGTGGCTCTTCCACAATCTTGCAAACATATTTTGAATCGTCCTCCTACTTCTTGGACTTAAGGTTCATTTATAGAGGGAGAAATAGTACTTGGGCATCTGGCGAAATGGAGGAAGCCACATGAGTGTAGGCCATAAGGTCCTTTCCATCCTCGTCTGAGCTTGAACCTACACTTCTGCTTGAACCATGACCGCTACTGGAAGTGCTCTGCACATGCATGGCCTTCATTTTACATGGAGAGAAGGTTAGAGCAGACTGAATGGTGGATTTACGGGGTTGCTTTTTGGGCCGAAGGCTAGAGCCAGAGGATTCATGCGGATATCTAGGGAGATGGAGGGACAAATGGGCGGTGAGATTAACAGGGTCGAACAGGTCCAGCTCGTCCAGTTCCATATAGAGATTCACCTCCCTGCCCACGGAGGTTGAAGAAGGAGGCCTGGAGGGGAGGCCCCGCTCTCCCGCTCTACGACATCGCATCCAGTGTCGTCTCAGCATGGCAGGGGCAAGGGAATGAGAGGAGCACATAGGAGAGGGGCCAACCTCTAGAACAACCGAGGTGGCAGACTTCGTGAAGAAACAACCACAGGGAAGCGAAGCACGGTAGAGGGGTTGAGGCACGATAGAGACGCCAAAGGAAATTTCACAGAGTTGAAGGGAAATTCGAATGGAGGAGGGAGGAGCGGGGGTGGCTGATTTAAGGGCCATGGGAGTCGGCCAAGGCAGGACGAGAAAAGTTAATGAACAACAGACGAAGGACATTGAAGGGAGGATGGCGGGGGTGGCGAATAAATGAGCCATGCTCCAACATTTATCATGCGTTGGGCAGTCATGTGCAGGCGCGTGGGGAGGATAGGTGCCCTACCACATAGTGCCCAAGTGGCTCTGCATCTCTTCATATAGCACCCACATACGGGAACCACATCAATAATTGTTAACCATAGTTATCTTGTGTTAATGTATAAATATTATAAACCATAAAATAGTCAACCGCATTTATCCCTTGGGTTTATAATATTAGTAATACATTGGGTTTTATATATTAATCTCTTAGGTTTATTAATCCCTTGGATTTAGTATATTAAACCTTAATATTATAAACTCAATATTAATAATATTATTGAACCCTAAAATTAATATCATAAACTCAATATTAGAAAGATCTAATATTGTAAACCTAATATTAAACCTTATTTTATAATATTATAATATTAATCCCTTAAGTTTATTAATTTTAAGGGTTTATAATATTAATCATTTAGGTTTATAATATCAATGATCCCTTGGATTTCTCATATTCTTGATAATATCAATAATATTATCATATTATCAAACTCTAATATTAATAATAAACATTGAGATAAAACCTTAAGATTAATATAAATTTTAACATTAAGAAAAATCTCAATCTTTGATTTGTTAATTACTATTAACAATATTCTATAATATTTCATGAAGTTTAAATTCATGCTATTCACTTTTAACTTAAGTAATGATCAATCATTATTTTAAAATTTTGGAAACTAAATTATAAAATAAACAAAGATACAAAGGTAAATATTTAATGAATATTTAATAAAAATTAAATTTATTTAATCTATTATAACTATTAAATTAAAAATCCAAATAAGCTACTCTAAAATAAACTTAGATTTTTTGGAATTGTAATTTGTAACGTTAAAATTTAACTAAAGGAATTTTAAGGTAATATTTTTTTTATACAATAAAAAAACATTTCAAAATATTTATTAATTGAATTGAATTTATGTATTAATACGTGTTAATTAAGTTAAGTTTATTTATTTCACATATTAAATTGAAATACTTTATTTTAAATGATAATTAAACATAGGTTTTTTAAAATAAGTTTTTTTCTTAACTTACTATGTGTAATGTTAAAAATTTAACAAAATTTATTTTAGGGTATTAAATATTTTTTTATAATAACATAATATTTAAAATAATATATTAATTAAATCAAGTTTATGTAGAGATTTTTCAGTAGTAATCACATAAGTATATTTAATTGACACATTTCGAACCAATTAGCATGGTTTATATGTCGTGAAGATGAATCACACTAGTTAGTTCGAAACTCATTGATTAAATCTATGTTTATGTAATTACTACCAAAATATCTCTTTGCATGTATTATAGATCACAAAAGCCAAATATAAAATAAATCAAATTTATTTAAACATAGATAATATAGAATTGTAAATTATAATATTGAAAATTTAATTATTTTTTTTAATATTTAATTTTTTAATATAATAAAAAAACTTTCAAAATATTTATTAATTAAATTTAATTAATTTATTAAATTTTATTAATTAAATGAATTTATTTTATTAATTAAATTAAATTTATTATGTCACCTACACAACCTCAACCTTTAAAAAAAAATTAACTTATGAATTTTACTTACATAACAAGCTAATACTTTATTAGCTTACCAAAATTTCGTTAGTATTATTATAATTGCAATCATTTAAACCTTATAATTCTATGACTGAGACTTTATGGAAATTGAACATTCGAAATACCAATATGTTAGTTATACTTTAGTGAGATTATATATAATTGAACCGTGGAGTCGACTTTAATGAAAATCTCTATGTCAGTTTTGTTTTTAATTGCATTTGATGGTTTTCGTACCTAACACGTTAACTGAGCTATTGGAAACTATCTGCCCGCATGTGCTTGGTTGGAAACCAGAATTAAACACCAGTTAGCCTTTATTAACTTGGAGTTGGCAGTTACAAAAATGGACAGAGGGATGTCCCTCTACCCTTGATCTTCCCTTCGAAGGTTCGATGGTGTATGAGCATTAGGGTTCCTTTATGATAACCTCGGTCTTGCAACTGATTTTCCATGTTGATCGCTCATTCTTGTTTCCCATTCTGCTGGAGAAGAGCTCCACCATAGCAAGGGTTCTTCTAGGAATTAACATCTCCGGAAACAGGCAGGTAATCGAAATTCTTGGCTTATCTATAGACTCTTTTAGTAAATTATGTGTATAAGCAGAACATCATTGATAATCCCAAATTTCTGAGTTAGTCTGCCACTTTAGAATTTACTGATATGATTTACCACTCGACATCATGGTAATAGATTGAAAGGTTTTCGCTTTCTTCCTATTCTGGTTATTGACTTCGTTAGTACTCAATATGGTATCAACCCGCTCCAGAGTCTTGTCTTAATAAGGTTTCAGGTTTTCAGCTTATACAGAGGTGTTTGTTGCTTAACCAAGTAAACCCCTGAACTAGGCTTTCTCAATCTTTGATCTGTAGTATTATTTATCTTTTTTTGTTCTACTAGGTTACTAATCCCAATTGAAACTTATGATTTATAGGTCCTCTCTTGCATAAATCCGCCCAAACTATTAAGGTAAAACTATGTTCACCTCTTTGTTTTCTTTCCTCAGAGTTTATTTACTGCGATTTTGTTTAGAAACGAACTCTACAGGTTCAGTAATCCCTTTTTATTTTTTGTCTCATGCAGGTAATCTCACAAGGTTTTGGGTGGAACGCTTTTCTATACACAGGATAAAACTAAGAGCCTTTGTCACCTTCTTCCGTGCTTAACAGGTACTTCTTGGAAATGTGATATTATTCCAAAATTCCGCGGAATGGCTAGATCACTGATACTTAAATTTATGGGAAATTCTGATGTCGGCATCTATTTATCTTTTATTTTGAAGTGAACTGGGTCTCTATCAGTTAATACCCTAAGGGGTATGCCAGAGTCCACACTTGTTTATTCCATAGTGTAACGCTTATGCAATTTCAAGACTTCTTCAGTTCTATTACTTTTATTACTGCAACTGTGTAATTTAAGTTTTTAAACATATTCTCAGTGTGCATTATTTTTCCACTGTTGTCATTCTTCAAACTGTAAAATTTTCCTCCCTTTTATCATATTTTGATGAAAATTATTGTTCACTGAAACCCCGGTGTAAATTACTATTATATAAAAGAGTAAAACCATATTATCCAGTCTTTGGCTAAGTTTCTCTCGGTGCCTGTCTCTATTAAAGAATCATTCCTCAGATGATTTCCTCAGATTATTAGATTTTCTTTTATGATATAGCATCAGTTAACTATTTAACTTAATTTCCTTTTTCTTTCATAAAAAGAAATACCTTTTTTTTTACTATCTTTTCTTCTTGTCTCTAAATGGCCGGTATAGTTACTTTTGTCCTCTGACATGTGGTTTCTCTGAAGCAAAATGAAAGTCTACCTTATATCGGGGTTTGACATGCTCACCACAGTGTCTACCGGATTAGTTGTAATGATAATATTTTCATCAAATGATTCAGGTTCTTGAGATAAAGTATGTACATTATTCCTTTATGTTTTAGACTATATTTAATACTTAAGAAAAGAAAAATAAATTGTATTTATAACTGATATTTCAATTTTCAGAACCTAGCGAGCATATGCATGTTCTGAGAAATATTTTCCTTCGCTTGTTCTGTTCATTTCCTAAATTGTCAATACTAGGAACTACATTGCGAATTACAATTTTCTCAAAAAGAGTTTTAAAGTCACATTTATCTAGCCATTCATTCTCAGATTTTATTTCTACTTTTGTTGTTCTATTTTTCTCAACAGCACTAGCATTTCCTCATATAATAACTAAGTAGGAAAGAATTATGACCGGCCTATATCTTTCCATGTATTATCATAGGCAGCGAGAGAAACCAACACATAACCTTCTCTCGAGGGTTCCAAGTTAACAGCCCTCAACGTTACCAACTGTTATATGTGTTAGAACTTAATCAGTTCCCTTGTAGTAAAATTAACTGCAAAAAGGAAGAAAACAGAATGTACAAGTATAAATTTCTACTTGATAAAAATACTTGTAAACTCTTGTATAGATCTAGAGTTTAATAACAAACAACTATTTACTTATCTGCTCTTATTACTCTAATTTATTTTGTGCCTTCCTTCCATGAGTGAGACTATTACGTCCTCCAACTCTCCCCCAAGCTCCAATTTTGGCTTTTAGTTAACAGAAAACTTCTGGAAGAGAATTCAGGACAATCCGGTCTAGTCTCCAATTCCAACAATTCCAGAAATTCGGATTATTCCACTGGTTAGCACCAGTTCAGGAATTTCTTCTCCAGCTTATTTCCTTCCTCAATTACCCAACAAAACCCCCAAACCTCACTGGGATGAAAACTTTATCCTTAGAGGGTGGGAAACTATTTGAACTGAATTCTGTTCAACTAACTCTTAGATCTTGAAATTACTTTACCATTATTTTTTTAATTTATGGAGCCAATTACACAATAAATTTTCATTAATCAAAATTAAATCCTTATTCATAGTATTTTGTTTTGAATATAATAACAGTAATTGTTTAAAATATTAACAAAAAACTTAACCAATAGATAATGATTGAACCAGTGGTTACAACTTCCCCCCAGAAGTGAACACCGTCCCTGGTGTTCTCATTCTTCTTCCGAAAAAAGTTCAGGGTAGGCTTCCTGAAAAAAACCTTCATCCTCCCAAGTAGCTTCTTCCAAGCCAAAGTGATGTCATTGCACTTTAACCTGGGTGATCGCTTGTTTACAGAGTATGATTTCCCTACAATTAATTATACTGTGAGGCTCGACCATATATTCTCTATCTAGCTCGACCTACAAACAAGGATCTTGAATTAGTGTTACGCATAAACCTTATCATCTTTAATCAATCTGGTGTTCATATTCTACCTGACTATTCTGCCAATGGATTAAGTGCTTTGGATCATGAATGTATTGTTTCAATAACGATACTTGAAAGACATTGTGCACTCATATATGACTGGGAAAATATAATCAGTAAGCCACAGGTCCTACCATTTCCAATATTTGGAAGGGGCCACAAAACCTGGGCGCTAAGTTGGTACAAGATGCCCATCTCAAAGTACTTTTCTTTAGCTTGATTCTTACGTATACATGGTCTCCCACTTCAAATTAACGATAAGTCCTTTTCTTATATACATACACTTTTTTCCTATCTTGAGTTGCCTTCAAATTTTGTCAGATCTTCTTTACTTCTATCTCCATTTCAGCTAGCATATCCGGTCCAAGCATCAACTTGGTTTCTGTGCTACTCCAGTTAATAGGAGTTCTTCTCTGTCACCCGTATAAGGCTTCAAACGAAATCATCTTGAGCGACTCCTGATAATCGTTATTGTATGCAAACTCCACTAGGTGTAAATACACTTCCCACATAGTTGGTTGTTGCATTACATACATACATAACATGTCCTCCAAAATTTGATTCACTCACTTTGTTTGTCCATCCGTATGCGGATGGTAAGCAGTGCTGAAGTTAATTTGAGTCCCCAAACTGGTGAACAATGTTTTCTATAATGCTGATGTAAAATTGACATCCATGTCAGATATGACAGTCTTTGGAATTCCATGCAATCTAAAAATCTCTCGCATGAATATATCTGTTATCTGCACCATCTTATAAGTGGACTGCACGGGTATAAAGTGCATTGACTTGCTTAATCGATCCACCACTACCATTATTGAGTGATTATTCCTCTTTGACCTTGGTAGTCCAGTGATAAAATATAATGATATCACCTCCCATTTCCATTCAGGTACAAGTGTAGGCTACATCAGCTCGACTAGGTTTCGATGCTCCACTTTCACTTGCTGGCATTCTAAACACTTGTTTAAATATTGTGCAATATTTCTCCTCATACTTGGCCAAAAGTAATTATTTCATAATGCAGTTAACATCTTCTGATAACCAGGATGTCTAGTGTAATTAATTTGATGATATTCATTCAGAATTAATTCCTTCAACTCCATTTTGTTTGGAAGAAAAATATTCTTTTTGAAAGTTAGCAACTTATCCTTATCAATTTCGTAATCAGCAGTTTTTTCTTGGTCTTTGAACTCTTTTTCTTGTTGCCACATAAACTTATATTCAAGATCTCTATCTACTTCTGCTTTTATTTTCTCTAGAAACCTGCACTCAACCTTATTATAATATAGTTCATAAACACCATGCAATTTTCTGCTTAATGCATCAACTACTCTGTTCTCCTTACCTTTTACATGCTGCATATCAATGTCAAATTCACTCAAGAAGGAATTTCACATTGCCTGGCGAGAACTGAGATTAGCTTGCTTAAAATAGCTAGTTGAGCTACTGTGATCAGTTTGAAGCACAAACCTTTTTCCATGTAATGCCTCCATACCTGGAGCACATGCACTAGTGTTGTCAGCTCCAATTCATAAGCTGAGTATCATTTCTCATGCTCTTTTAATTTTCGTGACTCATAGGAAACCACTTTACCTTCTTGCAAAAAAATCGCCCCAACTCCTTCTTTGCACACATTTGTACAGACCTCAAACTCTTTGTTAGGATCAGCTACCCTTAACACCGGAGCAGTAGTTAATAATTCCTTCAATTTCTCAAAATTTTCATGACATTCCTTTGTCCATTTAAATATATTTCCTTTCCTTTGTAATGTGGTGATTGGAAAAGCGATTTTTGAGAAACCTTCAATGAACCGCCGATAATAACTAGCCACTCCCATAAAGGATCAGATGTCTGCCACATTTTGAGGCACTTTCCATTCCATAATCGTCCTGATTTTTTCAGGGTCCACTACAATACCTTCAGCAGAAACAACATGTCCAAGGTATTGTATTTCTTCCTTGAAGAAATCACACTTGCTGAACTTTGTGTACAACTGATGTTTTCTTAACATTTCCAGCACTATTCGCAAGTGTTCTTTGTGTTCTTCTGCATTCTTAGAATAAACTAAAATGTCATCAATAAATATTAAAACAAAATTGTCCAGGTAGGGATGAAATACACCATGCATTAACCTCATAAAGGTTGTTGGTGCATTTGTCAATCCGAAAGGTAGCACCACAAATTCATAGTGTCTGTACCTTGTATGAAAAGTAGTTTTATGTATGTCTTTGTCCTTTATCTGGATCTGATGGTATCTTAATGTTAGATCTATTTTTGAAAACACTGTCACTCCCTTCACTTGACCAAATAGATCATTGATTCATGGTAAAAGATATCTGTTTTTCACAGTCAGTTTATTAAGTTGGCGGAAATCCATGCACATTCGCATAGTTTTTTCTTTCTTCTTCACAAATAGCACAGGTGCTCCCTAAGGAGATACATTTGGTCGGATGTACCCTTTATCTAATAATTCCTCTAACTACATCTTCAATTCAGTTAATTCAAGTACACTCATTTGATAGGGCGCTCTCGAAACTAGTGATGCTCTAGGTACCAATTCAATGGTGAAATCTATGTCCCTTCTTGGTGGTAAACCCAGTATTTCCTCCGAAAATACATCCTTAAACTCATGTACTATTGGTATATTCTCCAATATTGGAGTATTCTCTTTAGAATTGGTAAAGTCCACTTGTATGGCATACAGATGGTATCCCTTCCTCATGCACTTGCCCATTTGAGATGCTGTGATTGGACACAGTTGTAAAGGTTTCTTTATCCCTTGAATTTCCTAGCGGGTTATATCCTGCATTCTATAATAGATGATATTTTCTTTGCAGTCTACCATTGTCCAGTGCTTCTCTAACCAGTCCATGCCAAATAGCACATCATAAGAACCTAGAGGTAGTATATTCAAATCCATAGTTAATTGTTGTTCACTAATTTTTAGTGCACATTTCGGTATTTTGGCACTAAATTTCCTCTTAGCTCCAGTAGCTAACTATACTAACAATGGGTTTCTAAATTTATGACCTTGTAATTTACAAATTTTACTACTTTGGGACTTAAGTAGCTTAAACCTGCACCTGGGTCTACCAAAATAGAAACAGGTTGAGATAGCAATTTACCTTCCACTTCAATCATTGTCGGCTCGTAGTCTGCTTGCCGGTCTTCCAGTGCTGCATTAATCCTGGGTATGTTTCTGGAAACATCACCCACTATCGAGGCCTCCTGTAAATTGGTAATTGCCTCACTCCTACCTCGTTGTGGATAGTTTCTGTAATAGTGTGCCTCACCACACCCCCAACACTATAAAGGTGGTTGCTGGTTCTGGGTTTGTTCCAGTTTTCTAGAGGCTTCTATGGGTTTATCTTCTACAGGCCACCTTATTATTTGATGATTCCTTCCAAATTTTTTGCTAACTGAGCTTTTGGCAGCAATTTTAAAATTCTTGGTTCTGTTTCTTTTAAAACCAGAATTTCCCTTATGCTCTTTATTTGCCTTCCAATTTTCTTTTCTAATTGCCTCATCCATAGTCTTAGGATTTGAAAACTCAATACGTTCTTTCATATGAGTCGGAAAACTGCTCAGGAACCCCTACACTTTAGCCTTTTCATCTCTTAAATAGGGAACATAACGTATTAAGGAAGTAAGCTTAGTGATATACTCATCCATTGTCATTTTCCCCAGTTTCAAATCATGGAACTCTCTAGACTTTTCATCATAAAAATGTTCTATTAAGTATTTATATTTAAAATACTGTTGGAATGCATCCCAAGTTACATCCTGGTCATCTATACTGTGGAATTTTTTCACTTCCTCCCACCATAAGGTGGCTTTCTCCCTTAGCTGATAGATAGCTAACCTGGCTTTAAGATTACTGATGTATTCGTGCATTTGGAAATAATTATTCATGTTTATCAGCCATGCCTTAGCCACTTCCTCCTCTACTCCATCAAACATAGGAGACTTTATTTTCTGAAATTCACCTTGCAGCTCTACCTTCTGTCTTTTCGCTTCTTTCTGATCTGATACATTATCTGATTCAACTTCATTATAGTTCTTATTTCTATTACTACGCCGAGACTGACTTCTTTCCATTCTCTGTGTCATGATCTCTTGTTTGTTGTTCATTTCTCTCCTGAAACTCTCTATTATTACTTGGCTTCTCATTTCCTTGATTCTATTTGTCGAAGAGGCTTTTTAATATCCTCTCCTACACTTGCATCAAACATTCATTATCGTCTTGCACCCTCTCCATTTCCTCTAGTAACTTCTGCATAGTGTTTAAGAAAATGCTAGTTTGGTACTGTCATTCCTCCAATAGCCTACTGGTTTTCTGGTGGTGCTTGTTGAAGATTGCAACAAGAAACAATGAAGGAGGCATCTTGAAACATCATTCCTGATCCTAGTTGGAAAGTGATCACCTAAACTAAGTGGGGGCCACACAGGTGATTTTTGTCACAAAGTCTATTTTTAGACATATGGATCATGGTCTATGAGTTGCGGGAAGCTATTTGTGGATGGTTGGTCAAGTTGGAAAAATAGATGGATTTCTATTTTTAGACATACTGGGAAGAGTCTATTTTTAGATTGCCAGTCTAAAAATAGACCAGTCAAATATTATTAGCTCTTAATAATATTTGGACTATAAACATTATCTTATCCTCTTGGAGCACTTCAATTCGAGCTACGGATGTGGCACATGCAATTACCATAAGAAATATGCTTTTCTTACAAGCATATTCGAGCCATTGCATGGTTGACTTCACAGAACCATGGTGAGTTCAGGTGGAGTTTATGAGATGCTTGGTGGAGTTGTGTCTTGCTTAACTTAGTTGAACTAGTTGTATTTATTCCCAATCGTATAAATACACTAGTGATGAGTGGTGTGAATTAAATTATTAATTAATTCAATTAATTATTAACTCATAAATCAACTAAATAATAATATCGCTTAATCGCAATGTATGGAACAGTTCAGTGGAGACCGTTGTTAGAGGTGGGTGAGGTGAGTGACTATCACATGACTATACTTCGTGCATGAGATTTGCACACACATTGATCGGGAGATTTCCAATGAGATTGCAGCATGACAGCCAGTGGGATTCGAACTTGATCTCATTCATTCTCATCTTGGATTGCGCAAAGAGAGGCAAACAGTGGAGGAGATTTGAACCCGTGACTTGTTCAGATCTGAGCTAGTTTGTGTGTAGCATGTGAGATAGTGCTGAGAGATGTGAGGAGCTTTGTGCTATGTATTGTTACATGTTCTCTATCATTATAATATACAGATAGTTGGGGGTTTTCAGCTGTAAGCTTTCCCCATTACATACCGTGTTTATGTGTGCTTGACTATTGTGTTTATGTGCGCATGCGACTGTTTCTATTTCCGCATATTGATGATCAATTGTAGAAGAGGTTATGTATTATGCATGAAGCTTAAATAGTGTGTAATCAGGATAATCTCGTTGAATAATTCACCTTTATTCAAATTTCTACATGTATCTAGAGACACCGTATCATCTGGATCTATTACATTGATTACAATTTATTTTAGATGTAGTCCTAGAAGTGGCCAAATTTTAGCTCGGATCCATCCTCTTTGAAAGGTGATAAATCCATCAAATGCCTTACAATGACCAAGAAATACTTGTTCTCACGTATCGAAGCGTTGAGTTTTGAGCCGGGTGGAATTGACCTATGTTAGTGTTTTCTTGGTGTCGAAGTCAAAATGTCTTTCAACGGATTGCGATTGGAGTATGCCCTTGAGGGCAGCTCGAATTATGTTACATGGAAGGACAGGATGGAGGCGGTGTTAGATGATAATGGGCTGAAGGAGTTCATAGATGCTGAAGTCCCAAAGCCTACTAATGCTACTCAAGTTGAGGCTTGGAAAAAGAAGACAGCAAAATGTCGAAGGATTCTGTTGGAGGACGTGAAGGATCACATTGTATCTAGCCTGCATGGAAAAGCTTCTCCATACTTGATGTGGAAAGCGTTGATAGATTTATTCCAAAACAAGAGCGACCAGAGGAAGTTGGCGCTCAAGGATAAACTCAGGAAAATAAAGATAGAGAAGAATGACACTATTTCGGTATACTTGACAAAGTTTGTCCACTGCAGGGATGAGCTTGGGAGTGTAGCAGTTAGTGTGGATGATGAGGACTTGGTGAGCTTGGCTCTCCTTGGGCTTCTGAAGATTTGGCATTCCTATAAGGACTCTGTCAATGGTCGGGAAAAATTGCCAGGATGGGAGCGACTTTGGTTGGATCTTGTGCAAGAGGAGATAAGGCGGAGTACCAGGGATGGATCTTCATCAAAGGCATCTGATGAAGAAGATTGTGCTTTGGCTGCCAAATCAAGGAAGGGGAAGGGCAATAAGAATGCTTCTCAATCCGGTGCGGATGGTAAAGAGCGTGACATGTCCAAAGTGAAGTGTTTTCACTGTCACGAGCATGGGCATTTCGCCACGAATTGTCCACAGAAGAAGAAGAACAAGCAGGCTGCTGGAGCTGCAGCTGGTGAGGCTCTTGCCTCGCAATTTGAGCTGGACTTCTCATTTATCGCATGCATGGTGTCTAGTGCATTGGGATCGGGGTGGTATTTTGATAGTGGCGCTTCCTTTCACATGACGGGAGATGTGAATCTTTTCAGTGACTTGGTGGAGAAAGATCTCCAGTTGCATGTTGAGTTGGGCGAAAATGGACGATACAATGCGACCGACATTGGTACCATAACCTTTCAGAGGGAGTCAGGTAAACTCATTATTTTACAATATGTAGTGCATGTTCCAGGTTTAAAGAAGAATTTGATCTCAGTTGCAATGTTATAGGATAAAGGGTATGAAGTTGTCTTCAGTGAAGGAAAATTTTTCCTTCGACACAAGGCAATAGGAAAGTCAAGAAGGTTGGGATTCAAGCAAAGAATCTCTATAGACTTGAAGTAGATGGGATGTCTACGGAGCTTCCTACTGTTGGGAAGTACAAGAAAGACATGCAATTGAAGCTTGAGAGGGAGATGGATTTGCATGCAGGTAATAGTGAACCTCGAGATGTGGAGCAGCCAAAAGATGAGGATCATGGAGTGGGAGCAACCACTCATGCAGAGAAATTTCATGCCAGATGGGCAGAGGGAGTGCATGCAGCTATACCACCAGGTGAGAGGTGGGGCAACATGCATGAGTAATCCCAAGAGGAGATTTCTGGGAAGGATTCATGGAGATGGTGTGGATATCATGTGAATTGAACCTGGCTACGAGAAAGCTCTGCTACTGCTAAATGAATAGCATGACTGATCGATGCAGCATCAGCATGTTGCTCTGGATTACAGTGGAGCGCGGATCAGAGTTGACAGCAAGTGCAAGAGTGCATGGGTGCAAGAGTTCAATAGCGCAGTGGTTCCTGATGACATGTGCAGTTGGTACCAGCAGAAGTCGAAGACTTTGATGATAGATGCATCAGACTGATTGAGTTGTTTGGAGCCTATTCAGTTTCAGAGGAGTTGCAGAGCAGATGCATGGAGTTGCATGGCGCTTGTGAAGGTTGCAGGGCGAATGCATGGAGTTGCATGTCGCATGCAAATACAGTCCTTTCTTGTTGAGAGGGAGTGTTGAATATTGCAACAAGAAACAGTGAAGGAGGCATCCTGAAACATCTTTCCTGATCCTAGTTGGAAAGTGATCACCTAAACTAGGTGGGGGCCACACAGGTGATTTTTGTCACAAAGTCTATTTTTAGACTATGTCTATTTTTAGACATATGGACCATGGTCTATGAGTTGTGGGATGATATTTGTGGATGGTTGGTCAAGTTGGAAAAATATATGGATTTCTATTTTTATACATACTGGGCAGAGTCTATTTTTAGATTTCCAGTCTAAAAATAGATCAGTCAAATATTATTAGCTCTTAATAATATTTGGACTATAAACATTATCTTATCCTCTTGGAGCACTTCAGTTCGAGCTACGGATGTGGCACATGCAGCTGACAGAAGGAATTACGCTATTCCTAGGGTTTAGTGGAGCTATTGCATGGTTGACTTCGGTTAGAACTCATGTGACAGAGTTTGGTGGAGTTGATGAGACAGTTAATGGAGTTGTGTTCAGTTTAACTTAGTTGAGCTAGTTGTATCTAGTCTAACTGATTGATACAATTAGTGAGAGTGGTGTGAATTAATTATTAATTAATTCATTAATTATTAACTCATAAATCAACTAAAGAATACATCAGTTAACTGCAATGCATGGACAGTTTCAGTGGAGACCAGTTGTTAGAGTGTGGTGGAAAGGGTGAGGTGACTACTGGTGACTATACTATGGGTATGATTTTGTACATTGATTGAGATTGCCAATGAGGATTGCGCAGTACAAGCTAGTGGTATTCGAACTTGGATCTCATCATTATTCATCTTGGATTGCGCAGTAGAGGCAGGGAGACTTGTGGAGGAGA
Organism: Pinus albicaulis; assembly: GCA_034641835.2. Lineage (NCBI taxonomy): Eukaryota > Viridiplantae > Streptophyta > Pinopsida > Pinales > Pinaceae > Pinus > Pinus albicaulis. The sequence continues at coordinate 1,543,918,492 of CM076575.1, forward strand.
TTTGAACTTGTGACTTGTTCATATCTGAGCTAGTTTTGTGTGTAGTATGTGAGATAGTGCTGAGAGCTGTGAGGAGCTTTGTGCTATGTATTGTTACATGTTCTCTATCATTATAATATACAGATAGTTGGGGGTTTTCAGCTGTAAGCTTTCCCCATTACATACTGTGTTATATGTGTGCTTGATTATGTTTTAATGTGCACATGCGACTGCTTCTAATTTCACAAATTGATGATCAATTGTAGAAGAGGTTATGTATTATGCATGAAGCTTAAATAGTGTGTAATAAGGATAATCTCAGTGAATAATTAAGCTATTATTCAAATTTCTACAGTGCTCCACACTGAGCTGTACCCACATTTCTGGGTTCATTTCCAGTCAGGGTTGTGTTTCCCCGACATTCGAAGGTGGCTTCTATGTCGGCACCCTCCTCATAATACCCTGTTAACTTATTTTTCTCTCTATCCCTATGTACATCAGAAAAACACAACTTGAAACTTTAATTTACCCGTAGGGTGCCGATGTGCAAACGCTGCTATGATACCACTTTTCACCTACACAACCTCAACCTTAAAAAAACTACGCAACCTCAACCTTTAAAAAAAAATTACTTCTGAATTTTACTTACATAACAAGCTAATACTTTATCAGCTTACCAAAATTTTGTTAGTATTATTATAATCTCAGTCATTTAAACCTTATAATTCTATGACTGAGACTTTACGGGAATTGAACATTCGAAATACCAATATGTAAGTTATACTTTAGCGAGATTATATATAATTGAACCATGGAGTCGAATATAATGAAAATCTCTATGTCAGTTTTGTTTTTAATTTCATTTGATGGTTTTCATACCTAACGCATTAACTGAGCTATTGGAAACTATCTGCCAGTGTGATGTACTTGGTTGGAAACCGAAATTAAACACTAGTTAGCGTTTATTAACTTGGAGCTGTCATTTATGGCAATGAACAAATGGATGTCCCTCTGCCCTTAATCTTCCCTCCGAAGATCCGATGGTGTATGAGCATTAGGGTTCCTTTGGCATGACCTCAGTCTTGTAACTAATTTTCCATGTTGATTGCTCATTCTTGTTTCCCTTTCTACTGGAGAAGAGCTCCGCCGTAGCAAGGGTTCTTCCATGAATTACCATCTCCGAAAATAGGCAAGTAATCGAAATTCTTGGCTTATCTATAGACTCTTTCAATAAATTATGTGTATCAGTAGAACCTCATTGATAATCCCAAATTTATGAGTTGTTCTGCCACTTTAGAATTTACTAATATGATTTACCATTTGACATCATGGCAATAGCTTGAAAGGTTTTTGCTTTCTTCTGATTCTAGTTATTGACTTCGTTAGTACTCGATCTGGTATCAACTCACTCCAGAGTCTCAACTTAATAAGATTTCAGTTTTTCGGCTTATACAGAGGTGTTTGTTGCTTAACCAGGCAAACCCCTAAACCGGGCTTGCTCAATCTTTGATCTGTAATAATATTTATCTCTTTTTTTTCTTCTAGGTTCTTAATCGCAATTGAAACTTATGATTTACAAGTCCTCTCTCACATAAATCCTCCCAAACTGTTAAGGTAAAACTGCATTCACCTATTTATTTTCTTTCCTCAAAGTTTATTTACTTCGATTTTGTTTAGAAACAAACTCTACCGGTTTAGTAATCCCTTTTTCCTGTTTGTCTCATGCAGTTAAGCTCACAAGGTTTTGGGTGGAATTCTTTTGTAATACATAAGATAAAACTGAGAGCCTTCCTCACCTTCTTTCGTGCTTAACAGGTACTTCTTGGCAATGTGATCTTATTCTGAAATTCTGCAGAACGACCAGAACCCTGATACTTAAATTTATGGGAAATTCTGATATTGGCATATATTTATCTTTTCCTTTGAAGTGAACTCGGTCTCCATCAGTTAATACCCTAAAGGGTATACCAGAGTCCACACTTGTTTATTCCATAGTGTAACGCTTATGGAATTGCAAGAATTCTTCAGTTCTGTTACTTTTATTACTACAACTATTTAATTTAAGTTTTAAAATATATTCTCAATGTGCATCATTTTTCCACTGTTGTCGTTCTTCGAACTGTAAAATTTTCCTCCCTTTTATCATAGTTTGATGAAAATTACTATTCACTGAAACCCCGGTGTAAATTAATATTATATAAAAGAGTAAAATCATATTATCCAGTCTCTGGCTAAGTTTCTCTCGGTGCATGTGACCATTAACAAATCATTCCTCAAGTGATTTCTTCAGATTATTAGATTTCTTTTATGATATAGCATCAGTTAACTATTTATCTTAATTTCCTTTTTCTTTCATCAAAAGAAATACCTTTTTTTTATTTTCTTGTCTTCTTGTTTCTAAATGGATGATATTTTTGTCCTCTGACATGTGTTTTCTCTAAATTAAAAGGAAAGTCTATCTTATATTGGGGTTTGATATTATCACCACAATGTCTACCAGATTAGCTATAATGATAATATTTTCATCAAATGATTCAGGTTCTTGAGATAAAGTCTGTACATTATTCCTTTATATTTTAGACTATATTTAATACTTAAGAAAAAGAAAAATAAACTACATTTATAATTGATATTTCAATTTTCAGAACCTAGCGGGCATATGCATGTTCTAAGAAATATTTTCCTTCGCTTGTTCTATTCGTTTCCTAAATTTTCAATACTAGGAACTACATTGTGAAATACAATTTTCTGAAAAAGAGTTTTAAAGTCACATTTATCTAGCCATTCATTCTCAAATTTTCTTTCTACTTTTGTTGTTCTATTTTTCTCAACAAAACTAGCATTTCCTCATACAGTAACTAAGTAGGAAATAATTATGACCGGACCATATTTGTCTGTGTATTATCATAGGCAGTGAGAGCAACAAACACAGAACCTTCTCTTAAGGGTTCCGAGTTAACAACTCTCAGTGTTACCAACTGTTATATGTGTTAGAACTTAATCAGTTCCCTTCTAGTAAAATTAATTGAAAAAAGGAAGCAAACAAAATGTACAAGTATAAATTTCTACTTGATCAAAATACTTGTAAACTCCTATATAAATCTAGAGTTTAATAACAGACAACTATTTACTTATCTTCTCTTGTTACTCTGACTGATTTTGTGCCTCCCTTCCACGAGTGAGGTTATTACGTCCTCCAACTCTCCCTCAAGCTTTAAGTCTGGATTTTAGTTAACAAAAAAACTTCTGGAAGAGACTTCAGGACAATCCGGTCTAGTCTCCAATTCTAGTAATTCCAAAAATTTAGAGTACTCCATTGGTTAGCACCAGTCCAAGAATTTCTTCTCCGACTTATTTCCTTCCTCAATTACCCAACAGAAACCCAAAAATTCACTAGGATGAAAAATTTATCCTCAGAGGTTGGGCAAATGTTTGAACTGAATTCTGTTCAACTAACTCTCAAATCTTGAAATTACTTTACCATCGGTCTTTTACTTTATGGAACCAATGCCAATAACAAATAACTTAAAATCTTAACAAATAACTTAACCAAGAGTTAATGATTAAACCAGTGGTTACATATTACTTTCAAATATTAAATTAATTAAATTGAATCTATTTATTAAAGTTTATTAATTGAATTAAATTTATTTGATTAATTAAATTAAATTTATTTCTTTCAAATATTAAATTGAGTTTATGATGATGACGATGGTGGTGATTAACATCAACTGAGACTAAATTTTTCTCTATCTAACCTAAAGAAATGAATTATCTATTTTTTTTTTTTAAATTGTACTCCTATGCTCAAAAAGCTTGTAGAGAAACATCCCAAGCTTGCTATAATTTTAACATGTTGAAAGTCTAAGAAATTCTATTAAATTGAGTTTATGTATCACTATTGAATTGAGTTAATTAAATTAAATTTATTTATTAATATTTAGCAATTAAATATTTTTTATTTCAAAATATAATCAAAATTCATTTCATAATATTTCTAATTAAAATTAAATTGGGTGTAGAGTCATAAATGGTCCTAGGTTAATTTGAAATATATATTGTTGAATTTTTTGAACGTATTAAATATTTTTATATAATAAAAAAATATTTCAAATAATCTATTAATTAAATCGAATTTATTTATTAATATTTATTGATTAAATTGAATTTATTTATTAATATCAATGAATTAAATTGAGTTTATTTATTTCAAATATATAATTGAAATGCTCTATTTTAAAATAGGCATGGATTGATAATATAGAATTGGAAGTTATAGGTTGAAAATTTAACAAAACTATTTGAAGTATTAAATTTTTTTTATATAAAAATGGAAAATTAAAACATTTATTAATTAATTGAGTTGGTTTATTCAAATTTATTAATTAAATTGAGTTTATTTATTTTAAATCTTTTTTTTAAGTCATAACTTTCTATTAACTGCTAAAATAAAATAAAAATTTGTCGAAGATTCTATTAATCTTACCTTGGTTGGGTTTGTTGACCAATGTCATGAGTTCAGATTAAACATTCCAAAAAAGATAAAGAAACCAAAGTCTCAAAAACAACATGCGCCAAAAAAATGACAAAATGAGCAAAACGCCAAAACACATAGTTAGTTATCATAGTTGATATTAGCTGGTTTGTATGGTCCCATCCCAAGTGAGGAGGGTGGAACACAAAGCTTATGTGTTGTTCTAAGTGAGCCAACTAGGTTTCCATCTACTCCATCTTGTCCAGGATTCCCATATACCAGCGCCACACCACCGCCACTCCCACTCCTTCCCGAAGTTGACAATGGAAATATTGAATCTGCGTGAAAGTTTCCATGATAGCTTCGTGTTCCTGCCGATGGACTTTCTCCGTGGTTTCCATCTCTAGTTTCACTTATGGCCTTGGAGGGCTAGATGTTGCACACGAGGAAATATCTCTCCTCCGTGGTGTTGACTGATGTCTATGATGTGGCTTTTCTTAACACTCATTCTTGGCCCCCCTTCCCTCTCTTTTGGTAGCGACCATGAGGTTGGGGTTGTGCTGCCAATCCGCTACCACCCTCTTCGATTCGGTACTGACGACAAGGTTGGGGTTGTGTTTTCAATCCTCTACCACCCCCTTCCAACCGGGTACTTCTGCGCAGTGTCATGTGCATGCAGATCATCCACATGTTAACCTCATGCAGAATTAGGCAGAAGGTCTGGCTCAACCCCCGAAGTCCTGCGGCTTTCCAACCCATCGGAGTATTTTAAATATTAAATTGAAATACATTGTTCTAAATACCTTATTCTAAAATGGACATAAATAATATAGAATTGATTAAACTATTTTATATAAAAAAAGCTCATTTCAAAATATTTATTAATTAAATTGAGTTAATTAAATTAAAATTATTTATTAATATTTATCATTAAATATTTATTATTTCAAAACATAAATAAAAAGCATTTCAAAATATTTCTAATTAAATTTAAAAGTCAATATTTATTGGTAGCATAGTCATAAATGGTCATAGGTTAGGTTGAAATATATATTATTAAATTTAAAACCATGGTTAAAATTTTAAATAAAATGAAATTGAGGTGGTTCTAAAAATTTTATCATGATATAAATAGATTTAAAACCAACCTTATATTCCTTAAACCTTGATGTTAGTTACATGAAAAATATTGTGTTTATGTTTATACATTAAATTAAATTGAAAACATAAATAATAATAATATAAATATTATAATATTAAACGTTATATTAATCCCTGGGATTTTGGAAAAAGTGTTGCATATATTTCTTTTTATGGACTAGAATTTGCGCACAACCTAAATTGTAGAAATTAATGTGTAGATTCTAAATTGCTCATGAAATTGACTAAATTACAAGACTAGAAACTACTCTATTGATCTACGAAAGAAAATTCATTATTGAGAACAAAAATCATTAACATGCAAAAGGAAACATCACACATGCACAAATATTTATCTAGGGAAAGAAACTACTCAAAACCCCTTACTATCTGTATTGTGTTAATCAAAGAATATGTATGAATACACTATGCTTGCTCAATCTTGAGCACAACATGCACCTGCATCTTCTATCCTCTTCCTGATTAACTCAACCTGACCAATACTTTTTCAAGCCTCCAAGATCATATTTCCTTGTGTTGTTCATTGAGGAATTAGCCCCTATTTTTTCAAGGAAATATCTCAATTGGATTGCGCAACTATTGTAGTCCCATTCTTTGATTGCATGAACAACTTGTACACCTTGGATTATCTTGCAAATGATAGTACATTCCCTTGAACTCCAATATCAACTGGGTAACTTGAATTATATGCATGCATCAGTTATTTTTGGTTGATTTATCAGTTAACTGAATGACCACTAAATGTGATTGAAGTTACACTGCACAACTTGACCTTTACTAGTGTCTCCAACAGATGGAACTAGTTTAACTGACAATAACTCAACTCAACTGAAATAGATTTCTAGAAATTAGAAGTCATTCATACTGAAATGAACTCAAGTGTCTCCAACTTGAATTAACTAAGTGACAAGAGCCATGTCACCTCAATTAACTACCTCCAAGTATTCTGCTGAAATTTAAATTTCAATTCTAATCTAGTTTGACCAAGGGAAAGTCAAAACTAGATTTTCTTGTTACATTTTCAACACTCCCTCTCAACAAGAAAAATATTATTTTACCCTGATCTTGCCTCTATGGAACTCGAATTTACCTCTTGAAAATTGTTTTCTCAAAATTTCTACATCTTGTTCCTCTGTAGAAATGTACTACAACAACAGGATTTTCCTCTACACACAATATCGTAGATGGTGATACTGGATATCTATGTGCTTAGATCGATCATGAAAAAAAGGATTTTCAGAGAGCTTGATGCAACTCTGATTATCACAGTAAAGCGGAGTAGGATCCATCATCTTACATAATAACTCAACAAGAATCTTTCTCATTCATATAGCCTCACATCTTGCTTAATTAGAAGCCATGTACTCTACTTCTGCTGAGTTGAGTGCCACAGATATCTGCTTCCTGTTGTACCAAGAAACCACTATATATCCAACATTGAAAATTCCTCTTGATGTTCTCTTTCACTCAGATGGACTCCCTGCCCAATCTGCATTTTTGAAGCCACATAGCTTCACTCCCTGTATTTTTATGTACCATAGTCCAAACTTAGTGGTACCTCTAAGGTACCATATAACATGTCTAGAAGCACTCCAAAATAATTTGGTCAGTCACACCATGGCTTGGCTATACTGTTTAACTACATAAAACATGTCTGGTTATGTGTTCACAAGGTACATGAGTGAACCCACCAACTCCCTATACATGGTAACATCCACTTCCTCACCTAAATTGGCATCCTTCTTCCTCTAGTTGGTCACTAAAGGAGTCTCCATGGGTTTGCATTTTTCCATGTCAAAATTCTGAAGTATCTCGTTGGCATACTTTCCCTGAGATAAAAACAGTTCCCATTCTCCTTGCGATACTTCCAAACAGAGGAAATAGTGCATGAGACCCATGTCCTTCATTTTGTACTCTCTTGCAATGTCGTCCTTGCAAATCTGATAAGTTTTTCATCACTGGAAAAAATCAAGTCTTCAACATATAAGACAATAATAAGTAATTTTACTTCTACCAGAATGTGGTAAAGGTTTACATCTGCTTAAATTTTGGTGAATCCCAAACCGGTGAGGTAGCTATCAATCCTAGTGTACCAATAATAGGGTGCTTACTTCAACGAGTACAATGATCACTTGAGTATTCATAGATGTGATTCTCTGTCGAAGGTCTCAAAACCTTCAAGTTGCTCAATGTACACATCCTCCTCAATAATTCCATTGAGGAATGTTTTCTTCGCATCCATTTTGTGTATCTTCCACCCCATCTATGAAGCAAGAGCAAGAATTGATCTAATGGAAGAGTACCTTTATACCGAAGCAAAGGTCTCCTCGTAGTCAATACCTTCGACCTGAAAGTACCCATTTTCCACAAATATGGCCATGTGCATCTATATTCTTTCGTCTGCTACATGATTTACCTTGTAAATCCATCTTAAACCTACCACTAATTTGTCTATTGGTCCTGGGACCACTTCCCAAACATTTTTCTGACAATGGAATCATATTCCTCTACCATAGCATCAACCCATATAGGCTACTCTATAGCTTCCTCAAATGAAGATGGTTATGTATCGACTATCTCAATCATTACAACCATGTAGCAGTGTACCTATCTAGTGACATCCTCTTCCTATGTTGTGTTGTGGGTGCTCCCACATTTTCTCCAACATCCTGCAATAGTCTGTCAACTTACTTTGTTCATGTCCTTCCATCTCTGGATGTCTCTACTTGAGTGGTTGTCTCCATTCTCTACTCCTTTTCTTGTGGTTGCTTCACAACTTCTCGAGGTTCTTCCTTTGGAGTCAAAATATCTTGATCTTCATGCAACTGAAGCTCCCTCTAAAGATAACACCTCATTGCATTCTCCTCATCGAACTTCACATCCCTTTGAACAAATTTCATTATAAGGGACGGCGGTTACAAACGATAGTTGTGAGGTGTATCAGTGCAACCCATAATTATACCCAACTCTACTATTGGCTCCAAATTTTTCCTTACTTCCTTGGAAACATGGCAATATATTGATGCTCTAAAGATCCTGCATTGTGGCAAATACGATTTCTTCAGTTAAAAATATTCGTACTCATCCCAAGAATTTGATGATTAATCTGGTTCTACAAGTAGACTTCTATGTTGCATGCTTAAGCCCACAAGTGCATAAGTAGGCCTTGGTCATGAAACATTTTCCTTGTTTCTCCCAAAATACTTATGTACTTCCTTTTAGCCACCCCATTTTGTTGTGGGTTGTGGGGTGTTCTCAACTCTCATCGAATGCCTTACTTTACACAGAAATATTAAACTCATTCAACACGTACTAGTCTCCGTTATTGCTCCTAAGAGTCTTCATTTTATTTCCAGTTTCTTTCTCAACAAGTGCTTTAAATTCAAAAAACTTGGAGAATGTCCGGTGTTTCTTCTACATGAAGAAAATTTAGCACTTTCATGAGAAATCATCTAAAAATATAACATAATGCTTGTGTTTGGTAGTGGAGGATGTCGAGAAAGGTCCACAGACATCAGAATGGATCCTTTGAAGTAGTGCATGTTCCATGTTGTCTCGATCATTGAAGGTGGATTTTGGGTACCTCCCCAAGGTACACCCTTTACATGTATCATGTTGCTCTAGCACTCCTTTGGGGAGGCCAATGGTCATCTATTGGATGATCTTCAAATCTCCATTATGCAAATGGCCAATTATTTTATTCCATAATTCACCAAAATCTCAGCTCTGCACCTTCTCCACCTTTTTTCTCAAAGAAACACATTATTCCACATCCTTCTTATAGATCTTCTTCACTCAAACCCAATTTTCTTTACTTGTCCTCTGGGGATGTGTCTCATGAATTCCTTTCCTTTATTTAATATCACATTCTATTCGTGGTATTCCAACTCCTCAATGGAAACCAAATTCTTCTTTAGACCCAGTACAAACATCACGTCCTTGAGCCTGAGAGGGGAGCCCGACTCCCTCTCAAAGGTGATTGTTCTAATTCTAGTCATGTTGTACCTTCCATCATCTCCCATATCGATGTGCATATATATATATATATATATATATATATATATATATATATATCTTTCTCCTCAAATTCACTGAAAATTTCTTTGTTCCCGCCATTTGGAATGAAGAACCACTATCTAGATATCGAGCTCTGATTCTAAAAACCACTATCTAGATACCACACGCTTCCCATCATTGTTTTTCCATGCATGCAATGAGGGTGAAGTAAAGTTTGAATTGTGAAGCCAAAGCCTCACTTTTCACTCCTCCTGAGGTCTTTTTTCTTGCCTTCTTATGTGGACAATCTATGGCATATTGTCCAAATTCATGACAGTGAAAGCACTTGATTCTATACAAGTCTTTCATCTTGCCTCCTTGACTAGACTCTTGATTTTGATTGGGTTTTCTTCCCTTTTCCCTTCTTTTTGTTTCTATCCAAGGCACCAATTTCTTCATCCTCACCCTTGGATGAAATCCCATCTCTAGTATTTTTTTCCCATTTCCTCTTGTACCAAATTAGACCAAATTCGTTCCCAATTTTCTAGGTTCTCCCTCCATTTACCAAATCTTGGTAGTTTTGATACTCTTAAGAAGGCCTAAAAGGGCTAGGCTCACCAAATCATCATTTGATACTATGACACCAACTCCTGCAAGTTCATCATGAAATTGTGTGAACCTGCTTAGATACTACTGAGTTAAGTCATTCTTCTACATCTTGATACTTTGAAGCTTATCCTTGAGCACCAACTTAATGTGGTCACTACTATTCTGGAATAGATTTGTCAATGCTTTCCACATTGCATACAAATTCTCTTTCCCGTCGATATTTGAGACAATATGGTCTCATACTTCCTCTAATATGATTCACCTTTCCTTGGCTACACATTTCTTCCATTCTACAAGATTTTGAGTATCAGCTGCTATCAGTTTTGGAATGTCACTCTCAACAAATTCCTTCAACACATTATCTTCCAACACTACCTCCATGCAGTCCTTCCAAAAAACATAATTTAAGATTCCCTCAAGGGCATACTCGAGTCTTAGTCCATAGAAATCCATCCTTCCACCTCTGAAGAATTGATCCTACAAATCTGATCCTCCTACAAAGAAAACTACAAAATCTCTTCTCTACTGCCAATCTATCTCTGATACCATATAGAAATTAATGTGTAGATTCTAAATTGCTCGTGAAATTTACTAAATCACAACACTAGAAGCTAATGTACTAATCTGCGGAAGAAAAATCACAATTGATAAAACCAATCATTAACATGCAAAAGGAAACATCACTCATGCACAAATATTTATTTAGGGGAAAGCAACTGCTCAAAACCCCATATTATATGTATTTCATTAATCAAATAATATCGATGAATACAATATGCTTGCTCAAGCTTGAGCAAACGTGAACCTGCATCTTCTATCCTTTGCCTCACTGACTAAACCTAGCCAATACTTAGCCAAATTTTCAAGCCTCCAAGCTCCTATTTCCTTGCATTGTTCATTGATGAATTAGCCCCTATTTTTTAGGGAAATAGCTCAATTGGATTATGCAATTCTTGGATACACGTTATTTGACTGCATGCACCACCTGCACAAATTTGATTAGTTTACAATTGATAGTACACTACCTTTGAACTGCAATATCAATTGTGTAACTCGAATTTCGTTTTTTTGGTTTGATTGATTAGATAAATGGATGACCAATAAGTGTGTTTGAAGTTACACTACACAAATTGATCTTCCGCTAGTTTCTCCAACAATTGGAATTAGTGTAACTGACAATAACTCAACTTAACTGAAATAGATTGCTAGAAATTAGAAATCAATCATACTAAACTAAACTAAAGCGTCTCCAAGTTGAATTAATTGAGTGACAAGATCCATGTCACCTCACTTAAATACTTCCAAGTATTTTGCTGAAATTGAAATTCGAATTTTAATCTAGTTTGACCAAGACAAAGTCAAAACTATATTTTCTTATTGCATTTTCAACACAGATTATGGTGAATTTAAAATTTTTATTACGATATCAATAGATTCAAAATGAAAGTTATATTTCTTAAACCTTCATGTTAGTTACATGAAGAAGATTAAAATTATGGTTGCTTTTGTATTTTTGTTCATGCATTAAACTAAATTGAAAACATAAATAAATAATAATAATACAAAATTTATAATATCAAACGATATATTAATCCTTGTGCTTCTGCAGAAATCGTTGTAGAGACTACATTTTTGTAGTGGAATTATTCACATCCCAACAAATATGACTTTTTTACTCTTCAAATCAATATTATGAAGGTAGTGAATATTGTTAAAGACATGACAAGATTAAAGACCTAAGCCACCTTAATGTATATGTCCGCAGGATTAAAAGATTTAGACCTAGGTGACTTTAAGTGTGCATCTACGGGATTAAAAGGGTTGGAGTTGGGTGACTTAAGTATGCATCTGCCATGTTAAAATACCTGGACTTGGGTGACTTAATTTTTCATTTGCCAGTATAGAAGGCTCCATAGAATTTTAAATTTAAATTGACTGAACACATGTTTGCACATCCCATACATAATAAATACACTTATGGCATAGTCGGAACGGGCCGAGCTGAGATTCCCTTGATCAACATATGTTTATCCCTGGATTAATGTAACCCACGGTGTGGCCAACAATATAATATGCACAAATATACAACACGTTTGTCATACAACTATATATTAAGGTTTTGGAAAATGTAAATATAACACAGTCGAAATACATGCAGCCAACTTACAAGATTACAAATATATTTCCATGATTCGATGCCTTACAATTTTCCTCGCATGACCCTCTCGCCTGGAAAGCCTCAGCACAATATCTAGCTTCATCCAATGAATGTCGATGTGTATCAAAATTTCATTTCACTAGGTTATCTGTGTTGCAGAACGCATCTCTTACTGGTACCGTGATATGATTTGTTTAGGAGCATGAGTTACGCAAAGTTTGATATCCCTATATTATAGCGAGCTTAGAGACATCATTGTTATAAACATGAAAAAGTCACCCAAGCTCGTCTTCTAGACTTGCACGGGGAACAATTGGCCTTTGAAACATCTAAATTGAATTTTCCCTCGTCTCTGCCTCTACTACTTTCTGGTTATCTACCTTGAGGACTCAAAATTGAAACTGTTGGTGATGGACAAGTAAGTGGACAAAATATCTATAAATGAACTAATTAAGAATTAAGGTTTGTTCAATGTTTCAGACCATTTAATATAGTTTATTTTTGGGATAAGGTGAAAAAGCTAATCGATTTTTATGAATAAATATTATTGATGCAACATTTCTCAGATATAGCCGTTGAAAAACTAGCCGTTATTGAATTAGTTAATTAGTTCATTAATTATTAAGAGAATTAATAAAAATAATTAAAAAATTAGGTGTTAAAAAATTATATTTATTGAGAAGTTAATGAATAATAATAAAAGAATTTATTAATAAATAATTTAATAAAAAGATAAAATTATTTTTCTATTATTATTATTATTATTATTATAATATTCCATTAGGATAATATATATTATATTATAACTATAAACAAAATTAGGTGAAAGAATAAAGATAAGATTAGGATCAAAATATATTAAGGAAAAAAGGTTAAATGAAGAAAAATAAAAATAATAAAAAAGATGGGTTAAAATTAAAGAAAGGAGGGAAAGAAAGATAGAAGAAAGTTAAAACAAAAAACTAACAGAGATCAAATGCAACAAGAATCTCGGCAAAATGGGGGAGGAGTCACCTAGAGAGAGCCAGAGTCCATTCCTAGCATGCCTCTCAATCTCAATAGTCTCTCTAAGCTTCCTATGGTGAAAGTGATCCACCATAGGAAGCTTAGAGAGGCTATTGAGATTGAGAGGCATGCTAGGAATCTCAACGGGGATGAGGGTTGGAAACTGAGTAAGAGTTAGACTCTGGCTCTCTTTAGATGACTCCTCCCCCATTTCGCTAGGATTCTTGTTGCATTTTATCTCTGTTAGTTTTTTGTTTTAAATTCCTTCTATCTTCTTGTTCCTCCTTTCTTCAATTTTAACCCCTCTTTTTAATTATTTTATTGTCCTTTTTCCATTTCCTTCATTTAACCTTTTTCCTTAGTATATTTTGATCTTAATACTATCTTTATTCTTTCCCCTGAAATTTTTTATACCCATAATATAATATATATTATCCTAATGCAATACAATAATAATAATAATAAAATTATTCTTTTATTAAAATATTTATTAATAAATTCTTTTTATTATTATTCATTAATCCCTTAATAAATATATAGTTTTAACAACTAAAATTCTTTATAATTTTTATTAATGTAATTAATAACTAATTAACTAATTTAATAGTTCTGTTATTTTTTCAACGACTATATCTGAGCAATGTTACATCCATACTATTTATTCATATACATCTATACTATTTATTTCATAAAGATTGATTAGCTTTTTCACGTCCTGAGAATGAACCATATTAGATGATTTGAAGCATAAACTAAATTAATGATGTGATTAATCCGAAAAACATTTATCTACATTATAGATCACAAAAATCTTAAATCTAACACAATTACAAACTAGTTAATAACATCATCAAAATACATAACACATTGACCATTTTTATTAAAATATTTTTTTAATATGTATAATGCTCAACATGAAATGGTTGAGTGAAATCACTCTCGTAGAAAGATTTATTAGACAAGAATATCCTACCCACATCAAATCTCCTCTGTTCATTATTAAAAAAATTAAAATATGTAAGTCCACATCCACCCTAACGACTATGGGCATACAAATTTAATTAGAAATGTTATAAGACGATAAAAAAAAATTTGTAATTTTATTTCTATCGGTATAGAAATAAATAAATAAATATGTTTTTTATATTTAAAATTTATTTCCAATTATATAAATTAAATGATTGAAATGAATAATGAATAAGATACTTACTATAGTAACTAATTTATCACATTGTTTTAAATTATTTTTATTAATTAAAAAACCTAATATATGAGTTAAATATATACACATAAAAAAACATGTAACAAGTTTTTTAATCATGAAGATTCATTAACACTTTAACATAGAAAATATTAATTTATAAATACTTTTTTTTTATAAAATTACTAGTCAATACCATAAATTATTAATATACATGCTAAAAAACATATAGCCCATTTTGTGATTTAGTTTAAAAGAAAATATGTACTTTTTATTTTTTGTTTATTTAAAAAATGATATATATATATATATATATATATATATATATATATATATATATATATATATATATATATATATATATGCTTTTTGTTATTTTAAATTTATTTAAAAAAATTGTTGTGTGTGTCTATGTTAGTTTTTGTAGCACCATACCTAGCATGTAGAATTGATCGAGCATATTTCACTCTCTACACACTTTACTTTATAAAATGATTTTTTTTTTCTAAGGTGGGAAAACCTATCATAACTCAGTTGTCAAACCAGAGGTGAGGAAAACCATTTTTGGCTGCTATCCACAAATGCAGGCTGACTCATCACCGTTATTCAAGGAAAACCATGCCACCTGGAATAACCCGCTGGTGGTCCTAAGGGGGCAGGCTTTCACTCTTGCTAGATGCCTCTGGGTCTTGGGCCGTTAACCTGTTTCCTTACGTCCGAGGAAGACGAGCTCTTAGCCAAGTAGAAGTAGTTTTAGGGCATACTCTAGGCCCATACTTTATAAAATGATTTTATAAAGTTAGAAAGTGACTTTTTATATTAAATGGCTAAAAAGTTACTTTTTATAAAGTAAGTTTAACTTTATAAATTTGTGTCATTTAAGTGATTTAATTGGGCTCAATGTAAAATTAAGTCATGATCATTGATCTTGAGATGGTAAGATTTAATTTCATCCATTAAGATCTAGATTTATGGATTTTGTTAATTAAATATAAATAAAAGGAAAAAGGAGAGTGAAAAAACACACCATTCTTCATGAAATTTAGAGAAGAGGAAAAGTTTAACAAGAGGAATTGGGTTAATGAGAAAGAGAGAGCAGTCTCAGCAATATCAGAGAGACGGAACGAATCCATACAAGCA
Organism: Pinus albicaulis; assembly: GCA_034641835.2. Classification (NCBI taxonomy): domain Eukaryota; kingdom Viridiplantae; phylum Streptophyta; class Pinopsida; order Pinales; family Pinaceae; genus Pinus; species Pinus albicaulis. Next base: position 1,543,934,215 of record CM076575.1, read on the forward strand.
ACATCAAAATTGATGTAGGGACAACACAAAATTTGAAAAGTTATTCAACATTTGATGCATAAAGACATGATAATAGAGGGTCGGTACAACACATTTAATGTGCACGCCATACAACAATGGGCATGATTTTCAAGGGATAATTGAGCATGAATTTCGAAGGTTGTATAAAAAATATTTCTGAGAAACTAGACACGGTTTCCAAGGAAGCTTAGGCACATAAATTGAGAAGATGATATAGCACAAAATTTTAGGAAATTAGGGCATAGTTTCCAACGGAGATAAGTTGTATTAATTTTTTATTTGATTGAGTTAAAAAATCTCTAAGAAATAAAAATTCGCTTGTTTAGTTTTCCGTTAGGGTGTTTTCCGTGGTCATTTAACCAAAAACATGTGTGTTAAATTTCTGGATTACTTGTCTTATTCTCATCAAATAGAGTAGGTTCATGTGTTTTATGTTTGAAAATATTTATGTTTATTACACCATCATGAAATATGTTGGGTTGGGAATTAAAATTAATATGACTTTATTAACTTGAAATTGAGTTGAGCTTAAAATCAATTTTTCTGCATGGTATCAGAGCCAAGTTGGCATATTTGTTGAGAATAGTTATCAAAAAAACAAGTATAGTAACAAATTAAACATGATTTTGTGGTTGAGAGGGAGTTGGATTTTACCTTTGGACATATTTGAAACCTTGTGTTGGTTAGCAGGTCAATGGAAATATGGTTAAGGGTGGATAATAAGCTTAACGAGCTTGATAATTTTAGCCCATGGTAGGAGTGGTTTGTATTGGTTCTTTGAGAGTTTGAACTATGCGATGTTGTTGACAAGATAATGACTCCTCCCACTGATCCAGTAAAATTGGATGATTTTCAAAAGAGGAATGTGAGGGCCAAGAGGCTCCTTTTATATGCTATAAAAAACCACCTTATTCCCCATGTTTTGTGGAAGCCTTATGCTTTTGAGATGTGGGAAACCTTAATTAATATTTTCTAAAGCACTTGCCCCTTGGACCCCCACCACTATTTCTTTCATTTTCCTTAGTTGAAGCACAATTTACTATTTTTGGCATTTTTTCAGGTTCTAAACTTCCAAAGTCGTTTTGAGGCCATAAACAATGTTTTTTTAAGAAAAAGGGCATAACCCATAGGTAATTTTAAGGGGTTTTAGTCGAAATTTTTTGTCCTTGGATAAACCTTTCTAATCAGGTGTCACACACATCAAATAGAGATAATATGTCAAAGTTACGACCCAGGGAATTTCATGTACCAACTAACCCTAATGGAGCCCACAAAATTTTGTCGCTTCATCTCCTAGGGTTATATTTTTAAATGATTATGATTTTCCATTATTTCTCAATAATAAAAATTCCTTCGAGCCTCATTGTAACATAGTTTAAAATGAAGGTATTCATCACATATCTTCTCAAAGATAGTTTACCATCTCCCGAGCTAGTATGTTTACTTTCTGCGTGTAAATAGTTTTGGTATTTATTATTAACAAATTGAAGTTCAGTTTTCATTGTATCTATATGTTTTTGTTCAAGTTTGTATTCTATTTTATTCCTGCATAAATATGGATTGGTGGTATCAGAGAAGTCTTCTCTTTATTTATCTTTATATGCATGCACCCAATGAGGTCCAGGTATAAGGAGTGAGGGCTTGAAATTGTTGAACCCTTGCAAGACTAGCCTCACCGACCCCAATGACCTCCCATTATGGAAGAAATGAAAGAAGAGGGAGTAGGAGATCCTTTCAAAATATTTCTCGAAGAATCCCTCAAGCGACAAAGGAAACAAGATGATGGATAAATTTTCCCAGATCCTTTAGCGGGATTTCAGTTGATGAAGCATCTTCATCCAACATCCACCTAGGAAGTGTTTCTCCCTTTAAGGTACAAGTAAAATTTGACATTTTGAAGGGAAGAAAAATGCATATGCCATAGATAAATGGTTAAATCTTTTGCAAGGATATTTTTCAATTCATGATTTTTCCAATAGGGAAAATATTACTTTTTCACTTCTCCAAGTTCCCCCCCCCACGTTGGACAGGTGGGAAACCTACTATGAATAAAGGGATGAGAGGGAACCCTCACTATTTTCAGCTGCACCCACTTTCGATTCTTTCTGAGATGCCATCAAGGAGCAATATTACCCTATTGGGAGTTATGAATATAAGTACAAAAAATGGACCACACTACAATAGGGAAGGGACCAAGATGTGCCATAGTTCACAAATACTTTTCACACCCTTCGCATGAAGTTGGGTATAAAGGATTCTCAGTGGCATATTGTACTCAAGTAATGCAACTATCTACACAAATACATCCAGGATGATATGGATTTCCTCACCATATCCTCGCTTGGAATCACATATCGATATATTTTCAAGATCAAGTAGAAATTTAACTAGAAGATGTGATACTTTGGAAATGTGAATATAAAGCAAGGGAAAGGAATCCCCAAAACACGGAATAAAGGACAAATCTGAGGCAGGGTGACCCAGGACAACCCATCTAAGACACAAGAAAATAATAACACCATGAAGACGAAGAATGACACAGGGAATTGTTGTGAGCTCCACAAGAGCCCCACTCAAAACAAAAGTGAGTGTTGAGCCAAGCAATCACTAGTGGCTGAGTCGAAGGCTTCAAAGTGAGATGCATGTTATGACTCTGACTTAGACCATGAAAAGGGGAATAACAAAGGGAAGAATATTATTGATGAATATACTAATGCCACTGTTACCACCATCAAGGTCCAAAAGATTGAGCCCAAAGATCCATATGAAATGGAGCGTCTCTTGCACTCATAGATGTGGGTCAAGGTGTCTCTGCCGGAGTTCATTTTCGATAACAGGAGCCAAACGAAGCTCATCTCAGCAGAGGTCATTAAATGGATGGGCCTACCAGACACACCACAACAACAACCATAGACCATCAGGTGGCTCCATCAAGGATAATATCTCCACATATTTCAGTAGTGTCCCATTTCCCACAACATCAAACCCTTCACAGATGAGGTAATGTGCGATGCTTCTCCTCTTTAAGTTTGTGATGTATTATTAGGCCAACCATACTTGTGGAAGCATCATGTTGTATATGATTCCAGGCCTTGCACTGTTATTATTAATTTGGGCAATAAGTTATACAGGATATCGGAGGTAGCCCCACCTACTATCGTCTCTTTGATATATGCTAAGCAATGCAGTAAGATCATCTCCCAGACTATGATTTTTTTTTCTTTCTAATTCACTCTCAAAGTAATGGGAATATTGTGTTCACATCCGTGACCATAGGTAATCTTTCCTCCATGCAGCAGGAGCAGGTGGAAAAGGTTATGGAATAATATAGGTGCATCTTCTCCTCACCCATAGGGGTACCCTTGCACTATCAATTCAAGCATTTGATTAATTTAAATCTCGAAGCACCTCTACCCAATGGGTCGATATACTATTGATCCATTCTGGAAATGAAGAGATCAAGCAGAAAATAGAAGAGTTACTGCAAAAGGGCACATCCGACCAAGTTGGTCAACTTTTGGGAGCCTGATTGTACTCGTACAAAAGAGTGATGGGACATTGAGTGTCTAAATTAATTATCAAGCCCTAAACAAAATCACTATCATGAACAGGTATCCAATCCGACATATTGATTACATTCTTGATGAGCTCAAAGGGGCCAATTATTTTATCAAGATTTATTTGAATTTTGGCTATCACCAAGTTCCAATAGAACCCACAGTTGTACGGAAGACTGCCTTCAAATACAAGGGGGGCATTTTTGAATGCTTCGTCATGTCTTCCGGGTTGACAAATTCCCCTACAAATTTTATGAGGCTGATGGATGACACCTTGTGTCCCTTCACCATCTCATCCATGGTTTTATATATGTACGACATCCTCATCTTCAACAACAGTTGGGAAGAGAACTTGCAACACATTCAATAGGTCCTTCAAATATTTTGGTAGCAAAAAATTTGTGCCAACCTAAAGAAATGCACCTTTGGCATGAGCCATGTCTAATATATGGGTTACATCATAGATGAGAATGGTGTGCATGTGGATTCGGCTAAGATATGAGTCATTCAAGATTGGCTATCCCCTACCATTCTAAGAGAACTTCGCAAATTTTTGGTCCTTTCCAATTTTTATCATAGGTTTGTGTTGGGATTCTCCCATATCACTTAGCCTTTGAGTTCGGCTACCAAGTGCGAAGTGAAAGTAAATTTTTCCTGGTCCGAGTCCCAACAGAAGGCGTTTGTTGACCTGAATCACCACCTCTGCCCTGCACTTGTAATCACATTTCCAAACTTTCAAAAACCATTTGAAATTGAGAAAGATGCCTTCAACTATGTTATCAGTGTATTCCTCACCTAGCACAGGAATCCGATGGCCTAGAATAGTAAGACACTTTCTAATACAATTCAAAAATACCCCACCTATGATAAGGAAATGTATTCTATCGTTTGTGATTTCTTGTAATGGAAACATTACATTCTTGGGAAGGAGGTCTTCATCTGTAGAGATTACCAATCTCTTCAGTTTATATAGACAAAAGGGAAGTTGCATAATGATCGCCATAAAAAATGGTCTACCTACATGCAAAAATTCTACTTGAATATTAAATATAAGAAGGGAAACACCAATCATGTTGCAGAAGCATTCACTATTGTTCTCAGTTCTTGTGGCCAAAAGACCTCTCGATGGCCACAACTATACAAAAATAATCCAAATTTTTCCACCGCATACCAGTTGCTAGTGGATGGAAAGCAAGTTATAGATTTACACCTCTACTACGCATTATTATGCTACCTAGTCCACCTTTGTGTTCCTTCAAGCGAGCATGCCAAGATGATTTGGGAGGTGCACTATATTCAGGTCGTGGGACACTTTGGCATGAAGAAAATTGTGGATGTACCACAAAATTATTTATATAGGAAAAAAATACAACATTATGTTGGAAATTATATCAGATCCTGCACTGCATGTGCCATCGCCAAGCCAACCATCAAGAAGCAAGTCTTGTACACTCCTCTTCCTACTCCTACCCAACCCTGGGAATCCATCTCCATGGACTAAATGTCTAGCCTCCCTTCTACCAAAAATGGTAATGAATGTGTATTTGTGGTCGTGGACATATTTTATAAGATAGTTGTATTGGTGACCTACAAGAAAGGTATCGTAGTAGAGGACACTGACAAACTCTTCTTTGAATGAGCATGGGTAAGGGATATATCAGACTATTATATCAGATTGAGATAGCAGGTTCTTGATCACATTCTAGTTGAGCCTCTGGAGATTATTGGACGCCAAGCTCACCAAGTCGACTGCATTCCATCCCCATAATAATGGCCAGATAGAGGTTTTCAATAGACTTATAGTGCACATACTACGCATATACAATGCCAAGCATCCACGAACTTGAGATGAGTGTCTTCCTGATCTAGATCTTTTACTTCATGGATGCATATAGAATTGCATAAAAGAGTGTATAACCAAGTAGATTAAACACATCAAAAGAAGAAAAAATCATAAGAAAACATGATATTAGAAACACAAAATGATTTTATTACAAATTTCACCTAGTGTGGGCTGCGTCTTCAGGCCATGCTCAATGTGGATAGGATTCTTTTCCTTAAATGGAAGCAAAAATGAATTACAAGCAAATGTACAAAAATGACACCTTATACCTCCACTTTTGGTGATGGCATGAAAATGGAGACCCTGGCTAGAGAAAGATGCTCCACGGTTAGATTCCTAGTGGAACATTGTGAAAAAATGACTATAAACTTGTCCTGATATGACACTGGCACTTCTGGACCCCAAAGGAATATTTTTTAGAATCCCAAAGATTCCCCTCTTTAGGGTTCCGCCCCTTGTAGTCGATCCTGGTTCTTTTGCTCTGCTCCTCTGCTGGTGGGACGAATGGAAACTCAGTAAGGTTTAAATAAAATTCGTGGGACCAACCAACCAATGTTGGGTCATTGTCCCATTCATGGTGGTGGTAAATAGTATGGTGGAGGGTCAAGTTTAAAACCCACTACACCCCAAATTTGGATCGAAATCATTTTGGCATTTATTTTATATTCAGTCGTTGCTTGAATTCTAGAGCCGCCCGTTGGCAGGTCGACCCACATGGGTCGAGCAGATTGAAACCCTGTTGGCCCCATATACATGGCGCAGTGGTATTCAAAGGTTGGGTGGGTCTGCCGGTGGGTGGCCCACCTACCATTATTATATTTAAATATATGCAATGTCATTGTTGATCAGGGTTTGGCGGGTCCACCATAGGTGGCCCTCCCTCCATTTTTTATATAATATAATTCAAATTCCTTGGGAGGGGTGGTGGGGGTGGCGGGCCCCTGTTGGCCCCATATACATGGCGCAGTGGTATTCAAAGGTTGGGTGGGTCCGCCGGTGGGTGGCCCACCCACCATTATTATATTTAAATATATGCAATGTCGTTGTTGATCAGGGTCGGGCGAGTCCACCATGGGTGGCCCTCCCTCCATTTTTGATATAATATAATTCAAATTCCTTGGGAGGGGCGGTGGGGGTGGGGGCCGCCACCCCATATATATGTATATGTATATGTATATGTATATGTATATGTATATGTATATGTATATGTATATGTATATGTATATGTATATATATATATATATATATATATATATATATATATATATATATATATATATATATATATATATATATATATATATATATATATTATGATATAATTGGATAGAAATTCGGTGGTGGTTTTTAAGGGTTATTCGGAAAATAAAAGAGGCGACAACTTCACCCTTTCGGACCACCATTTTTTGTGTGCTGCCCTTTCACCAAATTTTTGCCTCGTCATTGGCTGCCACTTGGCCTAGTTTGGCCATAACTTTAACCAGCTATAACTTGAGCATACTAACTTGAATTTTAGTGTCTCTCACACCGTTGGAATCAAGATGATGAGCTCTATGATATGGTCCTAGTTTTACTCCATCTGATGACTTTCATTTTTGAGCTATGTCAAGGCCACTTCTATTTTTGGAGCCACTCAAATCATTCCTCCCCACTAATAAGCATTTTGACCACCAAAAGCATTATCAGTCAATTGGAAAGTGAGGGAATTTCTCCCTCACTTTCTCCTTTTCAATCCATCGAGCCTTACTTGGATACATTCCCTTGAAACCAATACAAAGGTACTCCACATCTCCTCATTGTGAAATCCTAGTATTTCTTTCAAGAATGATGTCCTCGGGTATATTTTCCAAGTATTCAGGTGAAAATTTGTCCAATCTAGCAACTTTTCCAACCTCTTCAGTGTCCATGATAAAAAAAGGTTCATAAAGCTTCAAATTTTCAGTATTCACCACTGAATATATCTGCATGTATGTTGGAAAATCAAGATGAAAAGCATTCCCTCCAATATTATATAATATGGTGAATGGGCCATATCATATTTGTCTCAACTTCTTTCCTTCCCCTTTCATCATGTATTTGTTGATTTAGAGCGACACATTGTCTCCAACCTGAAATTGGTGATTGACTCGGTGCTTGTCATGTCGAGCTTTGTATCAAGCTTGAATTTTCTCCAAATGCTCCTGCATTGCCTGGTGAATCATTTGAATACAATAAATGAAATCACACGCTTTGTCCCTATCATCTTTCCTAATGGATTCTTCATCTCTCCCAAAGATCATGTCTAAGGTATCCTTTGGAAAATATCCAAATCATGTCTCTATAGGTGAGCTTTGAGTGGATGAATGCACTACCTAATTGTATGCATGTTGTACATAGGGAATTTGCTCATCCCACAACTTGGGATGCTTGCCACAATAGCTTTGAAGTAAGTGGACCAATTTGTGGTTGAAAACCTAAGTTTTTCCGTCGGTCTACAAATGAAATTGTGTGCTCCTCCTTAGCTTAGTGTCCATCATTCTCCACAAACTCGTCCAAAACTCTCCACAAGAGCGAGAATCTCGATCAAACATAATGTATGTGGAAAATCCAAAATGGACCAAAAAAAATTGAAATAAGAGATGATCAGTCTACTCTGCAGTGACCTACTTCTTACAAGGCATTAAGACACACATTTTTATAAATTGATCCACAGTGACATACAAATACTGATGACCTCTCCCAAACAAAGGAAATCTTCCTACAAAATCCATTGATACACCTTCCCATGGATGACTTGGAATAGGGAGTGGTGTGTAGAGCCCTAATTTTCTATTAGAGGGCTTGCAAAATAAACACAACACACCTCCCTTTACATATCGAGTCACAATATTTCTCATGTGAGGCCAATAACAAAACCTCTATAAACGATAAAAAAAATTTGTCTACACTAAAATGACCTAACACAAGAGAGGTATGTGTTTCTCTCATTACATGTATCCTTTCATTGGTGTGAATACAAAGTTTTCCAAGATGGTACAACAATTTTTCTTCCAAGTGATAATTATCCACCTCCAATCCATGTGCTAGTTTTGCATAAATCTCCTTAAAATCATCATCATCAACATACTGCTCAACATAGATTTCAAAATATAAAGAATAATTTTGTAATGCTATAGATGCAGAAATCTGAGGGTGAGAAAGCATATCAATCACTTTTTTATTGATGCCCTTCTTGTATTTTATTACCAATAGAAACTGGTGGAGGAATCCCATCCATATGAAATGACACGCTTGTTGAAGCTTGGTTTGTGATTTGAGGTACTAGAAACGCTAGTGATATGTGTGAATCATGGTCTCCTTGTCAATAAAATAGTGCTTCCACCTCTTCATGCTTTGAACCAAGGCATACGACTCCTTTTCATTTGTGGGATAGTTCACAATGTTGGGTATGTGTTATATTCTTTCCACGACTAGCCCCACGCATTGTACGTTGCGCCGGGCGTAGCAGGGGGGAGGTAGCCCCCACTGTTGGGGTCCGGGGCAGTGCCCCGGCGAAATTTGTTTGGTGTGCGGACCCACTCATAGGCAGACCCACCCATGTTTTGTGCATGAGTTTGCACATGGTTTTGGGGTACGATGGTTTTGGCCCCTCGTATTTTGTAGATCTGGTCAAGGGAACTACGGTTATGTTCTAATCCACGGTTAATGAATTGGGGTTTATGTATGCTTTGGCATGTATATATATGTGTTGTAACACTAAAAGGAATATAATGAAAAATCAAGCTGGTCGTCCCGATTTTTAAGGAAGCGGTTAGAAGATAATCAAATAAATAATGATTTATTTAATTATTTAAGGAAGTGGTTGAAAGATAATTAAACAAATAATGATTTATTTAATTATTTGTGGGTGATTTGGTCATATTTAACAAGGAATATTATCTAAATAAGGTTTAAATAAATATTCCTAGAAAATAATAAGATAAATAAAGGTTTATCTAATTAATTTCTTTGATTTTGGGTTAAACATGACTGGGAATAATAATTAAATTATGGTTTAATTAATTATTCCATGAGGAAAATCAAACAAATATAGGTTTGTTTAATATTTCCTTTTTGGGTTTCCTATTTTAACATAGTGAAAGCAGTTTTACTTAGGGTAAAACTGGTCTTACATGGTGTACTTGGGTCCATCTAATGATAAAAGGTTAGATGACCAAAAAATGGTGTAACAGATTGCCCCCCAGCGTGCGAGTGTCGGGAGCAAATCGTATGACCGAAGTACGTTGTAAGAACACAATCACTAGACAACAAAAGGGATGTCAGAGAGAGAAATGTGAGGTAGATAGTGTGCTGAAGGACTAGACCCTGAGGAGACGAGACTCGCGGGTGCAACAAGTCTCTTTTTATGAGAGGGTACCTGTGCTGAAGGCGGCGGGGGAGGCATACCTATGCCCGCCGAGACAAAGTACAAAAGAATAGTGTGTCCAGTAAAAAAGGGACCGAACCATAAAGTACAGCTGGCATAATCATGAGCCAGATAAAAATACAATGAGGAATCCCACATACATGCTGTGCCTGGGATAACAGCCAGGACTTATACAATAATATCTGAGTACATGAGATACAAATACAACCCAAATGCCCCCTGTAAATGGGGAAGGGCTCACAAAATCTGACTGATACATACAAATCAAAGAGGCGCTGCAAGTGGCTAAGGCCAACATCATCAAATATCTGGAGCTGCATCGAAGGCTGCAAGGAAGAGGTCATCCGGGCATGTGGGGGGCTACCTGCAGGGCCACCCCCTCATGAGGGTTGAGACATCTCACACACCCCCGGGAATCATCAAGAGCTGCTGCTGGATCACTGGACCATCAAGTATACGGATCTCGATCATGCTGAAAGGAGCTGGAGAAACAATCAAGTCAAAGGGAAACGAGAGATCCCTTTGCCTGATCCGAGGCACCGAACAAGAGTGGAAGCTGGAACCAAGGTACACCGCCCTCTAGACCTGGCTTCTGGAAGGAATGAGCTGATGTCGACAGAAGGAGGTCCGCTATAGGTGAGGCAATGAGACATCCTCAACTAAGGCACGAGAGAAAGAAGTGGAGCGACGGACAGACTGACACTAATGATGATAGGGAAATGGAAAGGATTAAGTGGCGAATGGATGACTTCCCTTGTTAGAGAATAAAGGGCATGAATGACATGGCAGCGAATGACACAATATCATAAGGGATAGGGGACAGTGGGACTGAAGGTCATAAGGTGCGACACAAGAGAGAGACCAAGCAATGAAGGATGGAGGGCTATATCGGGGTACAAAGGGACTCGGGATAGACTCCATGAATGTGATGATGACTCAACTTGGATGCTCTAAAAAAGGGCAAATTAATGGTGCTGCCACATAGGAAAGGCCCAATGGGGCACCATGAAAACATGAGTACAAGAAGGTAACTCATGATGAAGATCGACACGAACAAAGACAAGTAAGGAGGCAAAATGGTGCCCCAGGTACAAGTGTCGTAAGTGAGGAAATTCAATTTTAAGGGAAGATGAAGTGACCCTTCTTGGACAAAATGTTTCTTGGTGAAGTGTTAAACACAAAAAGCGAAAAAAAAGATGCTGGCTATCTAAAAGAAAATAAAACATGCATTTCAGAAGGGAAATGCTAAGGGTAATATTTCTTAAGATAGAGTGCATTGCGAGGATTAGGAAGGGGGTTGCCTTCGAAACCCTCTAAGAGGTATGCCCCCTTACCGAGATCCGTACTGATGATGTAAGGGCCTAGCCATAATGAGTCGAACTTCCCATGACCAAGGACATCATGGGCCTGGTCATAGACTAGAACAAGGTCGCCTTCGTGAAAAGTGCGAGGTTGGACTTTTCGGTCATACTGGGCTTTGGTGCGTTTCTTGGCCACTTCCATGGTTTGTAAGGCAACACGGCGGTCTTCGGAAGCGCGCTCGAGCATAATAAGTCATTGTTCTAGAGGTTGGGTGTCAAGGAGAAGTTCGATGGCCAGATGCAGGGAAGGGATTTCACACTCGATTAGTAAGACTGCCTCCTCTCCAAAAACGAGGTGGAAAGGAGTGAATCTGGTGGCGGTTTTAACAGAAGTCCAATAGGCCCATAAAGCAGGGAAGAGCATGAGGTGCCAGTTGGTTTTGTGCTTATTCATCGTCCGTTGAAGCATAGTCTTGAGAATTTTGTTGACTGCTTCAACTTGACCATTACCTTGGGGGTAATAGGAGGAGGAATATTGGTGCTCAAAACCCAACAGTGAGGATAGCTCGTGCCATATCTCATCTTCAAAATGTCCGCCATGGTCAGAGACCAGTTGTTTCGGAACTCCGAATCGAGTGATAACGTGGTTAAAGAAAAAGAGGGCCGCGGTAGCTACCGTGTTGTTAAATGTAGGCATGACCTCAGCCCATTTTGTGAAATAGTCAACCGCCATGATGATATATTTGTGGTTACCAGCGGATGGCGGGCGACACTCCATAAATTCGATGGCCCATTTACAGAAAGGACCAGTGGAGACGACCGGATGGGGCGAAATGTTGGCAATTGGGACAGTGTTTGACTGCCTCAATGCAATCACTGAAGAGGGAAGGCCAAAAATACCCAGCGCGCATGAATTTTTGGGCGGTAGCAAGACCGGAGAGGTGGCCACCGCAAGTGCCGCTATGGCAGGCATTAAGGACCTGTTCAACTTCAGCGTGTGTGAGACAACGACGAAGGACAGTATCAACCCCGCGAAGATAGAGGTCGTCTCCGATAAGGGGGTATCGGGGAGCTTGGTGTCGGATACGTCGGCGAGCCTCACGATCAAGGTGGAGGGCGAACTTTTGGGTTCGTAAGTAAGTAAGAATATCGCCATACCACGGGTCGTCGGAAGTAATGGAAAATTAGTGTTCATCAGGAAAGTCATCATTAACTGGAGGGTCGTGCGATCTGGTAGGTAATTCAGAAATGAGCTCAGCGAGGGCTAAGCCTTTCTTACTCTTTGGTGTGACAAATTCGAGGTCGAATTCCTGAAGATTGACGACCCAACGGGCGTACTTCCCAATGAGGATACAACGACTCAATAGGAAAGCCAAAGGGTTGGAATTAGTCACAACCTTGGTGGAGCACATGAGGATATAATGACGATTTTTTTGGACTGAGAACACTACAGCCAGCGCTAATTTTTCTTCAGATGAGTAGGAAACAGGGGGCCCTACAAGGTTCTTACTAACGTAGTAGATCACATGCTCGATACCGTTGTCATGTTCCTGGATAAGGACTCCAGCGACCGAATAGGTGGAAGCGGAGATATACAGGATGAAGTCCCGATCAAAGTCGGGAGGGCGGATCAAGGGAGCGGATGTGAGAGCCTGCTTGAGGGCATCGAAAGACTCATGAGCAAAGGAATCCCAAACGAATGGGATAGTAGATCGAAGGTGTCTAAGGAACCCATGTGCGGTGGTGGCATAGTCAGGGACGAACCGACGAAGAAAATTAGCTTTGCCTTGGAGACTTTGGAGTTGGCGAAGGGTACACGGAATGGGAAGTTCAAGAATGGCTTGAACTTTCAAAGGGTCAAGAGTGATACCATCCTTAGACACGATGAAGCCTAAGAGATGGCCGACAGGAATGAAAAAGACGGATTTCAACGGGTTAAGGCGGATATTATACTTGCGACATTGGAGAAAAATGGTACGCAGATCGTGGAGGTGCTGCGCCCGATGCTTAGATCGTGCAGTGAGGTCGTCTAAATAAGCAAGGATACTATAAGCTAATACATGGCCCGTTGAAAAGTGGCGCCGGCGTTTTTGAGGCTGAAAGGCATGACCCGATAAGCAAAAGTTCCCCATGGACTAATGAACGCGGTTTTGAGTTGATCAGCAGGACGGATAGCAATTTAGTTGTATCCAGAGAAACCATCCATAAAGGGTAGAACCTCATGCCCTGCACACTCGTCAATGATTTGGTCAATGAACGGTGTGGGGAGGTTGTCTTTGGGACAAGCTTTGTTCAAGTCGCGAAAGTCTGTGCAGACACGGATGGTGCCTTGTTTCTTAAGAACAGGAACTGGGTTGGATACCCAAGTGGTGTATTCAATGGGGTAAATGAAACCAACCTGCTTGAGCTTATCGATTTCGGCTTTGATAGCGTTGCGTCTGGAAGGATGAATGGGTCTCAACTTTTGACGGATTGGTTTGGCATCAGGCCATGTGTCGATATGGTGTTCGACAATGGCGGGATCGAGTCCAGGCATTTCAGAATAGGACCAGGCGAAAATATCACGGAAGTATTTGAAAAGCTTGGTGTAAGCTTTGATTTCTTTCGGGGTGCATTGGGCGCCTAAGGTGATATATTCTTCGATACCTGGTGTGACTGAAATGTCAATTTTTATGGTAGGCGAGATATTGGCCATGTTTCCTTCTTCGAAAGCATCAGGTGCAGGGATGGGGTTTTTGAACCAATCGACTGCATTGGGGATGAAGTCTTTGGTTTCCACAGCAAATTGGTCATGGGACTGCTGTGGGAGGAAGTATGCGTGATGGTGCATATCATCCCATGGAAAGTCCAGGTTGGTCATGGCTTCCATAATGTCTTCATCGGACTGGAAGATGGGAAGACTGGAGGAAGAAAGGTTACCCGAGGAGGTAGTGATGTGTGACGGGTCATCAGGAGGAGAAGGGCTCAGATGTGCGATATCAACAGATCCAAGGTCGGCTGAGGAGCCGAGAGTATTTGCAGGTTGAAGGGCAAGTGAACTATCTCTCAAGGATGATGACAGGTACAAAATGGTGGTTGACGGCTCTGTTGGCTCGATAGCGGGAGGAGGAATGTGAATGGGAGTAGGAAGATCCTCTAGTCCTATCGAAGTGGCCTTGAATCGGCGGTACATGTCCAAGGAGGAACGATACTCGTCAAGGCGGGGATAGAGGTGGGTGTAATGGCCGTGGAAATCGCACAAAGCACAAGGGTGGTTTGTGTGCAAGGTTTTGAGTTTCGGGATAGAGTCTGGGATAGTGACGTAGACTTCGGGGATGTCAGAGTCGGGAAACGTCTCATTGGCCAGAATATTGAGGTGCGGAAATTCAGGACACATATGGGTGGCGTGACCAACGATATCACGCAAAGCGCATTGGATAGCGGGCTTTGGCGGTCGCGGAGGGGTACGGGTTGTCGGGGCGGCCTGGTCCTGATGGGTTGCCCCCTTACGAGCTTTGTCGTTCTTTCCAGGGGTTGGCACCGCAGGGGTAGGGTCCTGTGGAGGTGCTGGGGGCTCGGAGGAAGTAAGGGGGACCGGTTGAACCGGTGTCAAAGCAAGGTAAGGTTTGGGGTGACTGGGAGGGGTAGCGGATGGAGGGTCAATGTACCAGACGGGTATGCCGAGGGTCAGGTTAGGGAGAGAGAGGGTGGCCATGACGGGGACAGAAAATACTCCGGGAGGGGGAGCCAGGAAAGGTATTTTCCCAGCAGGGTAATGACCAGGAGGGACGGCACCGAGGTGGTTAAGGCCTGGGGGAACCGTTCTAGGAGGATAAAGGGGTTCAGGGATACCAGCTGTAGGGGGAGGGCCAGAAGGAGGATGTCCGGCTGGCTGAGATGAATGGCTAGGAGCGGGGTGCGGAGGGCGAGGGGGAGGTTGCTGACTAGCCGAGGCGGTAAACAAGGACGTGCATCATGCAAACATTCGACAAGCTGGGATCAGTGATGGGAGGAGGAGGGAGATTAGGAAAAGTTCCAAGCAGGGAGGAATCTTTGTAAATGCTGGGGGAGACACTGGTCAAGGAATCGATGGTTTTCTTGTTGGCTACAGAAGAGATGGTCGTCTCGGGTGAGGTCTGAGATTTTGGCTCATGATATGTAAACTGGTCAATGGTGACTATCTTTCCATTATGGGGGAAATACATCTTGTGGAAAACCGCGGATGGGACAGCAGACATAGCATAGGTGTAGCTTCACCCCAATAGAATGTTGTAGTCTCATGTCGAGTCCTTGCGTCAACGCAAATAGTCTCTGGCGGGTGATAGGACAGTCTGAAACGGGCCAATGGGGGTTTGGGAGGCATGGCCGTCCACGCTCGAAGAGGTGATCGTGGAAAGGGCTAGCTCGGGGAGATCCAAGTTGCTTCCAAGCGAAGCGGACATCACACAGGTGGATGCCCCCTCATCAATTATACACCGGGAAACATTAGCGTTCCGGATTTTGACTGGGATTTGGAAGGCAACGGAAGAAGGAAGGGGGGGATGTTCTGATTGATGGGCGTCGAAAACGATCATTTGGTCATCAGCAGGATCTACAACGCCCATGGCAGATGGCAAAGCCTTCTTTTGGGAAGGGCACGACGGAGGAGTTCCAATGTTGAAATGGCAGCAGGGGACTATGCCAAATCATCTACTATGCTATACAAATGAGCAGCTTGACCAGAAGCAACATTTCGATGTAATGGTCCCTTAGGAATCTTGGGATGAACCTCAACTTTGGGTTGAGGGATATGTAGGGGGCCATTGGATGTTGAAAGAGGCTCTGTAGAACCTGAAGAAGGAGCTCGGGCGGATTGAGCGGAGGCTTGAGATGCTTGGCGAATAGGAGTTTGAGAAGGTGAAGGTGACGGTTGGGGAAGGATCGGAGTGCATCACAAGGACACAAACATGGAGGAACCCCGAGAAAGGGAAGGGGAGTGGCGGCACGGGCTGTGAGGCGGTTGGGTAGCCACGAATCATGTTGAAAGGATCAGTAAACATAGTTGGTTGGGTGGTGGCCACATTAGGAGGAGCATGAGGGGAGGCGTGTTATCCGCGAAATGTGGCTTGAGACTCCCACATCTGCCGCATCTGGGGTAAGAGGGGACAATCATGGGTGTAATGACCATAAACACCGCAACACGAACAAGGCTTGTTTGTGAGAAGTGGCCTGTCCGGCTTGGGCTGAGTGCCTGGTTGCTGGTTGGCAGTGTTAGGGTACACACCAGAATTGGGTCCACAGGTACCAGGGGCAGATGGGTTTTGATTGCCTCTCCACCTTCTTTGAGAAGAAGGGGGATTAGTCGCGCCCTGCTGTGCAAATACTTGCCCTGGAGGGGGCTGTAAGTGTTGTTGCGGGTTTGGAGGAGGCAAGGGAGATGGAAGCACATATGCTGGAGGAGCTGGCGCACCAGGCTGCGGATAAAGGTAGTGGTTAGGTTGGGCAACATTGAGGTAAGCGGGAGGTTGGGAAAAGGGAGGAGGCATGCCATATCCTATATACATGCTACCGGGAGGGGGAAGAGTGCTAGAGGTGCTGGCCCCTCCCTGAGGGAGACCATAGCCCATAGGAGGTTGAGCGTACGGATGGGAAAGGGCTCCAACGTGCGGAGTGGGCGAATGAGATGCCCCCGTGGGCGTTAACGCCGCGCGGGCTGCAGGAAGTCCAGAAGAACGGTATAAACATATGTGTGGATTAGTGTCGTCGAGTCATATTTCAAGGATATTCGGAGGGCGGCTTCTTCAGTTTGAGGAAAGTGAGAGGTGACATCTTTGCCGATAGGAGCTAAGAGGGTACAAAGGAACCAGTCCATGTAAACCTGATCTTCGAAGGGGGGAGCTCGACGTAAGCTTCGTCTTCGTCGCCATTCCTGAACATGGGCGGAAAGGCGGGTTGAAGAGGTTTGCTTGAATGAAGTTAAGAGCTCTGTGCCAGTATCGTATTGGAGAGGGAGCTGGAAATAAGATAAAAAGACTTGGGCAAGGGTCACAAATGTGGTATGGGAAGAGGTGGCTTGTTCAACATACCATTTAGAAGCTTCGTCGGTAAGCGTGCATTGGAACAAACGAAGACGGATGGAGTCATCAGTAACGGAATTGGAGGAACACCACATGTGGAAAGATCAGACATGATTGGTTGGATCTTCTCCAGCAAGGCCTTCGAACTTTGGCATGTCGGAGGGGAGCTTGGTTGGCATAGCAGGCCAACCAACATCGTGGCGGATAGGGTCTTTCATCAAGCTGATTAAATTAGAGAGAGCAGGAGCACACCAATGTACGGCTTGTGGTGTGGGCGAGGTAGTTCTGTGGCGGTTCCGATTAGTGGCGGAGTGTCGGCATTAGAACTTGGAGCACCACCAGCGTTAGGCCCTGGACCAGACATGGTGAAGGTGACAGGGGGAGAACCAGGAGGAGAAAGGGAACCCGATGAATCAGGAGAGGAGTCGGAGTGCAGACTCGGAGGAGGACTGGCTCGACGACGGCGGGTCGGAGCAGGTTGATCAACCGGAAATTGAGGGTGAAGGCCAAGAAGTCTTTGGGAAAGGCACCTTGGGGGCACAATGATGACAGGAAGAAGGAAACTGACAGGGGCAGAAAGGGACAGAATCAAGTGAGGTCAAGGGTAGAAAAGGTGCAGTGAAAATTGATTTTAGAGTCTTTGCCAGGCGGTGTTAACCAGGCGCTTCTTCACTTAGGGTCAGTGTGTGGCATGCGTTAATTTTAATTTTTAAACCCTTTCCATTTTGAGAGCAAGAAAAAAGAAAGTGTGCTGCGTAACTGAAAATAAACCTACAGAGAATAGTATATAATGCTGAAATAATAGAAAATTAATAGTTACTTGTGCATATATCTAACCCAAGAAGGCGGGTATCTCAAAACTCAGCTAAAAAAGGGAAAAAATCTAGGCAAAACACACAGACAAGAGGCCAATAGATCTAAGGTCAAAAAGGGATAGGGATCTAGAGGATAAGGCTGCTGAAAAGAGGTGCAGATCACAGCCAAGAGACAGAGGCAAGGTGGCTAGAAAAACGGAGGAAATCAGCAAAAAGCGGCAAGGACATGGAGGAGGTCCTAAAGAGATGTCCAAACAAAACGACAAGAGGCGATTTGAAAGGAAAAGAGGCTGATTTAAAGGGATCTGAAAAGGAGGTATCAGATCTGGACAAGGGGGAGCTGAAACTCAGAAAAACAGAGGCTGAAACAGCTAAAAACTCTTCCACAAAAAGTGGAGGATACTGAAGCCCTAGGGGGCTAGGTTCCCACTTAGATGAGCTAAAACAGATCGAAACCAGGTCAAAGCGGGCTGAAACAGAGGCTGGAAAACCCTGACAGAAGCTTCAGCAGAACCCAGAAAAAAGACAGAAAAATCACTGAAAAAATGGGAGGTCGCAGGTTCTGACATGTTTTCAGTGCAGGTCGCAGAAAAGGGGCAGAAAAGTGCGACCTGGAGGTTCAGGTCGCAAGTTATGGGCCAAAAAGTGCGACCCCCCGTTCCGGTTGTCTCGGTGACAGATTTTCAGAAAAGTTGACGTCTCAGTTGCGGCTGGTGTCGCTTACCTGCGCAATAGGGCCAGAAACACACGGAAGTTAGAAATTTTAATGTTTTAGGGTTTTATGTGAGAAAAACAACATAAAAATATGAAAAATAAACAGCTGGAAAGAAACCCTAGGGTCTGAAGTAGTTGGATATGCAGGAATATGAAAAACGACAGCGGTCGTAAATTAAAACCCGTGTGGAGTCGCCATTTGTTAGTATGAATCCTTTGTCGAAGTGTACGAAAAATGACCACTTTAGCTACGCATAACTAATAGCCCTAACAACAAAAGTGGTTGCCAATATCTTCAGATCTGCGGTTAGTTGAACAAGAAAAGAGCTGCAAAAAACCAGATCTATGCATGGAAAGACATTAAGCAGTAAAAACAAGGGTTTGCTCCATATACCAATAAACAAGACAAGAACAATTTTTGAAAGAATTTTTGTATTAATTGGGCACCTGGGAGGAAAACAAGAAGGCGTATCCAATTCTCCTCAGTGGGATGGGTTCTTGGAAGTCATCAGCACTTCAGATCTAAGATTTCTCTCTCTTATTGGTGTAGAGAACCCAATGCAAAGAATAGAGCTCAATGGGAGCTCACACAGCAAATGATGGAAAAATGGGACCAAGTGTATAGATCCAGAGTGATCTAATAGGCAACAAAGGTGAAGAATGGTAGGAAAAACCCTCCTATTTATAACAAAATATTGGGTCATTCTAGATCTTGGTGCATGGGTTAACCAGATCTAGATCCACTTTTTATGGAATATTTTATTATATTTGTTGGAGGAAAAGGTATTTGACTTGGGTCAAATCCCTTAATTTGTCAAAAATAAATAAATAAATGATTTATTTATCTTTTTAAGGAAGCGGTTAGAAGATAATCAAATAAATAATGATTTATTTAATTATTTAAGGAAGTGGTTGAAAGATAATTAAACAAAAAATGATTTATTTAATTATTTGTGGGTGATTTGGTCATATTTAACAAGGAATATTATCTAAATAAGGTTTAAATAATTATTCCTAGAAAATAATAAGATAAATAAACGTTTATCTAATTAATTTCTTTGATTTTGGGTTAAACATGACTGGGAATAATAATTAAATTATGGTTTAATTAATTATTCCATGAGGAAAATCAAACAAATATAGGTTTGTTTAATATTTCCTTTTGGGGTTTCCTGTTTTAACATAGTGAAGGAAATTTTACTTAGGGTAAAATTGGTCTTACATGGTGTACTTGGGTCCATCTAATGATAATAGGTTAGATGACCAAAAAATGGTGTAACACTTTACATGTGGCACCATCATAGCCTCATGAGGTTCCATAAATTCAATCCCAATACTGCTTCATAGTCATCCATCCGCACAATTTTGAAGTCTCCCTTCCAATGCCACCCACTAATGGGCACCTCCACATTTTCTGCAATGCCAATTACTCGATCTGGTGGAGAGTTCACTGCTTTCAAGTGAGCTTGAGTTGTTGAAAATTTCAAACCAATCTTCCTAGTTGTTTATTCCCTAATGCAATTATAGGTTGCACCATTGTTCACCATCATGAGAAATATTGTTCCCTACCCGATATACATGTCCACATACTCCAATTTGTTTCTCTCAGGATCGTGCCATAGGAAAACCTCGACAATTGCTACAACTCCCAATAGTTGCATCATCCCAACTGTCAGTTCCTCTTTATTTATATGATATTGTGTCACTGCTGCTACTATCAGTCTTTAAGGACAATTCTTCACCATGTGGTCCTCTCTATACAACCAACACTTCAGAGGTTTCTTCGCCTTTGGTTTTCACCTACTTTCCAATGATCCTCCTTTGTGGTCTTCTCTTTCGGTTTATCGAAGTTCTCCTTCTTCTCGCCAGTCCCTTCATCATAATGGTCTATCAATCTATCAATTGCAAAAAAATCCTCTTTTAGTGTCTTGATCTTTTTCCTATTCACCTCATTACATGCTCGAGGTTTCAATACAATAATTAAGTTGAAAACCTTGTCCCTTTCCGCCATATCAGTTAGTTCCAAAATTGCACTCGAGAATTCCCATTGATATTCTCGCAAACTTCCTATTTTATTAATGTATTTAATATTCATTCTCACATACCAAGTCTCATATTATGGGCTAAAGTGAGTTTTCAATGCTTCCTTCACTTCTTCCCAAGTAGAGATTTCCTTAGCATCACCATGTGCAATTTGGTCTTCTTTCCTTATCCACCACATATTGGAATCCTTTGTAAGGAATTGAGAAGCTACCTTTACCTCTTCCTCTTCATTAGTAATCCCCAAGCGTTACAATTATTGCTCCATATCCTAATTGAAATTACCAAGTGTTTTTGCGCTCCACACCCAATTATAATAATTGGGTTTTCTTAATTTTCACAGGGGTAGTACCTCCAATCAGTCCCTGTCCAACTACTCTCTTCAATATAGCAATCTTGTTTCAAGCTTCATCAAGACTTCTTTGTAGATTTTTGATCTCTTGTAATACTCAATCCTTCGCAACTTCAAATTTATTGACTACATTCGAAGTTTGACCATACTTCCACTCGAGATATTCATATTTTACCTTGAGGTTCTCATGCTCCTCTTCCTTCTTTGTGAACTTATCTCTAAGTTCATCATTCCATCTTTGAAGACATTTCATCCAAGTGGTCCAATATTTTTTTCATGAAAATTGTTTCGGGATTCATGCTTGATTCTTCTGTAACATGTGGATCCTCCAGGTTACCTGCTATCATCTTTTCTCTTGAATGTGTCACAACCATACACTTCCGTCTTTCACCTTTGAACCTGTAAAAATTTCCCTGCCAAACATTCTAACATCGCACTACGACCAACTACACAATGCCCAAGCTCCAATACCAAAAACAACCATCGTCTATCGTATTCTTGCTTTTTTTCAAAGCCCCTTTTCTCTAAAACGAGATCTGATACCAACTGTCACGTAGTAAATTTGGGTAATACATGTCGAAAAACATCAATAGTATGCATTTAATATTAGTATGAATAATAGTAATAGTAATAATAATAATAATAATAATAATAATAATAATATATTATTTTGTTAAATAATAATAATAATAATAATAATTTACAATACTTATAATTATACTATAATAATATGATAGTATTACTAATATTATCAATAGTATGATAAACCCAAGGGAGTGTTGATTTTATAAACATGAGGGACTAAAAGACCCAAATAATTGTTAATATTATAAACATGAGGGATTAATATAAAACTCTCTGATTAAAATTAAACCCTAGGATTATTATTGTAAAGCCTAAGATTAATATCATAAACCCTAATATTATAAACTCAATACTAAACCTTTATATTATAAACCAAATATTAAAATTTCTTAATATTATTAACCTAATATTAAACCCAAATTTCATAATGTAATAATGTGATGATGAATAAATTGCAATCTAATGTAACATTGCAACAACACTTTTTAGATTGATTATAATATTGAGACAATGTTTTTCACAATGTAACGTTGGATGAATTTTTGTAAAGCCAAGTGATTAATATTATAAATGCAAGGGATTAATAAAACCAAAGGATTATTAATATTATAGACGCAAGGGATTCGTAAACCCAAGAGATTAACATTATTAATCCTAGTGACTAATGTTATAAACTAAAGGGGTTAATATTATAAATCCTTGGAATTAATATTATAAACCTAATGGATTAATAATCCCAATGGATTTTTAATAATATAAAGTGGAGGGATTCAACCCAAATAAATAGCTCAGTTGGTCGAGTTATCGTTGTTAAGTACCTTGCCAATTGGGGGGTCACATGGTCAAATATCCTCAATGACCTGGTGGTTAGGCCCAGCCAGATAAGGCGGTGGGTAGATCCCTTCGGGTGGATCTTCCTAGATTATTACCCATGGATGTAGTGGCCACTCAATGACCATGAACCACAGTTGAAAAAAAAATAAAGTAAAAGGATTGTTATTAAACCATGTTATAAACCGGTATTAAACCTTAATATTATAAACCAAATATAAAAAATCCATAATATTATATACCTAATATTGAACCTCAATTTTATAATGTAACAATGAAATTTTGAATAAATTTTAATATAATGTAACATCACAATAATGATTGTGATAGTGAATGACATATGTTTCTCACAATGTGACATTGGATAGATTATTGTATCATTCCAACATCATGGTATTAAACACTAAATAAAACCCTAAGATTTAAGTTTTTTGTTAATCCCGTAGGAATTAATATTATAAACCAAGGGATTAGTAACATTATAAAACCAAGGGATTAATATTATAAACCCTAAGATTAATTTTAAACCCTAAGAATATAAAATCTAATATTAGTATTATAAACCATAATATTATAAATTATAAACTCAATATTTAACCTTATTATTATAGACACAATATTAAAAATCCCTAATATTGTAAACCTAATATTAAACCCTATTTCTCTAATGTAACAATGCAAAGTTGAAAAAATTGCAATATAATGTAACATTATGACAATGATTGTCAAGTTGATTTTCATATTAAGAGAATTTTTCTCACAATGTGGTGTTGGATACTATTATACCATTCCAGTGTCATAGTATTAAACCCTAATATAAAATCGTAACATTTTAAAACCCTAAGACTTTGGTTTAGTATTAATCCCTTAATTAGTATTATTTAAACCCTCAAGATTATTAATATTATAAAATCAGTGGATTAAAACCCTAATGGATTAATATTATAAACCCTATGATTAATATTATAAACACTAATATTAAACACCAATATTATAAATTATAACCCAATATTGTACCTAAATATTGTAAACCCAATATAAAACCCTATATAAATCTCAAATTAATGTAACATTGAGACAATGATTGTGAGATTGATTGTCGTATTGAGACAATGTTTGTTGCAATGTGATGTTGGATAGATTTTTGTACCAATCTAATATCACAATATTAAATCCAAATATAAATCCCTAACATTATAAAACCCAACATAATAAACCATCAGATTAATATTTAAACCCTAATATTAAACCTCATTATTATAAATTATAACCCAATATTAAACAGTAATATTATAAACCCTAATATTAAACCTCAATTCTGTAATTTAGTAATGCGACATTGAATAAATTGCAATGTAATGTAACATTGAAACAATAATTGTGAGATTTATTTTTATATAAATTATTATATTATGTCATTATATAGTATTATACACATTAGGTATTAATATTATAAACCCTAAGTTTAATATTATCAACCCAATATTAAAAAAACCTAGTAACCCCATTTTCCAATATAACAATGTGACATTGAAAAAATTCAATGTAATGTAACATTAAGATAATGATTGTTAGATTGATTGTCATATTGATTCAATGTTTGTCACAATGTGATGTTGGATAGATTTTTGTACCATTCCAATGTCACAATATTAAATCTTAATATAAAAACCTAACATTATAGAACCCAATGTATTAAACTGTAAGATTAATATTATAAACCCTAATATTAAACCTCACTATTATAAATTATAAACCCAATATCAAACCCTAATATTATAAAAATAGTATTAAAATTATGAATATTGTAAAACTTAATATTAAACCCCAATTTTGTAAAGTTGCAATGTGACATTGAATAAATTGCAATGTAATGTAACATTACAGAAATGATTCTGAGATAATTGCATTGAGATAATGTGTGTTATAATGCGATGTTGGATATAGTTTTGTACCATTCCAGTGTCACAATATTAAACCATCATACAAAGCCCTAACATTATAAAACTCAATATAATAAACCCAAGGGATTAATATTACAAATCCTAAAATTATAAACCCTAAGTTTAATATATTAAACCCTATGATTATAAACCCTAAGATTAATATTATAAAACCAACGATTAATATTATTAACTGTGTCCATCGACTATAAGCCTCTATGATCAACCATTACTAGCCACTATTATTCACTATATGTCACCTATAGATGGAACATAATTTACAAGGTAAGTATAATTCACCTTGGTAGTCATGTTGACTACTGTTGAATATGATTCCCATGTTGACTATTATTGACCACATCAATAATTGTTTTTCTTTTCTAAATTAGGCTACTTCTATTATATCATACAAGTCAAAAAAATACAATTCTCATCCTCCAGAGTTGGCAAGCCAATTCTCCAGGGAAGTATCAGAAGCAAAACAACGAAATAGGGGCTGCCCCAGATGGGGAAACCAACCCAAGAGCGGAGATGATAATGAGCTGCCCATAGCAGGAAACCAACTTGACAAGTTATAATTTTGATACCGAACCATAACAGAAAATAGTACCAAAACATAGGAATTCTAGAAAACATCAGAAGATAACTGGAAAAAGAGACGAGCACCCAAAAATTAGGCTAATAATGAGCAATAATTCTTTTCTGGAGGGATGGGTGGCTCTTCCACAATCTTGCAAACATATTTTGAATCATCCTCCTACTTCTTGGACTTGACGGTCATTGACAGAGGGAGAAACAGTACTTGGGCATTTGGCGAAATGGAGGAAGCCACATGAGTGTAGGCCACGACGTCCTTTCCATCCTCGTCCGAGCTTGAACCTGCACTTCTGCTTGAACCATGACCGCTACTGGAAGTGCTCTGCACAGGCATGGCCTTCATTTTGCGTGGAGATAAGGTTGGAGCAGACTGAATGGTGGATTTACAGGGTTTCTTTTTGGGCCAAAGGCCAGAGCCAGAGGATTTAGGCGGAGATCTAGGGAGATGGAGGGACAAATGGGCGGTGAGATTAACAGGGTCGAACAGGTCCAGCTCCTCCCATTCCATATAGAGATTCACCTCCCTACCCACAGAGGTCGAAGAAGGAGGCCTGGAGGGGAGGCCCCACTCTCCTGCTCTACGACATCGCATCTAGTGCCGTCTCGGCATGGCAGGGGCAAGGGAATGAGAGGAGCACATAGGAGAGGGGCCAACCTCTAGAACAACCGAGGTGCCATACTTCGCGAAGAAACAACCACAGGGAAGCAGAGCAGGGTAGAGGGGTTGAGGCACGACAGAGACGCCAAAGGAAATTTCACAAAGTTGAAGGGAAAGTCGAATGGAGGAGGGAGGAGTGGGGGTGGCTGATTTAAGGGCCATGGGAGTCGGCCAAGGCAGGATGAGAAAAGTTAATGAACAACAGACAAAGGACATCGAAGGGAGGATGGTGGGGGTGGCGAATAAATGAGCCATGCTCCAACATTTATCATGCGTTGGGCGGTCATGTGCAGGCACGTGGGGAGGACAGGTGCCCTACCACATAGTGCCCAAGTGGCTCTACGTCTCTTCATATAGCATCCACATACGGGAACCACATCAATAATTGTTAACCATAGTTATCTTGTGTTAATGTATAAATATTTTAAACCATAAAATAGTCAACCGCATTTATCCCTTGGGTTTATAATATTAGTAATACATTGGGTTTTTTATATTAATCTCTTAAGTTTATTAATCCCTTGGATTTAGTATATTAAACCTTAATATTATAAACTCAATATTAATAATATTATTCAACCCTAAGATTAATATCATAAACTCAATATTAGAAAGATCTAATATTGTAAACCTAATATTAAACCTTATTTTATAATATTAATTTTATAATATTATAATATTAATTCCTTAGGTTTATTAATTTTAAGGGTTTATAATATTAATCATTTAGGTTTATAATATCAATGATCCCTTGGATTTCTCATATTCTTGATAATATCAATAATATTATCATATTATTAAACCTTAAGATTAATATTAAAGCTAATATTGATAATATTATCATATTATCAAACTCTAATATTAATAATAAACATTAAGATAAAACCTTAAGATTAATACAAATTTTAACATTAAGAAAAATCTCAATCTTTGATTTGTTAATTACTATTAACAATATTCTATAATATTTCATGAAGTTTAAATTCTTGCTATTCACTTTTAACTTAAGTAATGATCAATAATTATTTTAAAATTTTGGAAACTAAATTATAAAATAAACAAAGATACAAAGGTAAATAGTTAATGAATATTTAATAAAAATTAAATTTATTTAATCTATTATAACTATTAAATTAAAAATCTAAATAAGCTACTCTAAAATAAACGTAGATTTTTTGGAATTGTAATTTGTAACGTTAAAATTTAACTAAAGGAATTTTAAGGTAATATTTTTTTTATACAATAAAAAAACATTTCAAAATATTTATTAATTGAATTGAATTGATGTATTAATACTTATTAATTAAGTTTATTTATTTCATATATTGAATTGAAATACTTTATTTTAAAATAAAAATAGGTTTTTTTCTTAACTTACTATTTGTAATGTTAAAAATTTAACAAAATTTATTTTAGGGTATTAAATATTTTTTTATAATAAAATAATATTTAAAATAATTTATTAATTAAATCAAGTTTATGCAGAGATCTTTGGTAGTAATCACATAGGTATATTTAATTGACGCATTTCGAACCAACCAGTATGGTTTATATGTCGTGAAAATGAATCACACTAGTTAGTTCGAAACTCATTGACTAAATCTATGCCTATGTAATTACTACCAAAATATCTCTTTGCATAAATTATAGATCACAAAAGCCAAATATAAAATATATCAAATTTATTTAAAAATAGATAATATAGAATTGTAAATTATAATATTGAAAATTTAATTATTTTTTTTAATATTTAATTTTTTAATATAATAAAAAACCTTTCAAAATATTTATTAATTAAATTGAATTTATTTATTAAATTTTCTTAATTAACTGAATTTATTTTATTAATTAAATTAAATTTATTATGTCACCTACACAACCTCAACCTTAAAAAAAAAAAATTAACATATGAATTTTACTTACATAACAAGCTAATACTTTATCAGCTTACCAAAATTTCGTTAGTATTATTATAATTGCAATCATTTAAACCTTATAATTCTATGACTGAGACTTTATGGAAATTGAACATTCGAAATACCAATATGTTAGTTATACTTTAGTGAGATTATATATAATTGAACCGTGGAGTCAACTTCAATGCAAATCTCTATGTCAGTTTTGTTTTTAATTGCATTTGATGGTTTTCGTACCTAACGCGTTAACTGAGCTATTGGAAACTATCTTCCCACATGATGTGCTTGGTTGGAAACCAGAATTAAACACCAGTTAGCCTTTATTAACTTGGAGTTGGCAGTTACAGCAATGGACAGAGGGATGTCCCTCTACCCTTGATCTTCCCTCCAAAGGTTCGATGGTGTATGAGCATTATGGTTCCTTTGGCATAACCTCGGTCTTGCAACTGATTTTCCATGTTGATCGCTCATTCTTGTTTCCCGTTCTGCTAGAGAATAGCTCCACCATAACAAGGGTTCTTCTAGGAATTACCATCTCCGGAAACAGGTAGGTAATCGAAATTCTTGGCTTATCTATAGACTCTTTTAGTAAATTATGTGTATCAGCATAACATCATTGATAATCCCAAATTTCTAAGTTAGTCTGCCACTTTAGAATTTACTGATCTGATTTACCACTCGACATCATGGTAATAGATTGAAAGGTTTTCTCTTTCTTCCGATTCTGGTTATTGACTTGGTTAGTACTCAGTATGGTATCAACCCGCTCCAGAGTCTTGGCTTAAGAAGCTTTTGGGTTTTCAGTTTATACAGAGGTGTTTGTTGCTTAACCAGGTAAACCCATGATCTGGGCTTGCTCAATCTTTGATCTGTAATATTATTTATCTTTTTTTGTTCTACTAGGTTATTAATCCCAATTGAAACTTATGATTTATAGGTCCTCTCTTGCATAAATCCACCCAAACTATTAAGGAAAAACTACGTTCATCTCTTTATTTTCTTTCCTCAGAGTTTATTTACTGCGATTTTTTTAGAAACGAACTCTACAGGTTCAGTAATCCCTTTTTTTTTGTCTCATGCAGGTAATCTCACAAGGTTTTGGGTGGAATTATTTTCTATACACAGGATAAAACTGAGAGCCTTCCTCACCTTCTTCCGTGCTTAACAGGTACTTCTTGGAAATGCGATCTTATTCCAAAATTCCATGGAATGGCTAGATCACCGATACTTAAATTTATGGGAAACTCTGATGTCGGCATCTATTTATCTTTTCTTTTGAAGTGAACTGGGTCTCTATCAGTTAATACCCTAAGGGGTATGCCAGAGTCTACACTTGTTTATTCCATAGTGTAACGCTTATGCAATTTCAAGAATTCTTCAGTTCTGTTACTTTTATTACTGCAACTTTGTAATTTAATTTTTTAAAGATATTCTCAATGTGCATTATTTTTCCACTGTTGTCATTCTTCAAACTGTAAAATTTTCCCTCCTTTTATCATAGTTTGATGAAAATTACTGTTCACTGAAACCCCGGTGTAAATTACTATTATATAAAAGAGTAAAACCATATTATCCAGTCTTTGGCTAAGTTTCTCTCGATGCCTGTCTCTATTAACGAATAATTCCTCAGATGATTTCCTCGCATTATTAGATTTTCTTTTATGATATAGCATCAGTTAACTATTTAACTTAATTTCCTTTTTCTTTCGTAAAAAGAAATACCTTTTTTTTTACTATATTTTCTTCTTGTCTCTAAATGGTCGGTATAGTAACTTTTGTCCTCTAACATGTGTTTTCTCTAAAGTAAAATGAAATTCTATCTTATATCGGGGTTTGACATGCTCACCACAGTGTCTACCAGATTAGTTGTAATGGTAATATTTTCATCAAATGATTCAGGTTCTTGAGATAAAGTATGTACATTATTCCTTTCTGTTTTAGACTATATTTAATACTTAAGAAAAGAAAAATAAATTGTATTTATATCTGATATTTCAATTTTCAGAACCTAGTGGGCATATGCATGTTCTGAGAAATATTTTCCTTCGCTTGTTCTGTTCATATCCTAAATTGTCAATACTAGGAACTACATTGTGAATTACAATTTTCTCAAAAAGATTTTTAAAGTCACATTTATCTAGCCATTCATTCTCAGATTTTATTTCTACTTTTGTTGTTCTATTTTTCTCAACAGCACTAGCATTTCCTCATATAATAACTAAGTAGGAAAGAATTATGACCGGCCCATATCTTTCCATGTATTATCATAGGCAGTGAGAGCAACCAACACAGAACCTTCTCTCGAGGGTTCCGAGTTAACATCTCCCAGCGTTAACAACTATTATATGTGTTACAACTTAATCAGTTCCCTTGTAGTAAAATTAATTGCAAAAAGGAAGAAAACAGAATGTACAAGTATAAATTTCTACTTGATAAAAATACTTGTAAACTCTTGTATGGATCTAGAGTTTAATAACAAACAACTATTTACTTATCTGCTCTTATTACTCTAACTGATTTTGTGCCTCCCTTACATGAGTGAGACTATTACGTCCTCCAACTCTCCCCCAAGCTCCAATTTTGGCTTTTAGTTAACAGAAAACTTCTGGAAGAGAATTCAGGACAATCCGATCTAGTCTCCAATTCCAAAAATTCCAGAAATTAGGATTATTCCACTGGTTAGAACCACTTCAGGAATTTCTTCTCCAGTTTATTTCCTTCCTCAATTACCCAACAGAACCCCCAAAACTCACTGGGATGAAAACTTTGTCCTTAGAGGGCGGGCAACTATTTGAACGGAATTCTGTTCAACTAACTCTCAGATCTTGAAATTACTTTACCTTCAGTCTTTTAATTTATGGAGCCAATTACACAATAAATTTTCATTAATCAAAATTAAATCCTTATTCATAGTATTTTGTTTTGAATATAATAATAGTAAATGTTTAAAATATTAACAAATAACTTAACCAATAGATAATGATTAAACCAGTGGTTACAACTTTCCCCCGAAAGTGAACACCGTCCCTGGTGTTCTCATTCTGCTTCTGCAAAAAGTTCAGGGTAGGCTTCCCGAAAAAAACCTTCATCCTCCCAAGTAGCTTCTTCTGGGCCAAATTGATGCCATTGCACTTTAACCTGGGCGATGGCTTGTTTCCATAGCATGATTTCCCTGCGATTAAGTATACTGTGAGGCTCGACCATATATTTTCTATCCAGATCGACCTACAAACAATGAGCTTGAATTAGTGTTACTCATAAACCTTATCATCTTTAATCAATCTGGTGTTCATATTCTACCTGACTATTCTGCCAATGGATTAAGTGCTTTGGATCATGAATGTATTGTTTCAATAACGATACTTGAAAGACATTGTGCACTCATATATGACTGGGAAAATCCAATCGGTAAGCCACAAGTCCTACCCTTTCCAATATTTGGAAGGGGCCACAAAACCTGGGAGCTAAGTTGGTACAAGATGCCCATCTCAAAGTAATTTTCTTCGGCTTGATTCTTACGTATACATGGTCTCCCACTTCAAATTAACAATAAGTCCTTTTCTTATCTGCATACACTTTTTTCCTATCTTGATTTGCCTTAAAATTTTGTCGGATCTTCTTTACTTCTATCTCCATTTCAGCTAGCATATCCGGTCCAAGCATCAACTTGGTTTCTGTGCTACTCTAGTTAATAGGATTTCTACTCTGTCAACCGTATAAGGCTTCAAACGAAATCATCTTGAGTGACTCCTGATAATCGTTATTGCATGCAAACTCCACTAGGTGTAAATACACTTTCCACATAGTTGGTTGTTGCATTACATATATACATAACATGTCCTCCAAAATTTTATTCACTCGCTCTGTTTGTCCATCCGTATGCGAATGGTAAGCAGTGTTGAAGTTAATTTGAGTCCCCAAACCTGTGAACAATGTTTTCTAGAATGCTGATGTAAAATTTACATCCATGTTAGATATGACAGTCTTTGGAATGCCATGCAATCTAAAAATCTCTCGCATGAATATATCTGCTATCTGCACCGTCTTATAAGTGGACTGCATGGGTATAAAGTGCGTTGACTTGCTCAATCAATCCACCACTACCATTATTGAGTGATTATTCCTCTTTGACCTTGGTATTCCAGTGATAAAATCTAATGATATCACCTCCCATTTCTATTCACGTACAAGTATAGGCTACATCAGCTCGACTAGGTTTCGATGCTCCACTTTCATTTGCTGGCATTCTAAACACTTGTTTAAATATTGTGCAATATTTCTCCTCAGACCTGGCCAAAAGTAATTATTTCATAATGCAGTTAACATCTTCTGATAACCAGAATGTCCAGTGTAATTACTTTGATGATATTCATTCAAAATTAATTCCTTCAACTCCATTTTGTTTGGAACAAAAATATTCTTTTTGAAAGTTAGCAACTTATCTTTATCAATTTCGTAATCAGCAGTTTTTTCTTGGTCTTTGAACTCTTTTTCTTGTTGCCACATAAACTTATATTCAGGATCTCTATCTACTTCTGCTTTTATTTTCTCTAGAAACCTGCACTCAACCTGATTATAATATAGTTCATAAACACCATGCAATTTTCTGCTTAATGCATCAACTACTCTGTTCTCCTTACCTTTTACATGCTGCATATCAATGTCAAATTCACTCAAGAAGGAATTTCACATTGCCTGGCGAGAACTGAGATTAGCTTGCTTAAAATAGCTAGTTGAGCTACTGTGATCAGTTTGAAGCACAAACCTTTTTCCATGTAATGCCTCCATACCTGGAGCACATGCACTAGTGTTGTCAGCTCCAATTCATAAGCTGAGTATCATTTCTCATGCTCTTTTAATTTTCGTGACTCATAGGAAACCACTTTACCTTCTTGCAAAAAAATCGCCCCAACTCCTTCTTTGCACACATTTGTACAGACCTCAAACTCTTTGTTAGGATCAGCTACCCTTAACACCGGAGCAGTAGTTAATAATTCCTTCAATTTCTCAAAATTTTCATGACATTCCTTTGTCCATTTAAATATATTTCCTTTCCTTTGTAATGTGGTGATTGGAAAAGCGATTTTTGAGAAACCTTCAATGAACCGCCGATAATAACTAGCCACTCCCATAAAGGATCAGATGTCTGCCACATTTTGAGGCACTTTCCATTCCATAATCGTCCTGATTTTTTCAGGGTCCACTACAATACCTTCAGCAGAAACAACATGTCCAAGGTATTGTATTTCTTCCTTGAAGAAATCACACTTGCTGAACTTTGTGTACAACTGATGTTTTCTTAACATTTCCAGCACTATTCGCAAGTGTTCTTTGTGTTCTTCTGCATTCTTAGAATAAACTAAAATTTCATCAATAAATATTAACACAAAATTATCCAGGTAGGGATGAAATACACCATGCATTAACCTCATAAAGGTTTTTGGTGCATTTTTCAATCCAAAAGGTAGCACCACAAATTCATAGTGTCTGTACCTTGTACGAAAAGAAGTTTTATGTATGTCTTTGTCCTTTATCCGGATCTGATGGTATCTTAATGTTAGATCTATTTTTTAAAACACTGTCACTCCCTTCACTTGACCAAATAGATCATTGATTCATGGTAAAGGATATTTTTTTTTCACAGTCAGTTTATTAAGCTAGCTGAAATCCATGCACATTCGCATAGTTTTTTCTTTCTTCTTCAAAAATAGCACAGGTGCTCCCCAAGGAGATACATTTGGTCAGATGTACCCTTTATCTAATAATTCCTCTAACTACATCTTCAATTCAGTTAATTCAAGTACACTCATTTGATAGGGCGCTCTCAAAACTAGTGATGCTCTAGGTACCAATTCAATGGTGAAATCTATGTCCCTTCTTGGTGGTAAACCCGGTATTTCCTCCAGAAATACATCCTTAAACTCATGTCCTATTGGTATATTCTCTAATATTGGAGTATTCTCTTTAGAATTGGTAAAGCCCACTTGTATGGCATACAAATGGCATCCCTTCCCCATGCACTTGCCCATTTGAGATGATGTGATTGGACACAGTTGTAAAGGTTTCTTTATCCCTTGAATTTCCTGGTGGGTTCTATCCTACATTCTATAATAGATGATATTTTCTTTACATTCTACCATTTTCAAGTTCTTCTCTAACCAGTCCATGCCAAATAGCACATCATAAGAACCTAGAGGTAGTATATTCAAATCCATAGTTAATTGTTTTTCACTAATTTTTAGTGCACATTTCGGTATTTTGGCACTAACTTTCCTCTTAGCTCCAGTAGCTAACTATACTAACAATGGGTTTCTAAATTTCTGACCTTGTAATTTACAAATTTTACTACTTTGGGACTTAAGTAGCTTAAACCTGCACCTGGGTCTACCAAAATAGAAACAGGTTGAGATAGAAATTTACCTTCCACTTCAATCATTATCGGCTGGTAGTCTGCTTGCCAGTCTTCCAGTGTTGCATTATTCCTGGGTATGTTTCTGGAAACATCACCCACTGTCGAGGCCTCCTGTAAATTGGTAATTGCCTCACTCCTACCTCGTTGTGGACATTTTTTGTAATAGTGTGCCTCACCATACCCCCAACACTATAAAGGTGGCTTCTGGTTCTGGGTTTATTCCGGTTTGCTAGAGGCTTCTATGGGTTTATCTTCTACAGGCCACCTTATTCTTTGATAATTCCTTCCAAATTTTTTGCTAACTGAGCTTTTGGCAGCAATTTTAAAATTCTTGGTTTTGTTTCTTTTAAAACCAGAATTGCCCTTATTCTCTTTCTTTGCCTTCTAGTTTTCTTTTCTAATTGCCTCATCCATAGTCTTAGGATTTACAAACTCAATACGTTCTTTCGTATGAGTCGGCAAACTGCTCAGGAACCCCTACACTTTAGCCTTTTCATCTCTTAAATAGGAAACATAACATAGTAAGGAAGTAAACTTAGTGATGTACTCATCCATTGTCATTTTCCCCAGTTTCAAATCATGGAACTCTCTAGACTTTTCATCATAAAAATGTTCTATTAAGTATTTATCTTTAAAATAATGTTGGAATGCATCCCAAGTTACATCCTGGTCATCTATACTTTGGACTTTTTTTCACTTCCTCCCACCATAAGGTGGCTTTCTCCCTTAGCTGATAGATAGCTAACCTGGCTTTAAGATTACTGATGTATTCATACACTTGGAAATACTTATTCATGTTTATCAGCCATGCCTTAGCCACTTCCTCCTCTACTCCATCAAACATAGGAGACTTTATTTTCTGAAATTCACCTTGCAGCTCTACCTTCTGTCTTTTCACTTCTTTCTGATCTGATACATTATCTGATTCAGCTTCATTATAGTTCTTATTTCTATTACTACGCCAAGACTGACTTCTTTCCATTCTCTCTGTGTCATGATCTCTTGTTTGTTGTTCATTTCTCTCCTGAAACTCTCTATTAGTACTTGGCTTCTCATTTCCTTGATTCTATTTGTCGAAGAGGCTTTTTAATATCCTCTCCCACTCTTGCATCAAACGTGCATTATCATCTCGCACCCTCTCCATTTCCTCTTGTAACTTTTGCACAGTGTTTAAGAAAATGCTAGTTTGGTGCTACTATTCCTCCAATAGCCTATTGGTTTTCTAGTGGTGCTCCACACCGAGCTCTACCCACATTTATGGGTTCATTTCCATTCAGGGTTGTGTTTCCCTGACTTTCGGAGGTGGCTTATATGTTGGCACCCTACTCATAATACCCTGTTAACTTATTTTTCTCTCTGTCCCTGTGTACATCAGAAATACACAACTTGAAACATTAATTTACCCATAGGGTCCCAATGTACAAACGCTACTATGATACCATTTTTCACCTACACAACCTCAACCTTAAAAAAAATACACAACCTCAACCTTAAAAAAAAAAATTACTTCTGAATTTTACTTACATAACAAGCTAATACTTTATTAGCTTACCAAAATTTTGTTAGTATTATTATAATTTCAATCATTTAAACCTTATAATTCTATGACTGAGACTTTACGGGAATTAAACATTCGAAATACCAATATGTAAGTTATACTTTAGTGAGATTATATATAATTGAACCATGGAGTCGACTACAATGCAAATCTCTATGTCAGTCTTGTTTTTAATTTCATTTGATGGTTTTCATATCTAACGCATTAACTGAGCTATTGGAAACTATCTGCTAGTGTGATGTACTTGGTTGGAAATCAAAATTAAACACCAGTTAGCGTTTATTAACTTGGAGTTGTCAGTTATGGAAATGAGCAGATGGATGTCCGTTTTCCCTTAATCTTCCCTCTGAAGATCTAATGGTGTATGAGCATTAGGGTTCCTTTGGCATGACCTCAGTCTTGTAACTAATTTTCCATGTTGATTGCTCATTCTTATTTCCCTTTCTGCTGGAGAAGAGCTCTGTCGTAGCAAGGGTTCTTCCATGAATTACCATCTTTGGAAATAGGCAAGTAATCGAAATTCTTGGCTTATCTATAGACTCTTTCAATAAATTATGTGTATCAGCAGAACCTCATTGATAATCCCAAATTTATGAGTTGGTCTGCCACTTTAGAATTTACTAATATGATTTGCCATTTGACATCATGGCAATAGCTTGAAAGGTTTTTGATTTCTTCTGATTCTGATTATTGACTTCGTTAGTACTCGGTCTGGTTTCAACTCACTCCAGAGTCTTAACTTTATAAGCTTTCAGTTTTTCAGCTTATACAAAGGTGTTTGTTGTTTAACCAGGCAAACCCCTGAACCGGGCTTGCTCAATCTTTGATCTGCAATATTATTTATCTCCTTTTGTTCTTCTAGGTTCTTAATCGCAATTGAAACTTATGATTTACAGGTCCTCTCTCGCATAAATCCGCCCAAACTGTTAATGTAAAACTGCATTCACCTATTTATTTTCTTTCCTCAAATTTTATTTATTTCGATTTTGTTTCGAAACAAACTCTACCGGTTCAGTAATCCCTTTTTCCTGTTTGTCTCATGCAGGTAAGCTCACAAGGTTTTGGGTGGAATTCTTTTGTAATACACAGGATAAAACTGAGAGCCTTCCTCACCTTCTTTCGTGCTTAACAGGTACTTCTTGGCAATGTGATCTTATTCTGAAATTCTGCGGAACGAACAGAACCCTGATACTTAAATTTATGGGAAATTCTGATATTGGCATATATTTATCTTTTCTTTTGAAGTGAACTCGGTCTCTATCGGTTAATACCCTAAAGGGTATACCAGAGTCCACACTTGTTTATTCCATAGTGTAACGCTTATGGAATTGCAAGACTTCTTCAGTTCCGTTACTTTTATTACTACAACTATTCAATTTAAGTTTTTAAATATATTCTCAGTGTGCATTACTTTTCCACTGTTGTCGTTCTTCGAACTATAAAATTTTCCTCCGTTTTATCATAGTTTGATGAAAATTACTATTCACTGAAACCCCGGTGTAAATTACTATTATATAAAAGAGTAAAATCATATTATCCAGTCTCTGGCTAAGTTTCTCTCGGTGCATGTGACCATTAACGAATCATTCCTCAGATGATTTCTTCAGATTATTAGATTTTCTTTTATGATATAGCATCAGTTAACTATTTAACTTAATTTCCTTTTTCTTTCATCAAAAGAAATACCTTTTTTTTTACTGTCTTGTCTTCTTGTTTCTAAATGGCCGATATTTTTGTCCTCTGACATGTGTTTTCTCTAAAGTAAAAGGAAAGTCTATATTATATCGGGGTTTTATATTCTCACCACGGTGTCTACCAAATTAGTTGTAATGATAATATTTTCATCAAATGATTCAGGTTCTTGAGATAAAGTCTGTACATTATTCCTTTCTTTTTTAGACTATATTTAATACTTAAGAAAAAGAAAAATAAATTGTATTTATAACTGATATTTCAATTTTCAGAACCTAACGGGCATATGCATGTTCTAAGAAATATTTTCCTTCGCTTGTTCTATTCGTTTCCTAAATTTTCAATACTAGGAACTACATTGTGAATTACAATTTTATGAAAAAGAGTTTTAAAGTCACATTTATCTAGCCATTCATTCTCAGATTTTCTTTCTACTTTTGTTGTTCTATTTTTCTCAACAACACTAGCATTTCCTCATACAGTAACTAAGTAGGAAATAATTATGACCAGACCATATTTGTGTGTGTATTATCATAGGCAGTGAGAGCAACAAACACAGAACCTTCTCTCGAGGGTTCTGAGTTAATAACTCTCAGCGTTACCAACTGTTATATTTGTTAGAACTTAATCAGTTCCCTTCTAGTAAAATTAATTACAAAAAGGAAGAAAACAGAATGTACAAGTATAAATTTCTACTTGATCAAAATACTTGTAAACTCTTGTATAAATCTAGAGTTTAATAACAGTAAACTATTTACTTATCTGCTCTTATTACTCTGACTGATTTTGTGCCTCCCTTCCATGAGTGAGGTTATTACGTCCTCCAACTCTCCCCCGAGCTTCAAGTCTGGATTTTAGTTAACAAAAAAACTTCTGGAAGAGACTTCAGGAAAATCCGGTCCAGTCTCCAATTCTAGTAATTCCAAAAATTCAGAGTACTCCACTGGTTAGCACCAGTCTAGGAATTTCTTCTCCAGCTTATTTCCTTCCTTAGTTACCCAACAGAAACCCAAAAACTCACTGGGAAGAAAACTTTATCCTCGGAGGTTGGGCAAATGTTTGGACTCAATTCTGTTCAACTAACTCTCAAATCTTGAAATTACTTTACCATCAGTGTTTTACTTTATGGAACCAATGCCAAAATAAATTTGCATTAATCAAAATTAAATCCCTGTTCATAGTATTTTGTTTTGAAAATAATAACATCAATTGTTTAAAATCTTAACAAATAACTTAACCAAGAGTTAATGATTAAACCAGTGGTTACATATTACTTTCAAATATTAAATTAATTAAATTGAATTTATTTATTAAAGTTTATTAATTGAATTAAATTTATTCGATTAATTAAATTAAATTTATTGCTTTCAAATATTAAATTGAGTTTATGATGATGACGATGGTGGTGATTAACATCAACTGAGACTAAATTTTTCTCTATCCAACCTAAAGAAATGAATTATTTAGTTTTTTTTTTTTTTTTTTAATTGTACTCCTATGCTCAAAGAGCTTGTAGAGAAACATCCGGAACTTGTTATAATTTTGACATGTTGAAAGTCTAAGAAAGTCTATTAAATTGAGTTTATGTATCACTATTGAATTGAGTTAATTAAATTAAATTTATTTATTAATATTTAGCAATTAAATATTTTTTATTTCAAAATATACTCAAAATTCATTTCATAATATTTCTAATTAAAATTAAATTGGGTGAAGAGTCATAAATGGTCCTAGGTTAACTTGAAATATATATTGTTGAATTTTTTTAACGTATTAAATATTTTTATATAATAAAAAAATATTTCAAATAATTTATTAATTAAATGGAATTTATTTATTAATATTTGTTAATTAAATTGAATTTACTTATTAATATTTATGAATTAAATTGAGTTTATTTATTTCAAATATATAATTGAAATGCTCTATTTTAAAATAGACATAGATTGATAATATAGAATTGTAAGTTATAGGTTGAAAATTTAACAAAACTATTTGAAGTATTAAATTTTTTGATATAAAAAAATGAAAATTAAAACATTTATTAATTAATTGAGTTTATTTTTTTTAATATTTTTTTTAAGTCATAACTTTTTGCTAAAATAAAAACTTGTAAAGTCATTACTTGAGATTTTATTAGTGTTACCTCAGTTGGGTTTGTTGACCAATGTCATGAATTCAGAGTAAACATTCCAAAAAGATAAAGAAACCAAAGTCTCAAAGACAACATGTGCCAAAAAAATGACAAAATGAGAAAAACACCAAAACGCATACTTAGTTATCATAGTTGATATTAACTGGTTTGTATGGTCCCATCCCAAGTGAGGAGGGCGGAACACAAAGCTTATGTGTTGTTCTAAGTGAGCCAACTAGGTTTCCATCTACTCCATCTTGTCCAAGATTCCCATATACTAGGGCCACACCACCACCACTCCCACTCCTTCCCGAAGTTGACAATGGAAATATTGAATTTGCGCAAAAGTTTCCATGACAGCTTCATGTTCCATGGACTTTTTCCATGGTTTCCATCTGTAGTTTCACTTATGGCCATGGAGGGCTAGAGGTTGCACACGAGGAATTATCTCTCCTCCGTGGT
The DNA here is from genome assembly GCA_034641835.2 of Pinus albicaulis. Taxonomy (NCBI): domain Eukaryota; kingdom Viridiplantae; phylum Streptophyta; class Pinopsida; order Pinales; family Pinaceae; genus Pinus; species Pinus albicaulis. Next base: position 1,543,974,086 of record CM076575.1, read on the forward strand.
GTTGACTGATGTCTATGATGTGGCTTTTCTTAACACTCATGCTTGGCCCCCGTTCCCCCTCTTTTGGTAGCGACCATGAAGTTGGGGTTGTGCTGCCAATCCGCTACCACCCCCTTCCATTCGGTACTGACGACAAGGTTGGGATTGTGTTTTCAATCCTCTACCACCCCCTTCCAACCGGGTACTTCTGCGCAGTGTCATGTGCATGCAGATCATCCATGTGTATACCATGCACATCATCCACATGTTAACCTCATGCAGAATCAGGCAGAAGGTCTGGCTCAACCCCCAAAGTCCTGCGGCTTTCCAACCCATCGGAGTATTTTAAATATTAAATTGAAATACATTGTTCTAAATACCTTATTCTAAAATGGACATAAATAATATAGAATTGATTAAATTATTTTATATAATAAAACTCATTTCAAAATATTTATTAATTAAATTGAGTTAATTAAATTATAATTATTTATTAATATTTATCATTAAATATTTATTATTTCAAAACATAAATAAAAAGCATTTCAAAATATTTCTAATTAAATTTAAAAGTCAATATTTATTGGTAGCAGAGTCATAAATGGTCATAGGTTAGGTTGAAATATATATATTATTAAATTTAAAACCATAGTTAAACTTTTAAATAAAATGAAATTGAGGCGGTTTTTAAATTTTTATCATGATATAAATAGATTTAAAACCAACCTTATATTCCTTAAACCAACCTTATATTCCTGAAAAATATTGTGTTTATGTTTATACTTTAAATTAAATTGAAAACATAAATAATAATAATAATAATAATATAAATATTATAATATTAAACATTATATTAATCTCTGGGATTTTGGAAAAAGTGTTGTATATATTTATTTTCATGGAGTAGAATTTGGGCACAACCTAAATTGTAGAAATTAATGTGTAGATTCTAAATTGCTCATGAAATTTACTAAATTACAAGATTAGAAACTACTATATTGATTTACGAAAGAAAATTCATTATTGAGAACACAAATCAGTAACATGCAAAAGGAAACATCACACATGCACAAACATTTATTTAGGGAAAGAAACTACTCAAAACCCTTTACTATCTGTATTGTGTTAATCAAAGAATATGGATGAATACATTATGCTTGCTCAATCTTGAGCACAACCTGCACCTGCATCTTCTATCCTCTTCCTGACTGACTCAACCTGACCAATACTTTTTCAAGCCTCCAAGATCATATTTCCTTGTGTTGTTCATTGAGGAATTAGCCCCTACTTTTTCAAGGAAATATCTCAATTGGATTGTGCAATTATTGTAGTCTCATTCTTTGACTGCATGCACCACTTGTACACCTTGGATTATCTTACAAATGATAGTACACTCCCTTGAACTCCAATATCAACTACTTGAATTATATGAATGCATTAATTATTTTTGGTTGATTTATCAATTAACTGAATGACTACTAAGTGTGATTGAAGTTACACTGCACAACTTTACCTTTACTAGTGTCTACAACTGATGGAACTAGTTTAACTGACAATAACTCAACTCAACTGAAATAGATTTCTAGAAATTAGAATTCAATCATACTGAAATGAACTCAAGTGTCTCCAACTCGAATTAACTAAGTGACAAGAGCCATGTCACCTCAGTTAACTACCTCCAAGTATTCTGCCGAATTGAAATTTCAATTCTAATCTAGTTTGACCAAGGGAAAGTCAAAACTAGATTTTCTTGTTACATTTTCAACACTCCCTCTCAACAAGAAAAAGATTATTTTACCCTAATCTTGCCTCTATGGAACTCGAATTTACCTCTTGAAAATTGTTTTCTCAAGATGTCTACATCTTGTTCCTCTGTAGAAATGTACTACAACAACATGATTTTCCTCTACACACAATATCGTAGATGGTGATACTGGATATCTATGTGCTTAGATCGATCATGAAAAAAAGGCTTTTCAGAGAGCTTGATGCAACTCTGATTATCACAGTAAAGTGGAGTAGGATCCATCATCTTACCTAATAACTCAACACGAATCTTTCTCATTCATATAGCCTCACATGTTTCTTAACTGGAATCCATGTACTCTACTTCTGCTGAGTTGAGTGCCACAGATATCTGCTTCTTATTGTACCAAGAAACCAATGTATATCCAACATTGAAAATTCCTCTTGATGTTCTCTTTCGGTCAGATGGACTTCCTGCCCAATCTGCATTTTTGAAGCCACATAGCTTCACTCCCTGTATTTTTATGTACCATAGTCCAAACTTAGTGGTACCTCTAAGGTACCATATAGCATGTTTAGAAGCAATCCAAAATAATTTGGTCAGTCACACCATGGCTTGGCTATACTGTTTAACTGCATAAAACATGTCTGGTTATGTGTTCACAAGGTACATGAGTGAACCCACCAACTCCCTATACATGGTAGCATCCACTTCCTCACCTAAAGTGACATCCTCCTTCCTCTAGTTGGTCACTAGAGGAGTCTCCATGGGTTTGCATTTTTCCATGTCGAAATTCTGAAGTATCTCGTTGGCATACTTTCCCTGAGATACAAAAAGTTCCCCTTCTCCTTGCGATACTTCCAAACAGAGGAAATAGTGCATGAGACCCATGTCCTTCATTTCGTACTCTCTTGTAATGTTGTCCTTGCAAGATTTGATAAGTTTTTCATCACTGGAAAAAATCAAGTCTTCAACATATAAGACAATAATCAGTAATTTTACTTCTACCAAAATGTTCTAAAGGTTTACATCCGCTTAACTTTTGGTGAATCCCAAACCGGTGAGGTAGCTATCAATCCTAGTGTACCAAGAACAAGGTGCTTGCTTCAACCAATACAATGATCACTTGAGTATTCATAGATGTGATTCTCTGTTGAAGGTCTTAAAACCTTCAGGTTGCTCAATGTACACATCCTCCTCAATAATTCCATTGAGGAATGTTTTCTTCACATCCATTTTGTGGATCTTCCACCCCATCTGTGAAGCAAGAGAAAGAATTGATCTGATGGAAGAGTACCTTTCTACCGGAGCAAAGGTCTCCTCGTAGTCAATACCTTTGACCTAAGAGTACTCATTTTCCACAAATATGGCCATTTGCATCTATATTATTTCGTCTGCTACATGCTTTACCTTGTAAATCCATCTTAAACCTACCACTAATTTGTCTACTGGTCCTGGGACCACTTCCCAAACATTTTTCTGACAATGGAATCATATTCCTCTACCATAGCATCAACCCATATAGGCTACTCTATTGCTTCCTCAAATGAAGATGGTTATGTATCTACTATCTCAATCATTACAGCCATGTAGAATTGTACCTATCCAGTGACATCCTCTTCTTATGTTGTGTTGTGGGTGCTCCCACATTTTCTCCAACATCCTGCAATAGTCTATCAACTTACTTTGTTCATGTCCTTCCATCTCTGGATGTCTCTACTTGAGTGGTTGTCTCCATTCTCTTCTCCTTTTCTTGTGGTTGCTTCACAACTTCTCGAGGTTCTTCCTTTGGAGTCAAAATATCTTGATCTTCATGCAACTAAAGGTCCCTCTAAATATAACACCTCATTGCATTCTCCTCATCGAACTTCACATCCCTTTGAAAAAATTTCCTTATAAGGGATGGCAGTTACAAACGATAGTTCTGAGGTGTATCATTGTAACCCATAATTATACCCAACTCTACTATTAGCTTCAAATTTTTCCTTACTTCCTTGGAAACATGGCAATATATTGATGCTCTAAAAATCCTACATTGTGCCAAATACGATTCTTCAGTTAAAAATATTCATACTCATCCCAAGAATTCAATGATTACTCTGGTTCTAAAAATACACTTCTATGTTGCATGCTTAAGCCCACAAGTGCATAGGTAGGCCTTGGTCATGAAACATTTTCCTTGTTTCTCCCAAAATACTTATGTACTTCCTTTTAGCCACCCCATTTTGTTGTGGGTTGTGGGGTGTTCTGAACTCTCATGCAATGCCTTACTTTACACAGAAATATTAAACTCATTAAACATGTACTAGCCTCCGTTATTGCTCCTAAGAGTCTTCATTTTATTTCCAGTTTCTTTCTCAACAAGTGCTTTAAATTCAAAAAACTTGGAGAATGTCTGGTGTTTCTTCTGCATGAAGAAAATCCAACACTTTCATGAGAAATCATATAAAAATATAACATAATACTTGTGTTTGGTAGTGGCGGATGTCGAGAAAGGTCCACAGACATCAGAATGGATCCTTTGAATTAGTGCATGTTCCATGTTGTCCCGATCATTGAAGGTGGATTTTAGGTACCTCCCCAAGGTACACCCTTTGCATGTATCCTATTGCTCTGGTGCTCCTTTGGGGAGGCCAATGGTGATCTATTGGATGATATTCAAATCTCCATTATGCAAATGGCCAATTATTTTATTCCATAATTCACCAGAATCTCGGCTCTGCACCTTCTCTACCTTTGTGCTCAAAGAAACATAGTATTCCACATCCTTTTTATATATCTTCTTCACTCAAACCCCGATTTTCTTTACTTGTCCTGTGGGGATGTGTCTCATGAATTTCTTTGCTTTATTGAATATCACATTGTATTCGTGGTATTCCAACACCTCAATGGAAACCAAATTCTTCTTTAGACCCGGTACAAACATCACATCCTTGAGCCTGAGAGGGGAGCTCGACTCCCTCTCAAAGGTAATTGTTTTAATTCTAGTCATGTTGTACCTTCCATCATCTCCCATATATATATATATATATATATATATATATATATCTTTCTCCTCAAAGTCACTGGAAATTTCTTTGTTCCCCGCCATTTGGAATGAAAAACCACTATCTAGATACCACACGCTTCCCATCATTTTTTTTCCATGCATGCAATGAGGGTGAAGTAAATTTCGAATTGTGAAGCCAAAGCTTCACTTTTCACTCCTCCTGAGGTCATTTTTCTTGCCTTCTTATGCGGACAATCTATGGCATATTGTCCAAATTCATGACAGTGAAAGCACTTGATTCTATACAAGTCTTTCATCTTGCCTCCTTGACTAGACTCTTGATTTTGATTGGGTTTTATTCCCTTTTCCCTTCTTTTCGTTTCTATCCAAGGCACCAATTTCTTCATCCTCACCCTTGGATGAAATCCCATCTCTCGTATTTTTTCCCATTTCCGCTTGTACCAAATCAGACCAAATTCGTTCCCAATTTTCTAGTTTCTCCCTCCATTTACCGAATCTTGGTAGTTTTGATAGCTCTTAAAAAGGCCTAAAAGGGCTAGGCTCACCAAATCATCATTTGATACTATGACACCAACTCCTGCAAATTCATCATGAAATTGTGTGAACCTGCTTAGATACTACTGAGTTAAGTCATTCTTCTGCATCTTGATACTTTGAAGCTTATCCTTGAGCACCAACTTAATGTGGTCGCTACTATTCTGGAATAGATTTGTCAATGCTTTCCACATTGCATACAAATTCTCTTTCTCGTCGATATTTGAGACAATATGGTCTCATACTTCCTCTAGTATGATTCACCTTTCCTTGGCTACACACTTCTTCCATTCTACTAGATTATGAGTATCAGCTGCTATCGATCTTGGAATGTCACTCTCAACAAATTCCTTCAACACATTATCTTCCAACACTACCTCCATGCGGTCCTTCCAAGAAACATAATTTAAGATTCCCTCAAGGGCATACTAGAGTCTTAGTCTATAGAAATCCATCCTTCCACCTCTGAAGAATTGATCCTACAAATCCGATCCTCCTACAAAGAAAACTACAAAATATCTTCTCTACTGCCAATCTATCTCTAATACCATATAGAAATTAATGTGTAGATTCTAAATTGCTCATGAAATTTACTAAATCACAACACTAGAAGCTAATGTACTAATCTACGGAAGAAAAATCACAATTGATAAAACCAATCATTAACATGCAAAAGGAAACATCACTCATGCACAAATATTTATTTAGGGGAAAGCAACTGCTCAAAACCCCATATTATATGTATTGCATTAATCAAAGAATATCGATGAATACAATATGCTTGCTCAAGCATGAGCAAAACGTGAACCTGCATCTTCTATCCTTTGCCTCACTGACTAAACCTAGCCAATACTTAGCCAAATTTTCAAGCCTCCAAGCTCCTATTTCCTTGCGTAGTTCATTGAGGAATTAGCCCCTATTTTTTAGGGAAATAGCTCAATTGGATTATGCAATTCCTGGATGCACGTTATTTCACTGCATGCACCACCTACACAAATTTGATTAGTTTACAATTGATAGTACACTACCCTTGAACTGCAATATCAATTGTGTAACTTGAATTATCTGAATGCATTAGTTATTTTGGTTTGATTGATTAGATAACTGGATGACCAATAAGTGTGATTGAAGTTACACTACACAAATTGATCTTCCGCTAGTTTCTCCAACAATTGGAATTAGTGTAATTGACAATAACTCAACTTAACTGAAATAGATTGCTAGAAATTAGAAATCAATCATACTAAACTGAACTAAAGCGTCTCCAACTTGAATTAATTGAGTGACAAGATCCATGTCACCTCACTTAAATACTTCCAAGTATTCTGCTGAAATTGAAATTTGAATTTTAATCTAGTTTGACCAAGAAAAAGTCAAAACTATATTTTCTTAATGCATTTTCAACAGAGATTATGGTGAATTTAAAATTTTTATCGAGATATCAATAGATTCAAATTGAAAGTTATATTTCTTAAACCTTCATGTTAGTTACATGAAGAAGATTAAGAATATGGTTGCTTTTGTATTTTTGTTCATGCATTAAACTAAATTGAAAACATAAATAAATAATAATAATACAAAATTTATAATATCAAACGATATATTAATCCTTGTGCTTCTGCAGAAAGCGTTGTAGAGACTACATTTTTGTAGTGGAATTATTCACATCCCAACAAATATGATTTTTTTACTCTTCAAATCAATATTATGAAGCTAATGAATATTGTTAAAGACATGACAAGATTAAAGACCTAAGCCACCTTAATGTATATGTCCGCGGGATTAAAAGATTTAGACCTAGGTGACTTTAAGTGTGCATCTACGCGATTAAAAGGGTTGGAGTTGGGTGACTTAAGTATGCATCTGCCATATTAAAATACCTGGACTTGGGTGACTTAATTTTTCATTTGCCAGTATAGAAGGCTCCATAGAATTTTAAATTTAAATTTATTGAACACATGTTTGCACATCCCATACATAATAAATACACTTATGGCATAGTCGGAACGGGCCGAGCTGAGATTCCCTTGATCAACATATGTTTATCCCTGGATTAATGTAACCCACGGTGTGGCCAACAATATATTATGCACAAATATACAACACGATTTGGCATACAACTATATATTAAGGTTTTGGAAAATGTAAATATAACACAGTCGAAATACTGCATGCAGCCAACTTACAAGATTACAAATATATTTCCATGATTCGATGCCTTACAATATTCCTCGCATGACCCTCTCGCCTGGAAAGCCTCTGCACAATATCTAGCTTCATCCAATGAATGTCGATGTGTATCAAAATTTCATTTCACTAGGTTATCTGTGTTGCAGAACGCATCTCTTACTGGTACCGTGATATGATTTGTTTAGGAGCAGGAGTTACGCAAAGTTTGATATCCCTATATTATAGCGAGCTTAGAGACATCATTGTTATAAACATGAAAAAGTCACCCAAGCTCGTCTTCTAGACTTGCACAGGGAACAATTGGCCTTTGAAACATCTAAATTGACTTTTCCCTCGTCTCTGCCTCTACTACTTTCTGGTTATCTTCTGCCTCTGCTACTTTTTGGTTATCTACCTTGAGGACTCAAAATTGAAACTGTTGGTGATGGACACATGTTGGTGATAGATAGTTAATTAAGAATCTATAAGAAACTGTTGGTGATGGACAAAATATCTATAAATGAATTAATTAAGAATTAGGGTTTAGTTAATGTTTTGAACCATTTAATATGGTTTATTTTCGAGACAAGGTGAAAAAGCTAATCCATCTTTATGAATAAATAGTACTGATGCAACATTTGTCAGATATAGCCGTTGAAAAACTAGCCGTTATTGAATTAGTTAATTAGTTCATTAGTTATTAAGAGAATTAATAAAAATTATAAAAAAATAGGTGTTAAAATTTTATATTTATTGAGGGATTAATGAATAATAATAATAATAAAATTTATTATTAAATATTTTAATAAAAAAATAAAATTGTTTTTCTTTAATTATTATTATTATTATATTCCATTAAGATAATATATATTATATTATAACTATAAAAAAATTTAGGGGAAAGAATAAAGATAACATTAAGATCAAAATATACTAAGGAAAAAAGGTTAAATGAAGGAAAAGAAAAAGGAAAATAAAAATAATAAAAAAGACGAGTTAAAATCTAAAAAAGGAGGAAAACAAAGATAAAACAAAGTTAAAACAAAAAACTAACAGAGATCAAATGCAACAAGAATCTCAACGAAATGGGGGAGGAGTCATCTAGAGAGAGCCAGAGTCTAGCTCTTACTCAATTTCCAATCAATTTCCAACCATCATCTGTGTTGAGATTCCTAACATGCCTCTCAATCTCAATAGTCTCTCTAAGCTTCCTATGGTGGATCACTTTCACCATAGGAAGCTTAGAGAGACTATTGAGATTGAGAAGCATTTTAGGAATCTCAACACTGATGATGGTTGGAAATTGATTGGAAATTGAGTAAGAGCTAGACTCTGGCTCTCTTTAGGTGACTCCTCCCCCATTTCGCTATGATTCTTGTTGCATTTGATCTCTGTTAGTTTTTTGTTTTAACTTCCTTCTATCTCCTTTTTCCTCCTTTCTTTAATTTTAACCCCTCTTTTTAATTATTTTATCGTCTTTTTTCCATTTCCTTCATTTAACCTTTTTTCCTAAGTATATTTTGATTTTAATACTATCTTTATTCTTTCCCCTAAAATTTTTTATACCCATAATATAATATATATTATCCTAATGGAATACAATAATAATAATAATAAAATTATCCTTTTATTAAAATATTTATTAATAAATTCTTTTTATTATTATTCATTAACCCCTTAATAAATATAGAGTTTTAACAACTAAATTTTTTTATAATTTTTATTAATTTCCTTAACAACTAATTAACTAATTCAATAACTACTATTTTTTTAACGGCTATGGGGAATGTTACATCTATACTATTTATTCATAAAGATCCATTAGCTCTTTCACCTTGTCCTGAGGATGAAAATGTTACATCCATATTATTTATTCATAAAGATCGATTAGCTTTTTCACCTTGTCCTGAGGATGAAAATGTTACATCCATACTATTTATTCATAAACTAAATCCTAATGATGTGATTAATCGGAAAAACATTTATCTACATTATGGATCACAAAAGTCTTATATCTAACACAATTACAAATTATTTAATGACATCATCTCAATATATAACACATCAACCATTTTTATTTTAAAAAAATTAATATGTGTAATGCTCAACATGAAATGGTTGAGTGAAATCACTGTCGTAAAAGATTTATTAGACAAATCCACCCTAAGTTGAAATAGATACGATTATGGGCATACGAATTTAATTATAAAGGTTATAACAAGATAAATCTATTTTTGTATTTTTTTTCCCATTGGTATAGAAAAAAAGTAAATAAATATATTTTTTATATTTAAAATTTATTTCCAACCATATAAATTAAATGATTTAAATGGATAATGAATAAGACACTTACTATAATAACTAAATTATCACATTGTTTTAAATTATTTTTATTAATTAAAAAAACTAATATATGAGTTAAATATATACATATTAAAAGAATATGTAACAAGTTTCTTAACCATGGAGATTCACTAACACTTTAACATAGAAAATCTATAAATAGAATTTTTTATAAAAATACTAGTCAATACAATAAATTATCAATACACATGCTAAAAAACATATAGCTCATTTTGTGATTTAGCTTAAAAAAATTGTTGTGTGTGTCTTTGTTAGTTTTTGTAGCAGCCGAGCATATTTCACTTTCTACACACTTTACTTTTTATAAAGTTAGAAAGTGACTTTTTATATTAAATGGCTAAAAAGTTACTTTTTATAAAGTAAGTTTCACTTTATAAATTTGTGTCATTTAAGTGATTTAATTGGGCCCAATGTGAAATTAAGTCATGATCATTGATCTTGATACGGTTAGATTTAATCTCATCCATTGAAATCTAGATTTATGGATTTTGTTCATTAAATATAAATAAATAAAAAAGAAAGAGTAAAAAGACACACCATTCTTCATAAGATTTAGAGAAGAGGAGAAGTTTAGGAAGAGAAATTGGGTTAATGAGAAAGAAAGAGCAGCCTCTGCAATAGCTGAGAGACGGAACGAATCAAGCAACATCAAAATCGATGTAGGTACAACACAAAATTTGAGAAGTTATTCAACATTTAATGCATAAAGACATGGTAATAGAGGGTCGGTACAACACATTTAATGTGCATGCCATACAACAATGGGCATGATTTTCAAGGGATAATTGAGCGTGAATTTCGAAGGCTGTACAAAAATTATTTCTGAGAAACTAGACACGGTTTCCAAGGAAGCTTGGTCACATAAATTGAGGAGATGATGCAACACAAAATTTTAGGAAATTAGGGCATAGTTTCCCACGGAGATAGGTTGTATTAATTTTTTATTTGATTGAATTAAAAATTCTTTAAGAAATAAAAATTCACTTGTTTAGTTTTTCTTCACGGGGTTTTCCATGGTCATTTAGCCAAAAACATGTGTTAAATTTTTGGATTACTTGTCTTATTCTCATAAAAAGTGAGTAGAGTGAGTAGAGTGAGTTCATGTGTTTTAAGTTTGAAAATATTTATGTTTATTACACCATCATGAAATATGTTGGGTTGGGATTTAAAATTAATATGACTTTATTAACTTGAAATTGAGTTGGGTTTAAAAGTAGTTTTTCTACATGGTATCTCAGCTAAGTTGGCATATTTGTTAAGAATAGTAACAAGTATAGTAACAAATTAAACATGATTTTGTGGTTGAGAGGGAGTTGGTTTTTACCTTTGGACATATTTGAAACCTTGTGTTGGTTAGCAGGTCAATGGAAATATGGTTAAGGGTGGATAATAAGCTTAATGAGCTTAATAATTTTAGCCCATGGTAGGAGTGGTTTGTATTGGTTCTTCGGGAGTTTGAACTATGTGATATTGTTGACAAGATAATGACTCCTCCCATTGATCCAGTAAAATTGGATGATTTTCAAAAGAGGAATGTGAGGGCCAAGAGGCTCCTTTTAGATGCTATCAAAAACCACCTTATTCCCCATGTTTCGTGCAAGCCTTATGCTTTTGAGATGTGGGAAACCTTAATTAATAGTTTCTAAAGCACTTGCCCCTTGGACCCCCACCACTATTTCTTTCATTTTCCTTAGTTGAAGCACAATTTACTATTTTTGGCAGTTTTTCAGGTCTTAAACTTCCAAAGTCGTTTTGAGGCCATAAACGATGTTTTTTAAGAAAAAGGGCATAACCCATAGGTAATTTTAGGGGTTTTTAGTCGAAAGTTTTTTTCCTTGGATAAACCTTTCAAATGAGGTACCACACGTATCAAATAGAGATAATATGTCAAAGTTACGACCCAGGGAATTTCATGTACCAACTAACCCTAATGGGGCCCTCAAAATTTTTTCGCTTCATCTCCTAGGGTTATATTTTTAAATGTTTACGATTTTCCATTATTTCTCAATAATAAAAATTCCTTCATGCCTCATTGTAACATAGTTTAAAATGCAGGTAGTCATCACATATCTTCTCAAAGATAGTTTACCATCTTCTGAGCTAGTATATTTCCTTTCTGCATGTAAATAGTTTTAGTATTTATTATTAACAAATTGAAGTTCAGTTTTCATTGTATCTCTATGTTTTTGTTTAAGTGTGCATTCTATTTTATTCCTGCATAAATATGGATCAGTGGTATCAAAGAAGTATTCTCTTTTTTTATCTTTATATATATGCACCCAATGAGGTCCAGGTATAAGGAGTTAGGGCTTGAAAGAAATGAAAGAAGAGGGAGTACGAGATCCTTTCAAAATATTTCTCGAAGAATCCCTCAAGCGACAAATGAACAAGATGATGGATAACTTTTCCCAGATCCTTTAGCAAGATTTCAGTTGGTGAAGCATCTTCATCCAACATCCACCTAGGAAGTGCCACTCCCTTTAAGGTACAAGTAAACTTTGACATTTTGAAGGGAAGATAAACCTTTAAGGTACAAGTAAACTTTGACATTTTGAAGGGAAGATAAATGCATATGCCATAGATAAATGGTTAAATATTTTGGAAGGATATTTTTTGATTCATTATTTTTCCAATAGGGAAAATATTAATTTTGCACTTCTCCAAGTTCCCCCCCACATTGGACAGGTGGGAAACCTACTATGAGCAAAGGGACGAAAGGGAACCCTCACTACTTTCAGCTGCACCCACTTGGGATTCTTTCGAAGATTCCATCAAGGAACAATATTACCCTATCAGGAGCTATGAATATAAGTACATAAAATGGACCACACTATGGTAGGGAAGGGACCAAGATGTGCCATAGTTCATAAATATTTTTCACACCCTTCGCACGAAGTTGGGTATAAAGGATTCTCAGTGGCATCTTGTACTCAAGTAACGCAACTATCTACACAAATAAATCCAGGATGATATGGATTTCCTCGCCATATCCTCGCCTGGAATCACATATCGATATATTGTCAAGATCAAGCAGATATTTAACTAGAAGAAGTGATACTTTGGATATGTGAATATAAAGCAAGGGAAAGGAATCCCAAAAACACAGAATAAAGGACAAATCCAAGGTATGGTGACCCAGGACAACCCATCCAAGACGCAAGAAAATAATAACACCATGAAGACAAAGAATGACATAGGGAATTGGTGTGAGCTCCACAAGAGTCCCACTCACAACAAAAGTGAGTGTTGAGCCAAGAAATCACTAGTGGCTGAGTTGAAGGCTTCAAAGTGAGATGCATGTTATGACTCTAATTTAGACTCTGAAAAGGGGAGTAAAAAAGGGAATAATATTATTGATGAATATCCTAATTCCACTGTTGCCACCACCAAGGTCCAGAAGATTGAGCCCAAAGATCCAGAGGAAATGGAGCATCTCTTCCACTCATAGATGTGGGTCAAGGGGTCTCTGTTGCAGTTCATTTTCGACAATAGGAGCCAAACGAAGCTCATCTCAGCAGAGGTAATTAAATGGATGGGCCTACCAAACACACCACAACAACAACCATAGACCATTGGGTGGCTCCACCAAGGATAATTTCTCCACATGTTTAAATAGTGTCCCATTCCCCACAACATCAAACCCTTCACAGATGAAGTAATGTGTGATGCTTCTCCTCTTTAAGTTTGTGATGTATTATTAGGCTAGCCATACTTGTGGAAGTGTCATGTTGTATATGAGTACAGGCCTTGCACTGTTATTATTACTTTGGGAAATAAGTTATATAGGATACTGGAGGTAGCCCCACCTACCATCGTCTCTTTGATCTCTGCTAAGAAATGCAGTAAAATCATCTCCCAAACAAGGAATTTTTTTTCTTTTTGATTCACTCTCAATGTAATGGGAATATCATGGTCACATCCATGACCATAGGTAATATTTCCTCCATGTAGCAGAAGCAGGTGGATAAGGTTATGGAAGAATATAGGTACATCTTCTCCTCACCCATAGTGGTACCCTTGCACTATCAAGTCAAGCATTTTATTAATTTAACTCTCAAAGAACCTCTACCCAATGGGCCGATATACTATTGATCCATTCTGGAAATGAAGATATCAAGCAAAAAATAGAGGAGTTACTGCAAAAGGGGCACATACGACCAAGTTGGTCAAATTTTGGGAGCCTTATTGTACTCGTACAGAAGAGTGATGAGACATTGAGTGTCTACATTAATTATCAAGCCCTAAACAAAATCACTGTCAGGAATAGGTATCAAATTCCACATATTGATTGCCTTCTTGATGAGCTCAAAGGGGCCAAGTATTTTATCAAGATTGATTTGAATTTTGGCTATCACCAAGTTCTAATAGAACCCACAATTATACAGAAGATTGCCTTCAAATCCAAGGAGGGAATTTTTGAATGCTTGGTCATGTCTTCCGGGTTGACAAACTCCCCTACAAATTTTATGAGGCTGATGGATGATGCCTTGTGTCCCTTCACCATCTCATCCATGGTTTTATATATGTACGACATCCTCATCTTCAACAATAGTTGGGAAGAGAACTTGCAACACATTCAATAGGTCCTTCAAATATTTTGGTAGCACAAACTTTGTGCCAACCTAAAGAAATGCACCTTTGGCATGAGCCACGTCCAATATATGGGTTACATCATAGATGAGAAAGGTGTGCATGTGGATCTGGCTAAGATATGAATCATTCAGGATTGGTTATCCTCTACCATTCTAAGAGAGCTTCGCAAATTTTTGGTCCTTGTCAATTTTTATCATAGGTTTGTGTTGGGATTCTCCCATATCACTTAGCCTTTAAGTTTGGTTACCAAGTGCGAAGTGAAAGTAAATTTTTCTTGGTCCGAGTCCCAACAGAAGGCATTTGTTGACCTGAATCACAACCTCTGCCCTGCACTTGTGATCACATTTCTAGACTTTCAACAACCATTTGAAATTGAGAAAGATGCCTTCGACTATGTTATCAGTGTATTCCTCACTTGGCACAGGAATCCGATGGCCTAGCATAGTAAGACACTTTCTAATACAATTCAAAAATACCCCGCCTATGATAAGGAGATGTATTCTATCGTGTGATATTTCTTGTAATGGAAAAATTACATTCTTGGGAAGGAGGTCTTAATCCACACAGATCACCAACCTCTTCAGTTTATACAGACACAAGGGAAGTTGCAGAATGATCGCCATAAAAAATGGTCTACCTACATGAAAAAATTATACTTGAATATTAAATACAAGAAGGGAAACACCAATCATGTTGCAGAAGCACTGACTGCAGTTCTCAGCTCTTGTGGCCAAAAGACCTCTCGATGGTCACAACTATACAAAAATAATCCAAATTTTTCCACTACATACCAGTTGCTAGTGGATGGAAAGAAAATTCTAGATTTACACCTCTAGTACGCATTATTATGCTACCTATTCCACCTTTGTGTTCCTTCAAGCGAGCATGCCAAGATGATTTGGGAGGTGCACTATAGTCAGGTCGTGGGACACTTTGGCGTGGAGAAAATTATGGATGTACTAAAAAATTATTTATATTGGAAAAAAATACAACAGTATGTTGGAAATTATATCAGATCCTAAACTACATGTGCCATTGCCAAGCCAACCATCAAGAAGCACGTCCTGTACACTCCTCTTCCTACTCCTATCCAACCCTGGGAATCCATCTCCATGGACTATATGTCTAGCCTCCCTTCTACCAAACATGGTAATGAATGTGTAATTGTGGTCATGGACATATTTTATAAGATGGTTGTATTGGTGACCTACAAGAAAGGTATTATAGTAGAGTACAATGACAAACTCTTCCTTGAATGAGCATGGGTGAGTGATCTATCAAACTATTATGTCAGATCGAGATAGCAGGTTCTTGAGCACATTCTAGTTGAGCCTCTGGAGATTATTGGACACCAAGCTCACAAAGTCGATTGCATTTCATCCCCATAATAATGGCCAGATATAGGTTGTCAATAGACTGATAGTGCACATACTATGCATATACAATGCCAAGCATCCACAAACTTGAGATGAGTGTCTTCCTGATCCAGATATTTTAGTTCATGGATGCATACAGAATTTCATAAAAGAGTGTATAACCAAGTAGCTTAAACACATAAAAAGAAGAAAAAATCATAAGAAAACATGATATCAGAAACACAAGACGATTTTATTACAAATTTCACCTAGTGTGGGCTACGTCTTCAGGGCATGCTCTATGTGGAGAGGACTCTTTTCATTAAATGGAAGAAAAAATGAATTACAAGGAATTTTACACAAATGACACCTTATACCTCCACTTTTGGTGATGGCATGAAAATGGAGACCTTGGCTAGAGAAGCATGCTCCACGATTAGATTCCTAGTGAAACATCATGAAAATTTGACTACAAACTTGTCCCGATATGACACTGGCACTTTTGGACCCCAAAGGAATCTTTTCAGCATCCCAAAGACTCCCCTCTTCAGGGTTCTGCCCCTTGTAGCCGATCCTAGTTCTTCCGCTCTGCTCCTCTTCTAGTGGGACGAATGGAAACTCAATAAGGTTTAAATAAAATTCGTGGGGCCAACCAACCAACGTTGGGTCATTGTCCCATTCGTGGTGGTGGTAGATAGTATGGTGGAGGGTCAATTTCAAAACTCATTGCACCCGAAAGTTGGATCGAAATTGTTTTGGCATTTATTTTATAGTCAGCAGTTGTTTGAATTCCAAAGCTGCCTGTTGGCAGGTCGACCCACATGGGTCGAGCGGGTTGAAACCATATTGGCCCCATATACAAGGCACAGTGGTATTCAAAGGTTGGGTGGGTCCGTAGGTGGGTGGCCCAACCACCATTATTATATTTAAATATATGCAATGTCATTGTTGATCGGGGTCGGTCGGGTCTGCCAGGGGTGGCCCTCCCTCCATTTCTGATATAATATAATTCAAATTCCTTGGGAGGGGTGGCAGGGGTGGCGGCCTGCCACCCCATATATATTAATTTTTTTTTGTTATGATATAATTGGACAGAAATTTGGTGGTGTTTTTTAAGGGTTATTCGGAAAATAAAAGAGGCGACACCTTCACCCTTTCGAACCACCATTTTTTGTGCACCACCCTTTCACCAAATTTTTGCCTCGTTAGTGGTTGCCACTTAGCCTAGTTTGGCCATAACTTTAACCAACTATAACTTGAGCATACTAGCTCAAATTTTAGTGTCTCTCATACTATTGAAATCAATATGATGAGCTCTATGATATGGTCCTGGTTTTACTTCCATTTGATGACTTTAATTTTTTAGCTATGTCAAGGCCACTTCTATTTTTGGAGCCACTCGGATCATTCCTCCCCACCAATGAGCTTTCTAGCCACCAAAATCTTTATAAGTAAATTGGAAAGTGAGGGAATTTCTCCCTCACTTTCTCTGTTTCAATCCATCGAGCCTTACTTCGATACATTTCCTTGAAACCAATAGAAAGGTACTCCACGTCTCCTAATCGTGAAGTCCTAGTCTTTCTTTCAAGAATGATGTCCTCAGGTATATTTTCCAAGTATTTAGGTGAAAATTCATCCAATGTAGGAACTTTTCCAACCCCTTCATTGTCCATGATAAAAGGAGGTTCATAAAGCTTCAAATTTTCAATGTTCACCACTGAATACACTTGCATGTATGTTGGAAAATCGATATGAAAAGAATTCCCTCCAATCTTATATAATATGGTGAATGGGCCATATCATATTGGTCTCAACTTCTTTCCTTCCCCTTTCATCATGTATTTGTTGATTTGGAGCCACACATTGTCTCCAACCTGAAATTGGTGATTGACTCGGTGCTTTTCATGTCGAGCTTTGTATCGAACTTGAATTTTCTCCAATTGCTCCTGCACTGCCTAGTGAATCATCTGAATCCATTAAATTAAATCACATGCTTTGTCCCTATCATGTTTCCCAATGGAATCTTCATCTCTCCCAAAGATCATGTCTAATGTATCCTTTGGAAAATATCCAAAGCATGTCTCTAATTGTGAGCTTTGAGTGGATGAATGCACTACTCAATTGTATGCATGTTTTACATAAGGAATCTACTCATCCCACAACTTGGGATGCTTGCCACAATAGCTTTGAAGTAAGTGGACCAATGTGTGGTTGAAAACCTATGTTTTTCCATCGGTCTATAGATGAAATGGTGTGCTCCTCCTCAGCTTAGTGTCCATCATTCTCCACAAACTCGTCCAAAACTCTCCATGAAAGCGAGAATCTCGATCAAACATAATGTATGTGGACAACCCAAAATGGACCGAAACAAATTGAAATAAGAGATGATCAGAATACTCTGCAGTGACCTGCTTCTTACAAGGCATTAAGACACACATTTTTCTAAATTGATCCACAGTGACATACAAATAGTGATGACCTCTCCTAGACAAAGGAAAAATGCCTACAAAATCCATTGATACACCTTCCCTTGGATGACTTGGAATAGGGAGTGGTGTGTAGAGCCCTAATTTTCTATTAGAGGGCTTGCAAACTAAACACAACACACCTCCCTTTACATTTCGAGTCACAACATTTTTCATGTGAGGCCAATAAAAAAACCTCTATAAACAACAAAAAGTTTTTTGTCTACACTAAAATGACCTGACACAAGAGAGGTATGTGTCTCTCTGATTACATGTATCCCTTCATTGGTGTGTATACAAATTTTTCCAAGATGGTACAACAATTTTCCCTGCAAGTGATAATTATCCACCTCCAATCCATGTGCTAGTTTTGCATAAATCTCCTTAAAATCATCATCATCAACATACTGCTCAACATAACTTTCAAAATATAAAGAATCATTTTGTAATGTTATAGATGCAAAAATATGAGGTTGAGAAAGCATATCAACCACTTTGTTGCGGATGCCCTTATTGTATTTTATTACCAATAGAAACTACTGGAGGAATCCCATCCATCTCAAATGACATGCTTGTTGAAGCTTGGTTTGTGATTTGAGGTACTACAAGGGCTAGTGATTTGTGTGAATCATGGTCTCCTTATCAATCAAATAGTGCTTCCACCTCTTCACACTTTGAACCAAGGCATACGACTCCTTGTTATCTGTGGGATAGTTCACAACAACTTGGGTGAATGTCTCTGAATGGTAACATACAAGTTTCTGTACTACATCAACACTGATCCCATCGCATGTCCACTGGAACTTGTCTCGATATCAAAAGGATGTTGAAGGCCAGGTAAGGCAAAAACTGGTGTGATACTAATCTTCTCTTTCAATATATCAAAGGCTTTTTGTTTCTTTCCTCCCCACTGAAATGTTTTCTTCACACTCGTCAATGCATGTAAGGGGGATGCAATGACAAAGAGGCTGGCAATGAACCTTCTCCAGTATTTTACTACACCCAAAAATCTATGAACCTCTGTAACATTGGTGGGTTTAGGCCACTTTACAATCACATCAATTTTATAAGGATCTATTTTTAGTTGTCCAACTCCGATAATGTGACATAAGTAAACCAAAGAGGTCTTAACAAATTCACACTTACACATTTTGGCATACATTTTTTAATTTTGAAAAAAATAAAGCACATTTTTAACATGACTCACATGATCTTCCCATGTCCTACTATAAATAAGAATGTCATCAAAATACACAAGTACAAAATCATCAAGAAAAGGCTTGAAAATATCATTCATCACCCTCATAAATATGGCTGGAGCATTGCATAGTCTGCTCATGAATATGGCCGGAGCATTGCATAGTCTGAATGACATTACTAGCCATTCAAATAACCTCTGTTTTGTCTTGAATGCAGTCTTCCATACATCATGTTTTGCAATCTTGACCTAATGGTAGCCACTGCGAAATTCCATTTTTATGAAATAGACAACATTTTTCAATTTCTCTAACAAATCATCAATGCGAGGGAGAGGGTATCAATTCCTCACCATTATTTTGTTGAGTTCTCTATAGTCTACACACATTCTCCATGTGCCATCCTTCTTTGGCACCAACACAATAGGTGAGACACATGGAGAAGAACTTGGTCTTATGACGTCTTGGTTCAGCAATTCCTATGTCTATTTCTTTATCTCCTCCATCTCAATGGCTGACAACCTATACATACCAATGTTGGGTAAAGGATAATCATGTTGCAAGTTAATCTCATGTTATATCTCGCGCTTTGGAGGCAACCCACTTGGTTCCTGAAAAAATCCATCATAGTTAGAAACAATTTCATAGAATTCCATTTTATGATTGGGATTGCAACCTTGGAAATATTCATATATCTCCACATATTTTTATCTCACAACCATGAGCACGCGCCCTTTTATGGAATTCACCAACCTCTTCATCTGACCTGCACTTACAAGACTGCCACTGATTTTTGCATGATGAGCTCTAACAATGTATTCCACCTCATTTTTCGTGAGATGATACTTTTTTTCATGTCAAAAGAAAAATTCTTTCCTATCATACAAATATGAACCCCCCAATACCATGCCATACATATCCAAAGGTACAACATCAAGATCAACCTCATCTATTAGTTTGGATGCAATCACAAATCTAGCCTTACATTGTTTGGCTACATGTAATTTGGATTTATCACACACCCAACCAAGAGGGTAAGGTTTCAGATGAGGCTTGGTTTCCAACCATAATGTCTTAACCAAGGATTCTAAAATCATGTTTAATTGTGAGTCCAAATCAAACAAGGTCTCCACTTTATTATGTTCCATTATGACTCTAATGTAGAACAATTCAGTCCTATTTCATTCATTAAAAAGAGACTCATTTGAAGAATTTTTACTTGCATGAAACTTACAATTTTCATTAGCATGAAGAGAAAGGTTTCCTTGTATGCCCATTGTTGTGATATGTGTACTGGCACTGGAATCGGATCCAAGGTCCTATGGCACAACTACCACCGTCTTTTGCTTGTTCTTCCCACAAAATATCTTTGCTTTCAAATCTAGATGCAACTTCCAACAATGTTCATCATCATGGTCTTCCTTCTTTAAATGTGTGCAAGATGGCTTTTCTCCTTCCTCCTTGGTTTTAGTTTCCTTCTTGTCCTTTCCCTTGCCTTTTCCTTTGAACTTGCCATGATGAGGTTTGAAAGATGATTTCTTTGGTTGCTTTTCCTTGTCATTATTTCCCCTACTTTCAAGGTGAATTACATTAACACTTACTGCATCAATAGTAATAGGTTCAAAGAATAACAAAGAATTCATGATGAAACTATGTAAAGAACCAATATACCTTGTTATAGTTTCCAGTAAATCAAGTAGAATGTTCAAATTCAAAGCTTGTTTTCTAAACTCTTCTGTGAAGCTTTGTACATTTTGACCCTTTCCTTGTCTCAAATATTGCCATTCCATTAAAGCCTTTTATCGATAACGCAAAGGATAAAATTGATATTTTAATGTAGAAAGAAAATTGGACCAAGAAGAAAGGAGATTACCCAATTTTTTAATGCATTTCTACAACTTGTTATGCCACCAAATGAGAGCAGTTTCACTCATCCAAAGGGATACCAATTGGATCTTGGCCTCATCCTCCTCGATCTACTAAATCCAGAAACAAAACTCGATCTATCTAATCCAATTATTTAGTTTCTCTGCATTACATTCTTCATTATATGTGGGCAAATAAAACTTTACATATAGCTTTAAAAATGGCTTATTAGATGTATTTTTATGGTGTCTGTTAGAATGATGAGAAGAGGAAGAAGAAGAACTTTCACTAGTGGATGGAGAGGGAGGAGGCTCTTCTCCTCCACCTCCATGGTATATTGATGCATGATCATCAGGCTCTTTCTTCTGATGCCTAATTTTCTTCTCATAAGTTTTAAACAACTTATCAACTTTCTCTATCATGGTAAAGAAGATATTGCGATAAATTCACTCTTCTTCCACTCGTGCATCCTCATATACCATGTTCCATATTCATGGTGCACACCCCAAATCGGGATCAAAATATTTGATTTTTCTTCACCTCTTTCGCGCTTGTCCCTGGTTAGCATTCACTCATGCAACTCGCATCAAGAAGACCTACTTTGATACCAAAATTGATCCAAATATTTTACTTCATGGATGCATACAAAATTTCATATCAAAGAGTGTATAACCAAGTAACTTAATGATCTGAAAGGAGTGTATTAGTTTTATGGTGCTAAGTGTCCTTTCAGTAATAAAAACATGTACAATTTGTTTCCATTTGTTTTCTTAAGGAATGAGTGTTTAATCCATGAAACATAGATGAATTTGTGAACTTTAAGCATGAAAATAAGCGTAAATAACACCATACATCAGTGTATAACAGAGAAAAAAATCACACATAAGTTTTACACAGTAGGCATGATGAAGAAGTTCACCCCTCTTGGGCTACATCTGCTGGTCTCGCCCAATGGCATGTCCCTCTTTGTCATTATGCTCAAAATTGAAAATTACATGTGTTTATAGGCCTCTAATGGCTATTTTATCTGCACCAATGACTCCAGAATTCTCAAATTAGTTTAGGTAGACTCTTGTTTCACCCAAATTGGTCGAAAATTCACCTCTCAATGCATTTTTCCCAATGTCGGCTAGAATAACTCCACCAAAAGTGGAGAACTCTACTTAACTGGAGTTAAATTAATGGACTTCCCTAAAATTAGGGGCGCACTCCAACTCCACCATTCCTCAACCGTTGGAAATTAATATTACGGTTAGGGCGGCCACATGCGCACCCTAACCTTAATGTCCACCGCAACTCTCGGCGGAACCCAAGCAATGGACCATGGTAAGTTACATTAACCACGTGATTTGGATAGCGCTGGGGTCTCGGTCATAGCCGTCGGGTATATGGTGGTCGGGGCTGGCCGATTTTTTTATCCGTCCAAACTATTTTTAAATAATATAATAAAGCCATAGACTTATAGTGCTAAGTAACACCCGTAGAGAAGCTGGAAATCCACGTCTGCGCCCACACTCGAGGTCTCGGGGTCGACTCCTGTGGCCTCCAACAAAATTTTACCATACCCTCCTGAGGACACGTGGCAGCCTTTGGGCTTGCCACGTCTCTCATCCAACAACGCAAATAAATAATGTACAAACCTCATTCAATGGTCAGAAACACATCTCGTACAATCAAATCAATGGCTCAGATTCAAACATGTGGTGCAATTTGATTGGTTGTGAGAAAAGGGAATATTCCCTAGAATATGCCATCTGCTGACTGTACCTGTATGTTGACTGGGCATCCCAGTCACAAAAATTTAGTTGTTTGGGAAAACGAACAGAACTCGATATCTTCCTCATACGACACTGGTTTTTCGAATCGTTCACGGCACTAGAATTGCAACGACGATACCTTTCCGGTTGCTCAGGTTCAGTATAGTTTCAAGCACTTTCATTTTTTAGCATAACACATGATCTCCTGATCACACCTCCCCACTAGGAAGCTTTTGGACCCCAAAATCTCTCTAGATTACTGAACATGAAGATGAGGAGACTATGTCCCCACTCTTCCAATCTTTATCCACTGAAATTTCCCTAATTTCATTAATTGGAGCTTTTCATGAAAAGACAATTTTTTCCTTGATTCCGTCAACCATACATTACTGTCTTTGACATTGTCATGCTACACATTTTCTGAACTTGTAGAACAACAATCTAACTTTGTAGCAAACATCTTATTTCTACATTGGTTTATAATCAAATGAAACTTGGAATTTTTCTCACCTTGCACTCTGTTCTTATGGCGATTTTTTGTTGCTTTTGCTTTGAACTTGTGTCGACTCTTGACCAAGTTTCTTCGCCATTTTACCATGCCTTTCAGAAACCATAAATGAAAATTTATGAATCATGTGCCTTCTTTGCCAATTTTCTTTGTCCACTCTTGGACCTTTGCAACTTCTTGCATTGAAACCTTGTTTTTAGCACCGTTCAACACCAATGCCGACTGCTACAACTACCTATCATCTTCTTTCAAAGACAACCTGCTTCCAAACTAAAACAACTCATTACATACATTAAAATTTGTTTGAAAATGATGATGTAAAACATCTCTTTGTTTAATGATCATCAATGTCAAGTTTTGTCTTGCATTGACTAGCCTCTTCATTTGCCCTACATTAACTAAAGAAGTGTCTAGTTTCTTATGATGAGCTCTCACAATATACTCCTTGCCATATTTTAATAAATGGTATTTGTTCTCATGGCGATGGAAGATTTCTTTCCTCTCATACAAGTAAGGGCTTCCCAACACCATACCTGTTATATCAAGCGGAACAACATCTAATTCAACTGTGTCAATGAAATGTGTAGTTATTGCAAAGCACAACATGAACTTCTTTGAAACCTATAAATTTGCATCCTTACAAATCCAACCAAGTGGATATGGTTTCAGATGTGGAATTGTCTCAAGATTAAGTTTCTTGACCAAGTCTATAAAGATTAAATTTTCATGTGACCCACTATCAAACAACGTGTCAACCTTGATATGTCTAGAAATGACCCTCACATGAAACAGTTCAATTCTCTCTTCTTCATTTGGAGCTTGTATGTGACAGTTAGATATACTAGAACTGGGTTTAGTTTCAATCTCTTTCCCCTTCATGTTCTTTAGTCCCATAGCTATGATTTTTGTTTCATCTCCTGAATCTGACCCTAAATCTTGTTCAACTATTGAAATAGTTTTTCCTTTCTCCTTGGCTTTCTCTTTGCCTTTCAAACTTTTTGGTTTCAACTCTAGATGAAGTTTCCAACAATGGTCTTCATCATGGCTAGTTTTAGAGCAGTTTTTTCAAAATAATTTTCCCTTCTCTTTTTTGATATTTGCATTTCTCTTTTTCTTCCATTTTCCTTTAAACTCATTTTCCTCATTCTCATCTAAATGTGTGGCTTGTACACAAACTTCATCTAGGCTTGTCGGGTTAAACATGAGGATAGTATGTCTTGGGTAGGTATGTAAGCCTCTTATATACTTGAGCAAAGTGTCTTGGCTCTGCAAATCTACTCCTAATAAGAGAGCTCTTTTGATAAATTCTTGGGTGTAGTCTTGTACATTTTTTCCTTTCAATTGTCTAAATTTTTTCCAGTTCATTATGGCTTTCTGCATGTGAGCTCATGGATAAAACTATTTTTTTATTGCAGTAATGAAATCAGTCCATGATAGAATAATCTTACCATGTTTTTTGATCTCCTCCTTTGTCTTGGCTTCCCACCAAACAAGAGCTTCACCTTCTATCCTTAATGAAGCTAGTTGGATTTTAGTATCATCATCATGAAAATTTTGGATTCTCAAATAGACCTCTAATTGCCTAATCCAATTATCTAGCTTTTCTGCATAGACTTCACCATTAAACATTGGAATTTAAAACTTAACATCAAGTTTTAGAAAAGGAATTTTACCAGTTTTCTTTGACTTGTATGGTTGATGTACTGAAGACAAAGTAGAGGATGATGAGGATGAAGATGAGGGTGATGATGGTGACTTTCCACTATCTCTATTTCCTCCATTTCCCTTCTTTGATTTATCTTCATCATTATGGCCTCCTGATGATCCCTGACCTTCCTTGTAAATTTTGGACGCTTCTCCTTCTAGTCTTTCATTCCTTTCTTGATAAAGGACTCTCACCATTTCAGTCATGTCAAGGAATTATTTCCTGAACACTCTTTCTTCTTCTTTGGGATCCACCTCTTCATGGGTTTCTTCTTCTCCTAGAGGCATTCTTATTGCTTCTTCTGCTTCTTTTGGAGGTGAGCTAGGTGGTGGAGAATGTGAAAATATTTCCTTCCTTTGTTGTGGCTCACTTTGAGAACCTCTTGCTTCCACCAATTTGTTTTCTCCTCTCTCAAGCTTGAGCCTAGTAAGCATGAAAACCATTGCAAATAGTTAAACAAATATTTGCACATAGAACACCAAAGAATAAAATCTAGCTCTGATACCAACCTCATCTGAAAGGAGTGTATTAGTTTTGGTGTGCTAAGTGTCCTTTCAGTAATAAAACCATGTAAAATTTGTTTCCATTTGTTTTCTTAAAGAATGAGTGTTTTAAGCATGAAACATAGATGAATTTTTTAACTTTAAGCATGAAAATAAGCCTAAATAACACCATACAATGGAGTATAACAGATAAAAACAATCACACATAAGTTTTACACAATAGCATGATGAAGCAGTTCACCCCTCCTGGGCTACATCTGTTGTTCTAGCTCCCAATGACATGTCCCTCTTTGTCATTATTCTCAAAATTGAAAATCACATGTGTTTAAAGGCCTCTAATTGATTTTTTCTCTGCACCAATGGCTCCAGAATGCTCAAATTATTCTAGGTAGACTCTTGTTTCACCCAAATTGGTCGAAAATTGACCTCTCAATGCATTTTTCCCAATGTCAGCTAGAAAAACTCCACCAAAAGTGGAGAACTCCACTTAACTAGAGTTAAATTAATGGAATGTCCTAAACTTATGGGTGCACTCCAAATATGCCATTCCTTAACCATTTGAAATTAATATTACGGTTAGGGTGGCCACATGTGCACCCTAACCTTAACATCCACTGCAACAGTCGGCAGAACCCAAGCAATGGACCATGGTAAGTTATGTAAACCATACAATTTGGATAGCGCTAGGGTGTTGGTCATAGCCGTCGAGTATATGGTGGTCAGGGCTGGCCCATTTTTTAATCTGCCCAAACTATTGTTAAACAACATAATAAAGCCACAGACCTATAGTGTTAAGTAACACCTGTAGAGCAATTCGTAATGCGTGTCTGCACCCGTGCCCGAGGTCTCGGGGTCGACTCTTGTGGCCTCCAACCAAATTTTACCATACCCTCCTGAGGACACGTGGTATACTTTGGTCCTGCCACATCTCTCATCCAACGGCCCAAATAAAAAACGTATAAACCCCATCCAATGGTCAGAAACACATCTCGTACAATCAAATCAAGGGTTCAAATTCAAACACATGGCATGATCTGATTGGCTGTGAGAAATGGGAATATTCCCTATAGTATGCCATCTGCTGATTGTACCTGTATGCTGACTGGGCATCCCATTCACAAAATTTTAGTTGTTTGGAAAAACGAACAGAACGTGATATATTCCTCATACGAAATTGGTTTTTCAAAATGTTTGCGGCACCAGAATCACAACGACGAGACCTTTCTGGTCACTTAGGTTCAGTGTAGTTTCAAGCACTTTCATTTTTTAGCATAACACATGATCTCGTGATCACTTAAACACATGAAAGAACCAACAATCATAAGAAAACATGAAATCATAGACACAAGATGATTTTACTACGAAGTTCACCCAGTGTGGGCTATGTCCTAGGGTCTTGATCGATGTGGGTAGGTATATTTTCTTTAAATGGAAGAAAGAATGAATTATAAGAAATTTTACAAAAATGACACCTTATACCTCCACTTCTGTTGATGGCCTGAAAATGCAGACCTTGGTTGGACAAACATACTGCATGGTTGTATTCCTGGTGAAAAATTATACAAAAATGACTATAAACTTATCCTAATATGACACTGGCATTTCTTGACCCCAAAGGAATCTTTTCAACATCCCAATGATTCCCCTCTTCAGGGTTCTTCCCCCTCTAGCCACTCCCGGTTCTGCCAGTGGGTCGAATGGAAACTTCGCAAGGTTTAAATAAAATTGATGCGGTGCACAACCAACATCGGGTCGTTGGTTGTGGCGGTAAATAGTATGGGGGAGGGTAAAATTAAAAACCTGCTACACCCAAAAGTTGGAACAGAATGTGTTGGTATTCTTTTTATAATCGATGGTTGTTTGAATTTTGGAGCTACCCGTTGGCAGGCCGACCCACATGGGTTGGGCAGGTTCAAACCCTCTCAGATCCATATACGTGGCACTGTGGTATCCAAAGGTTTGATGGGCCCTCCAGTGGGTGGCTCGCCCACTGTTATTATATTTAAATATATGCAATGAAATTGTTGGTTAGGGTTGCGCGGATCTGTCGAGGGTGGCCCACCCATCATTTTTAATATAATATAATCAAAATCATTTGGGAATGGTGGCGAGGGTGGCATCCTTCCACCCTATATATATATATATATATGGAAAAAAATTCAGTGGTAGTTTTTAAGGGTTATTAGGAAAATTAAAGAGGCGACAAATTTTCCCTTTCTGACTGTCATTTTTCATGCATCATCCCTTCGCCAAATTGTTTCCTCATTAGTGACTGCTAGTTGGCCTAGTTTGAACCAAACTTTAACCGGCTATAACTTGAGCATACGAACTCGGATTGTTGGCAATATGATGAAGAGTGTTGTCCTTGATGGCAACCTACTTGATAAATTTGATGGCTACTTGATGAAATGAGATTGTTGGCTATATGGTGCAATGAGTTGTCTTTGGATGACAACCTACTTTGTGAAGTTGTCCTTGATGGAAACCTACTTGATGAGTTGCCTATAAGCAACCTATGTGTTAAATATGTAAAGATGATGTATCTACAGATCAACTCAGGAGTAACAGAAGAAAGGAATTTCAGGAAGTGCCAAAGAAATGATAAATAAGGTATGTCACTATGCATACGCGGGTTTTTTAAGGCGAAGTAGCATATGTACGCGGAAAAGTACGTTCCAAGTCGCGTATGCCTAATTGCGCTCTAAATTTATAAAACCAGGGGTTCTTACCATGGTATTGACCCATTGTATTGAGCGCTTGAATATCTATTTGATCCCTTCCAGGAATACCATTAGAAGTTGTGTGGTTTTGGCTCATGTTATTGACAAAGGCTAAATCTATATAAGGAGAAGAAATTCATAGTGCAAAAGTGTGCAAGTGTCTGGGCATTAATAAATACTTCACTCTGAAGTATATCTGCATGGTTGAATTCTGTTCTTAATTGATAGATCTAAATCTATGATGCACCTATGAATATGATGAAGGTTCAAGATCTCTAGATCTAGAAATGATGAATCCCTAAAGAAGTGATGAAGACCTGGCACAAATCTGATGAAGAAATTGAAGAAATATGGGTAAGTTCATAGATTTGATCTGTTCTGCAAAGTTTTTCTTTTATAGATCTATACGCAGGTTCATTTCATGAAAAGCGCATGTATACGCAGATCTGGTTCAATAAAAGCGCATATGGGAAGTTAGGTTTTTCTTTGAAAAATGCACAGATGTATACGCGGGTTCGTTTCATGAAAAGCGCGTGTATACGCGAGTATGATTAGATAAAAGCACGTATGGTATCTGAACTAATGATTGCTCAAGGTTGAATGTGTTTCTGCATATCTATTCTGAAGTCTGGGTTATCTCTGATATTCTGGTTACAGTGGTTTCGCTGTTATGTTTGAAGCATTGGGCGAAGTATATTCGTTGATAAGTGAAGGGTTGTGTTGAAGTTGTTTGATCCAGTTTGAAAATTGACGAAACGTGGTCTGCAGAGGTGCTGAGGGTTGAAGCCTTTAGTAAGGGGGTAGTAGCTCCCTTCCAGTGATAGCTGGTAAACGAGAGCAGGGGGTAGTAGCTCCCTTCTAGGAGAGGCCGGTAAACGAGAGTAGGGGGTTGTAGCTCCCTTCCAGGAGAGGCTGGTAAACGAGAGAAGGTTGTAGCCTTATGCAGGTGGGTGCCTGCATGCTAGTATGAGTCTACGCCAGTACATTGTTGTAAGATGTTTTCTTTATAATAAATATTGAAGACTGAGACGACGGCAGCGGTGGTTTTCTCCCGAATTGGGTTTCCACCTAAAATCCTGGTGTTCATATGTGATGCTTGTGTGTGTTGACTTATTCTGTTCTTACTGCACATGTCTACTGCTTACTAAACATCTAATGAATGAATGATGCAATAATCTAAGATAAGAATTATCTGCATAATAATAAATCTGAGCATACATGAGTTTCCTTAAGGATATCCACGTATATACGCTAGTTTTGTTCTCTAAAGTAGCGTATGGGTTTTGAGAAAAGAAAAGTAAAAATTTGATTAACAGATCAAGATACTGATTCACCCCCCCTCTCAGTATCTTTCCCAACAATTGGTATCAGAGCAGGTCCTTCTGAAAAAGCTTAGCCGCTAGAAGGAAGATCAAGCAAGATGAGCAATCAAGATGGAACAACATCTATCAAGCCTCCGCTCTTTAATGGAAGCAATTTAATCTTCTGGAAAACAAGGATGAGATCCTATCTTGAATCTATGGGAACAGATGTATGGGTCATTTTTGAACAAGGATATAAATATCCAGATACAATACCAACAGATCCAACTGAAAAGAATAATTATGAATCAAATGCAAAGGCAGTCAATGCTATAACGGGAAGTATGACTGAATCTGAATTTGTCAAATTCATGCAGCTAAATACAACAAAGGAAATGTGGGACAAAATCATTCTAAGTTATGAAGGTGATGCAAAGGTAAAAAGTGCAAAACTCCAAACTCTCAGAATTGAATATGAAAATTTAAAGATGCATAGTGATGAGAGTATTGCCAGTTTCTTTTTACGTGTTGATGATGTTGTAAATTGTATGAGAAATCTGGGAGAAACAATAACCGAATCTACTTTGGTTGAGAAAATTTTAAGATCGCTAACAGCAAAATTTGAGTCAAAAGTTTCTGCTCTTGAAGAAAAACAGGATCTTCAAAATCTTACTGTGGTACAACTTCATGGCATACTAACCACATATGAAATGAGAAGAGGAGGACCATTTGAAGTCAAAGAGGCTGTCTTCAGAGCTTCTACAAAAGGGAAAGAAGTACAAGAAGCATAAGGATCAGGATATATCTTAGAAGAAGATGAGGAAAATTTTGTAAAGAAACTCCAACTTGGCACAGGACGATTTAGAGGTAAGCTTCCTTTTAAAGGTTTTGAGTGTGGAAGAATTGGTCATTATGCTGCTAAGTGTCCTCATAAAGAAACACCTGCAAAAGGGAAGGAAGTAGCAAGAAGGAATAAGAATCGGTTTAACACTAGAAAAAGTTATTATACTCATGAAGACAGTGATGGGTTATCTGATAGTGAGGAAGAATGTGAACAAGATCTTAGACTTCTCATGGCATTTGAATCTATAGAAGAAAAGGATACTTTTGTGGATGCTCTAGAGGACAATGACTTTCTTGAAGAAAACAATCAACTCAAAATGCGCTTAAAAGAAAGTAAAATACTCTTAGAAGAAAGGAAAATAACCATAGAGACTCTGGAAAAGCAGGTTGAAGAAGCAAAGAAACACATTGAGAAATTAGAATGTGAAGTAGTAAGTCTAAGAAAAGATTCTGAGAAAGTAAATACTCTGAATCTTAGATTTGCTAAGGGATTTGAAACCTTAGATGAAATTATCAAGGTACAACGTTCTCCTCTTATAAAAACAGGTCTTGGATATACCGGAGAATCCTCTCAAGCTTCAGCTCCAAATTATCTAAAAGTAGCTACAGCTGGTTTACAAAATTATGCCACTCAGCAAGGGAACAAAGAATCATTACAGGTAAAGCATGATCATCTCAATTCAAAGAACACTAACAGGAATATCTCTCAAATAAATACCAATCAACGGGTAAATCCAAGTAGAAGATTTCATGATCGCAGAAATTCTTCTTCAATGGGCAATGTTTCTCATGTCACAATTTTGGTCATAAAGTTGTTCAATGTGTTTCATATAAAACTATCATGACTAGAGAAGCGAGAAATAAAAGGATCGAATTTGAGAAGAATACCTATAACAACTTTTCTCCTCTTCTAAATGAAGTTGAATGTACTTATTGCAATAAATTTGGGCATGAAGAATCTGAATGCAGGAGCAAAGTTCAGCCAAAAGAGCATTTTCCTTCAAGATCCAAAGTATGGAAAAAGAAGGAATTACAGGTTGAAAATTGTGGCATAGCATTATTCACAGAAGGTGAAGAAAATCAATGGTACATTGATAGTGGATGCTCAAGACACATGACAGGTGACAAAAACAAACTTCTTGCATATAATGCTCTAGAAAAGGAAAATAAAGTTACATTTGGAAATGATAATCCTGCTGTAATTAAAGGAAAAGGGTCTCTGTTTCTAAAATAAAAGGTGAAGGCTAATGATGTCATGTATGTGGATGGCTTAAGGCATAACCTGTTAAGTGTAAGTCAAATGTGTGATCAAGGAACTGAAGTTGTCTTTAGTTCAAAAGAATGTGTGGTTCGTGATCTTGATACAGGTAAAAAAATTATAAAAGGAAAAAGAACTCCAAGCAACCTGTATGTATTAAAGAACTGCAAAGAACAATGTTACTTAAGTCAATCTTCAGATAATTGGCTATGGCATAGAAGGCTGGGGCATCTAAGCTTCTCTCAAATCAACAAATCAAGCAGACTTAATGCTGTTCGTGGTCTTCCCAATATTACTCTACCTGAAAGTATCATATGCAAATCTTGCCAATTCGGCAAGCAGACCAGAGTGCAATTTAATGCCAAGGAAGGATCATCAAGTAGGCATCTTGAACTCATTCATACTGACATATGTGGACCTATGAGGAAAAATTCACCTCGTGGTGAACAACACTATATCTTATTTATTGATGATTTCTCTAGAATGTGTTGGATTGGGTTGCTTAAGCACAAAGATGAAGCATTTGAGAAATTTCAGATATTCAAGGCTCTGGTTGAAAATGAAGTAGATCTAAAACTCAAATGTCTTAGATCTGATTGAGGAGGAGAATATACTTCAAATGAATTCCTTGAATTTTGTGAAAAACATGGCATAAAAAGACAATTTTCTGTAGCTGGAACTCCACAACAAAATGGCGTAGCAGAAAGAATGAATAGAACAATTCAACAAATGGCTAGAGCTATGCTTGATGATTCTGGAACAGCTGACACATTTTGGGGAGAAGCAGCACATACAGCGGTAAACATTCTCAACAAGGCACATGTTCGTGTAAATAGTGACAAAACTCCATATGAACTCTAGTATGGTAATTCTCCATCTGTGAAGCATTTTAGAGTTTTTGGAAGTAAATGCTTTATCAAAAATAATGATGAAAAACTTGGCAAGTTTGAACCTAGAGCAGATGAAGGAATACTTTTTGGTTACTCCTCTACAAGTAGAGCATATAAATGTTACAATAAAATACTTCGGAAGATTGTTGAATGTATTGATGTTGCTATTGATGAGTCTCTTGCAGCTCCAAAGGAAGAAAAACAAACAACAAATGAAGACGATGGTGACTTATGTCCTTCTACTTCAAATAGCAATGATATAGACAGTGAACCCAATGAAGAACCTGAAGATGATTTATCTGGAAAGGCTCCATCCAGATATGTTCAAAAGAATCATCCAGAATCTCAAATTTTGGGAGATAAGGGATCAAGTGTACAAACAAGAAGGACTCTTGTGGGATCTTCTAGTTATCTGGCATTTCTATCTACTATTGAACCTCACAATGTCAATCAAGCTAGCAAAGATGAATGTTGGGTTCAATCCATGAATGAAGAGCTTGATCAAATAGAAAAGAATCACACTTGGGAATTAGTACGAAGACCTCATAACAAAAATTTCATTGGAACTAAATGGATACTCAAAAACAAGTTAAATGAGAATGGGGATGTTGTAAGAAACAAAGCTAGACTTGTTTGCAAGGGGTATACTCAATAAGAAGGTATAGACTTTGAAGAAACTTTTGCTCCTGTAGCTAGACTTGAAGCCATAAGAATGTTTCTTGCCTTTTCAAGCTCTCAACAAATCAAAGTTTATCAAATGGATGTTAAATCTGCATTTCTCAATGGTGATATAGAAGAAGAAGTTTATATAGAACAACCAGAAGGATTCATTTTGGGAAATGATGAAAATCTTGTTTGTAGACTCAAAAAGGCTCTATATGGTCTCAAACAAGCTCCAAGGGCATGGTATTATCGTCTTGACAAATATCTTCATCAACAAGGTTTTTCAAAGGGGTCTGCTAATAGCAACTTATACACAAAAATTGAAAATGATAAACTTTTGATTGTGGTTGTATATGTTGATGATATCATTTTTGGAAGTAATGAAGAATCTATGAGTCAGAAATTTTCTTCTGTCATGCAGCAAGAATTTGAAATGTCTTTACTTGGGGAACTAACATTCTTTCTTGGCTTGCAAGTGCATCAAACTACAGATGGCATATTCTTATCACAAGCAAAATACCTTAAGAAAATTCTGAAGAAGTATGGCATGGAAGAATGAAAACCTGTAAGTACACCAATGATAACAGGATGTAATCTCAGTTCTCATGATGATTCCCCCAAGGTGAATCAACCAGAATACAGATCTATGATAGGAAGTCTACTTTATCTCACTGGGACTAGACCGGACATTATGCATGATGTTGGGATTGTTGGACGATTCCAAGCTAATCCAAAAGAGTCTCACCTTCAGGCTGTCAAAATAATATTCAAATATCTACAAGGAACTCAAGACTTTGGACTATGGTATCCAAAGAATGCTGATCTTACTCTTCATGCTTACACTAATGCAGATTGGGATGGAAATGTTGATGATCAGAAAAGCACTAGTGGTGGTGCATTCTATATGGGGCCCCGGTTAGTATCTTGGTTCAGCAAGAAGAAAAACACTATTGCCTTATCTACAACAGAAGCAGAATATGTAGCTGCCGCATCATGTTGCACTCAACTTCTTTGGATGATGCAAACTTTACAAGACTTTCAAATCAAATGTTCACCTCCTATCTCCATTATGTGTGATAATACAAGCGCCATCAGTATCTCAAAGAATCCTGTTATGGATTGGGGTTTATGAATGATTCATAATTTGTGTGTGTGTGTGTGTGTGTTGTAACACTAAAAGTAATATAATAAAAAATCAAGCTGGTAGTCTCAGTATTGGAATCTAGTGGAAAAATATTTGTGTATATGTTTTATGTTTTATGCTCTTGCTATTGTTTATTTTCTTTCTTTAAGAATTTTTTTGCAGATAATTTCTATATAGGGTTAAAACCTACATTTGGTATCAGAGTTGTTTCAGCTTCAAGGGGACGCCTTTGCTACTGAGGGGTTTTTCGCTCGGGCCTTTAGTAGACCCTATTCAGTGGGAGATCTATGGGATCGATTCTTGTGGTGAAAGAAGATGGCGAGAAGTGGAAAGATAGAGATCAATAAATAATATGCTCATAGTTTTGAGTTCTGGAAGCTCAAGATGGAGGATCTGTTTGTTGTAGTCCAACAAGAAATTGAAGCACCTACACTAGTGTGGGACCAATAAGTACTAGCATCACCTACACTAGTGTGGGACCAATAGGTCTTAGCAACACCTACACTAGTGTGGGCTAAATTTGGTGCAGTTTCTATTTTAATTTTCCCTTAATTAAAATGGACAATAAAATCTAATCTTATCTCATAATCACTTGTAATAGTTAACTGAGTGTGATAAACTCAATTAGCTCATGAATTTTGAGTTGAGGATAGTTGGTGAGGTACGCAGAGTAATTCTAGTTGTAATAGAGTTCGAAGTGTAGTTGGTGCATTAGTTAATGCATGAGAAAAAAGTTAACTCAATCTAGGAGAGTTAAAGTTAGTTGAGCTAGTTGTAACTATTTGTTGCACTAGTGAGATATTGTTGAGATTCAACAAGATGATGAGCTTAGTGAAAATGAGTTGCCTTCACTAAGTGGGCCCACAGGCTATTTTTAGGTGCAAATCTATTTTTAGACTGTCTATTTTTAGACATGGTGATCATATTTCAGAAGTTGCAGGATGCTATTTTTGGATGGTTGGTCAAGTTGGAAAAACAATTGAAATTATATTTTTAGAATATTGTGTGAAGTCTATTTATAGATTGTCGATCTAAAAATAGAAGTGTCGATTATTATTAGCTCCTAATAATAATTCGAAAATAAACATCAACTTATTCTCTTGGAGCACTTAATTTTAGTGTACAGATTTGAAAAATCAGTGGGATGAAGGAATTACGCAATTCCTAGGGTTTACTAGTGGTTCGTGCATGGAGGATTCAGTTAGAACTAAAGTGGAAAAGTTATGACAGAGTTGGAAGAGTAGGTATAGGAGTTGTTATTCAGTTTAACTCAGTTAATGGAGTTAAACTCAGTTGAGCTAGTTATATCTAGTATAACTGAACGATACACTAGTGAGAGTGGAGTGAATTAATTCACAAATAATAACTCATTAATCAACTGAACAAATACATCAGTTAAATACAGTGCATGTCAGTTCCAGTGGAGACCCAGTGGAGAGATAGGTGAAAGGGCAAGATGAACTATTTCTTGTGACTATAGTGATGCATTGATTGCACCACACACACATTGGATTTTCCAATGAGGATTGCATAGTCAAGGCAAGGGTAATTCAAATTCATTCAGAGCTATTCTTCAGCAGTGATTGCGCAGTGGAGGCATACTATCAAGTGGCAAGAAATGAGTGCATGGATTTGCAGATTTCTTCTGATTAGTGTGTGACGATTGATTGTACTGAGAGCTTGATGTACTAAGATTTGTACGAGATTGCTACATGATCTCCATGATACATAATATATGATATTTGGGGTTTTTCAGCTTCATTTTTCCCATAAAACAACTTTGTTATGTGCGATTGTTTTTATTTTCTTCATGTGTTTGCAATTGTTTTAATTTATGCAAAAGATTAACAGTGGAAGGATTTTGTATTTAGAAAGAAGATAAATATTGTTAGATCAGGAGAACCTGGATATATACGTGCATCTTGTATATAATTTCTACATGGTATCGGAGCAGTGTTAATTCTTGAAGATTGAAATTGTGAATAATTGTTGAGTTTGTGTTGGTGGACAATTCGAATTCGCTGCAGAAATTATTGGTGTGATAGTTGAGTATACATTGAAATGTCTTTCAATGGGTTAATATTGGAGTATTCCCTTGATGGCAGGTTGAATTACATAGCCTGGAAGGATAGGATGGAGGTGGTGCTGGAGGATAATGGACTGAAGGAGTTCATTGATAGTGATGTTCCTAAGCCGGGATCTAGCGATGCTGCATTACTTGACGCATGGCAAAAGAAGGTAGCGAAGACAAGAAGAATTCTCTTGGAAGGTGTGAAGGACCATATTGTTTCTAGCCTTCAAGGGAAAGCCACTCCATTCACAATGTGGAAGGATTTGACAGATTTTTTCCAAAGCAGCAGCGACCAGAGGAAGGTGGCGCTAAAAGATAAGCTCAGAAAAATAAAAATGGAGAAGGGCGACAGTATTCCAAAATATTTCATGAAGTTTTTCCACTGTAGGGATGAACTGGGAAGTGTGGGGATTACTGTTGATGATGAAGACTTAGTGAGCTTGGCTCTCCTTGGGCTTCCGAAGAGTTGGCATAGCTACGAAGACTCTGTCAATGGATGTGAGAAACTGTTGGGATGGGAGAGAGTTTGGTCGGATCTTGTGCAGGAGGAGATAAGGTGAAGTACCAGGGATGGCGCTTCATCGAAGAATGAAGATGAAGAGAATTGTGCTTTGGCTTCCAAAACAAGGAAAGGGAAGGGGAAGAAATTTCCTTCAAAATCCGAAGCTAAATGCAAGAAGCAGGATTTTTCCAAGGTGAAGTGTTTTCACTGTCACAAACATGGGAATTTCTCCACTAACTACCCAAAGAAGAAGAAGAAAAAGAAGGTTGCTGGAGCTGCAGCTGGAGTGGCCTTAGCCACGCAATTTTAACTTGATTTCTCTTTTATCGCATGCTTGGTTTCAAGCTCAATGGGATTGGTGTGGTATCTTGATAGTGGTGCGTCTTTCCATATGACGGGAGACAAGGAGTTGTTTAGTGACTTGGAGGAGAAGGACCTCCAAATGCATATAGAGATGGGCGACGATGGTCGATATAGTGCGAATGGAATTGGGACCATTACCTTTGAGAGGGAGTCAGGTAATCCATTTATGTTGAAAGATTCTATGCATGTTCTAGGTCTGAAGAAGAACTTGGTCTCGGTCGCAATGTTGGAAGACAGAGGTTATGACTTTGCTTTTAGCAATGGAAAATCTTTCCCGCAACATTAAACAACGAGTCAAACCAAGAGGATAGGGATTCACGTTAAGAATCTCTACAAGCTGGAGGTAGATGGCTACGCTGCAATGATGGGCAAAGCAAAAGAAGTGATGAGCCGGAATGAGGGTGAATTATGGCATAGGAGATTGGGCCATCTTCACCATGGTTCTTTGAAGATTTTGCAGTAGATTTCTAGTGGACTTCCCAAGGGTACTCTTGCATAGTCATATCAGTGCAAGGGATGTACTATGGGTAAGTTTGTGAAGACCACATTTCATGATAAGGAGAACCGTGCTTCGGTGATCTTGGAGAGAGTTCACACAAACGTGTGTGGACCTTTCTCGGTTGCTTCAACAGAAAAACAAAGGTATTATGCTATATTTTTTTATGACTATTCTCATGGATGTTGGATCTTCTTCATGCAGAAGAAGAGCAAAACATTCTCAAAGTTCTATGAGTTTAAAGCATTGGTGGAGAAGGATTCGGGGAAGCATGTGAAGGCTCTACGAAGCGATAATCGTGGTGAATATATCTCGAATGAATTCAAAGACTTCTATAGAAAAGAAGGAATTCAAAGAGAACTCATAGCGCCTCATAACCAACAGTAGAATGGGGTCGCGGAGAGGAAGAACAGAACGATCGTGAGTGTTGCACGAGCTATGTTGCATGACCAGGGCCTACCGATGCACTTGTGGGCGGAATCATGCAACACTGCGGTTTATGTGCAAAACCTTTGTCCTCATAGAGTACTTGGCATGAGTACACTTGAAGAATATTTTACTGGTAAGAAGCTTGATATTTCTCATTTGAAGATTTTTGGCTCATCTATTTACATTCATGTGACAAAGGACGAGAGGAAGAAGCTAGAGCTAACTGCAGAATTTGGGATATTTGTGGGGTACATAGAAACACCCCATAATTATCATTTGTATTTGCTAGATAGTCGGATGACTGTGGTGCGACGAGATATAAAATTCAATGAGGTGAAAGCCATGAAGTTTTCGCTTGAGAGGGAGCTACACTTGCATGCAAAGGAGGAACTTCTTGTTCCCAAAGATGAGCCTCTAGATGTGGATCAGCCACAGGAGGAGATTCATGGAGTGTGTTAGTCCCCTTTAAATTCCTTGACAAGAAAGCAAGGGGCTAATTAGTTTTATGAGCCTTCAAGGAATGCATTTCCCTTGAAAACACATCATCCTCGAAGCCTTTCCATGTTCCCTGCTCTTTAATCCTTTCCCTCTGTTAGTATGAATATTTCGTCGTAAAAGATCACTTTGGCTATGCATAAAAAATAGCCCTAACATCGATTATGGCTGCAAAGTATCTTTAAGTCTGCTGCACAAATTCAGATCTAAGCACAAAAAGACATTAAGAAGATAAAATATAATATGGCTCCATGCATCCAATAGACAAGACAAGAACAAAGTGTTTAAAAGAATGATTTGTATTATATTAAAGAATGGGGCACCTGAGAGGAAAACAAGAAAGGTGTTTTCTGGTTCTCCTCAATGGGATGGGTTCTTGAAAGTCCTCAGCGTTTCAGATCTAAAATTCCTCTCTCTTATTGTGGTAGAAAACCCTAACAAACATAGAACTCAATGGGAGTTCACAAAACAAAAAATGTAAAATGGTGACCAAGAATAGATCTAGTGTGATCTAATGCAATGAAGGTGACTAATGAATGGGGAAAACCCTTCTATTTATAAAAAAATATTGGGGTGTTCTAGAACTCGGTGCATGAATAAAATATTATTAATCAAAATCTAGAATCACCCTTTAGGAATATTTTATTATATTTGTTGGAGGGAAAAGGTGTTTTGACTTGGGTCAATTCCTTTATTTGTAATAAATAAATAAATAAATGATTTATTTATTATTTTAGGAAGATGGTGGGAATATAATTAAATAAATAATGATTTATTTAATTATTTACAAATGATTTAGTCAAATTTAACTAGGAATATTATTAAATAATGATTTGAATAACTTATTCCTAGGAAATAATTAAATAAATAATGATTTATTTAATCAATTTCCTTGTTTTGGGTTAAATATGACTTAGGAAATATAGAAAAATGTTATTTTATATGGTGAAAGCAATTTTACTTAGGGTAAAATTGGTCTTACATGGTGTACTTAGGGTCATCTAATGATAATGGGTTAGATGATCAAAAAAATGGTGTAACAGATTGCCCCCCAACGTACGAGTGTTAGGAGAAAATCGTATGACCGAAGTACGTTGTAAGAACTCAATCACTAGGCATCAAGAGGGAAGTGAGAGAGAGGAATGTAAGGTAGTCTAATGTGCTAAAGGACTAAACCCGGAGGAGACGAGACTTACAGGTGCAACAAGTCTCTAGGTGATGGAGTAGTACCAGTGTTAAAGGCGGTAGGGGAGGCATACCTATGCCCGCCGAGACAATAGTACAAATAATAAGACGCCCAGAAAACCGCGGAACGCAAGAATGAAAAATGTGCTGGCCTAAACATGAGCCAGATAAAAATGATGAATCCCACATACATGTGATGCTTGGAATAACCTTCAGGACTTATAGAAGAAGATTTTAGTACATGAGATATAAATATACCCAAATGCCCCCTACACACGGGGAAGGGCTCATAAAATCTGACTGATATATGAAAATCAAAGAGGCGCTGCAAGTGGTTGAGGCCGATATCATCAAATGAGAGGAGCTGCATCAAGGGTGGAAATGAAGAAGTCATCCGGGCATGTGGGGGGCTACCTGCAGGGCCACCCCCTCATGAGGATTGAGACATCTCACACACGCCCAGGAATCACCAATAGCTATTTCTGCATCACTGGACCATCAACTGTATAGATCATGATCAGGCTGAGAAGAGCTCGAACCAAAGTACACTGCCCCCTAGACCTGGCTTCTAGAGTAAATGAGCTGATGTCGACAGAAGTAGGTCCACCATAGGTGAGGCAATAAGGAAACCCCAACTGAGGCACGAGGGAAAAGAGTAGAGCGACGAATAGAGAGAGACTAATGATGATGATGGAATGAGGGATGATCCAAAGGGGATCATAAATAACATGGGTACAAAATGGTATCTCATGAAAGAAATTGACACAAACAGGAATGAGTGTGGAGGCAAGGTGGTGCCCCAAATGATATGTGTATTAAGTGAGAAAATCTGATTTTGAGGGGAGGTGAAGTAATGCTTCATGGACAATAGGTGTCCTGGTGAAGTAACAAAATGAAAAATGAAAAGATGCTGGCTATCTAGAAGAGAAGAAAACCCGCATTTCGCAGGGAAAATGCTAGGGGTAATATCTCTTAAGATAGAGTCCATTGTGAGGATTAGGAAGGATATGGCCTTCAAATTCCTCTAAAATATATGCCCCCTTACCAAGGTCTTTAATGATGATGTAAGGACCTAGCCATAATGAGTCGAAATTCCCATGACCGAGGGTATCGTGGGCCTGATCATATACTAGAATGAGGTCACCTTCGTGAAAGGTACGAGGGTGGAATTTTTGGTCATACTTAGCTTTGGTGCATGTTTTGGTCGCTTCAAGAGTTTGTAATGCAACACAACGGTCTTCAGAGGCACGCTCGAGCATGATAAGTCGTTGTTCTAGAGGTTGGGTATCAGGGAGAAGTTCAACGGCCAAGTGAAGGGAAGGGATTTCACACTCGATAGGTAAGACTACCTCCTCGCCAAAGACAAGGTGGAAAGGAGTGAAACTAGTGGCAGTTTTAACAGAAGTACGATAAGCCCACAAAGCAGGGAAGAGCATGAGATGCCAATTGGTTTTGTGCTTATTCACCGTTCATTGAATCATGGTCTTAAAAATTTTGTTGACCGCTTCAACTTGGCCATTACCTTGGGGGTAATAAGAAGATGAATATTGGTGCGCGAAACCCAATAGGGAGGATAGCTCCTACCAAATCTGATCTTCGAAATGTCGGCCATGGTCCAAGACTAACTATTTTGGAACGCCAAATCGAGCAATGACATGGTTAAAGAAAAAGAGGGTTGCAGTGGCTGCCGTATTGTTAAACGTTGGCATAGCTTCGGCCCATTTAGTGAAATAGTAAACCGCCACGATGATATATTTGTGGTTACTAGTAGATGGGGGTTGACATTCCATAAAGTCGATGGCCCATTTAAAAAAAGGACTGGCGGTGATGACAGGATGGAGAGGAGCGGGAGGAGCTTGCGCCTTGGGGGTGAAATGTTGGCAATTGGAATGGTTTTTGACTACTTAAATGCAATTACTGAAGAGAGAAGGCCAAAAATACCCAGCATGCATGATTTTTTGGGCGGTGGCGAGGCCGGAGAGGTGGCCACCACAAGCGCCGCTATGACAGGCATTGAAGATTTTCTCGGCTTCAACGTGTGTGAGGCAACAATGAAGGACAGTATCTACCCCGCGATGATAAAGGTCATTTCCGATTAGAAGGTAGCGAGAGGCTTGGTGTCGGATACGTCGTCGAGAATCTCGATTGAGATGGAGGGTGAAATTTTGGGTTCACAAGTAAGTAAGGATGTCACCGTACCAAGGATCATCGGAGGTGATGGAAAGAAAATTTTCATTGCGAAGAGCATCATTAATTGGAGTATCTTGCGTTCTGGTAGGCAGATCAGAAATGAGTTCAGTGAGGACT
The DNA here is from genome assembly GCA_034641835.2 of Pinus albicaulis. Classification (NCBI taxonomy): domain Eukaryota; kingdom Viridiplantae; phylum Streptophyta; class Pinopsida; order Pinales; family Pinaceae; genus Pinus; species Pinus albicaulis. The sequence continues at coordinate 1,544,016,504 of CM076575.1, forward strand.
AAACCTTTCTCACTTTTTGGGGTGACAAATTCAAGGTCAAATTCTTGGAGGATAACGACCCAACGGGCGTACTTCCCATTGAGGATGCGGTGACTCAATAGGAAAGCCATGGGGTTGGAATCAGTCACAACCTTGGTGGAACGCATGAGGATATAATGACGCAGTTTTTGGACCGAGAACACGACAACTAGTGCTAATTTTTCTTCATGCGAGTAGGACACAGGTGGACTGGCAAGGTTCTTACTGACATAATAGATCACATGTTCGATACCGTTATCATCCTCCTGAATAAGGACACCAACAACCGAATAGGTGGAAGCGGAGATGTATAGGATGAAATCTCGGTCAAATTCAGGGGATGGATCAAGGGAGCGGATGTAAGAGCATGCTTGAGGGCGTCAAAAGACTCTTGATCATACGTATCCCAGACAAAAGGGGTGTGAGATTGAAGAAGTATAAGAAAACCATGTGCGGTAGTGGTGTAGTCAGGAACGAATCGGCGAAGAAAATTGGCTTTGCCTTGGAGACTTTGTAGCTGGCGTAAGGTATGAGGCATAGGAAGTTCAAGAATGGCTTGAACTTTTAAAGGGTCGAGAGTTATCCCGTCTTTTGACACGATGAAGCCAAGGAGATGACCGGAGGGAACACAGAAGACAGATTTCAATGGGTTAAGGCGAATGTTATACTTGCGACATCGGAGAAAAATGGTACGCAGGTCATGAAGGTGTTGTGCCCGATGTTTAGAACGAGCAGTAAGGTTGTCTAAATAGGCAAGGATAAGATGGGCTAAGTCATGGAAACAATAAGACATGGCTCGTTGAAAGGTAGCGTCGGCGTTTTTAAGGCCAAATGGCATGACTCGGTATGCGAAAGTGCCCCATAGACTAATGAACGCGGTTTTAAGTTGATCAGCACGACGGATAAAAATTTGGTTGTATCCAGAGAAGCCATCCATAAAGGAGAGAATCTCGTGCCCCGCACACTCATCTATGATTTGGTCAATAAATGGTGTGGGGAAGTTGTCTTTGGGACAAGCTTTGTTCAGATCGCGAAAGTCGGTGCAAACATGAATGGTGCCTTGTTTTTTGAGTACGGGAAATGGGTTAGACACCCAAGTGGTATATTCGATGGGTTAAATGAAACCAGCTTTTCGGAGCTTATCGATTTCAGCTTTGATGGCTTCGTGTCTAGAAGGATGAATGGGTCTCAACTTTTGACAGACTGGAATGGCATTAGGCCATGTGTCGATGTGATGTTCGACAATGGCGGGATCGAGTCCGGGCATTTCTGAGTAGGACCAAGCGAAAATATCACGGAATTCTTTGAAGAGTTTGGTGTAGGCTTCAATTTCTTCTGGAGTGCATTGGGCACCCATGGTGATATGTTCTTCAATACCTATTTTGACATAAATTTCTATTTTAATGGTGGGAGAGATATTAGCCATATTTCCTTCTTCGAAAGTGTCAGGTGCAGGGATGGGGTTTTTGAACCAATCAAATTTGTCGGAAATGAAGTCTTTAGATTCAAGGGCATATTGGTCATGGGACTGGTTTGGTAGGAAGTATGCACGATGGTGCATGTCGTCCCACGGAAAATCAGGGGCGGTCATAGCTTCCATGATGTCTTCATCGGTCTGAAAGATGGGAAGGGTGGGAGGAAGAGGAGTATTGGAGGAGGTAGAGATATGAGACACCTGATTTGGAGGGGGAAGGTGCACGTGCGTGTCAGCATGAGGGGTGATAGCGGAGTGAACAGATGAGTGAGTGAGAGAACCGACAACGGAAGGCACTAAGGGGTCGGGTGCCAGGAGACGCGGGGATGAGGAAAGGTAGAGAATAGTGGCTGAAGTTTCGGTCATTGCAGTATCAGGGGGAGGAATGGTAATCGGAGGAGACATGGGGTCTGGTGATAGGGAAGAAGGATGGCGGGCAAGCGCAGCTTCCAATTGGCGGTATGCGGTTAAAGAAGCACGATACTCGTCAAGGCGAGGGTAAAGATGGGTGTAATGTCCATGGAAACCGCACAAAGAACAAGGGTTAAATATGACTTAGGAAATATAGACAAATGTTATTTTATATGGTGAAACAAATTTTACTTAGGGTAAAATTGGTCTTACATGGTGTACTTAGGTTCATCTAATGATAATGGGTTAGATGACCAAAAAAATGGTGTAACACCCTCTGCTGTTCTTGAGTCAATAAGCCTCACTGATTGCAGGAAATTGTGCTCCAAAAGGCCTTTATTTTCCCTTGTATCTCTGCAGAATGTCCCATTTTACCCCTATTTTCCTCTTTTCAAAGTCCCCTTTCCATCCCAAAATTTCTCCCTTAGTCCTCCTAAATCTCCCCAAAATCCCCTTTAAATTCTACCCTTACCCTTTGTTTGGCCAAATTCCCCTTTTTTCCCCTTACCGTTATCCTTTCCCAATCTTAAAATTCATTAAAAAGGGCCCAAAAACCCACTTTGCACTTTATAATAGGGCCTACCCCTTTTCTGCTAGTCCCTAACCACTTCCCCACGTGACCCACACCCAGGACTAAGCATTTAAGTCCCGGGCGCTCATCGCAATCGGAGCAGTCGAGTGGGCGTTTTCCTTTGTAACATCGAAAAAGTCCGATGCAATTGGGTTTTGTTATCAAAGACCCACGATATATTATATACCGTCGATCCAATATCCCGATCCGACGGTTGAGCGCCAATCGCACTCCCCGCCCCGATCGTAATCGCAAGTCTCGCCGTGCCACCCCTCTGATCTTTGCAATTGCAATCTCCCGACCAAATCACAGCCGTCCATCTCCTCCCATCGATCCAACGGCCCGACGCTAATCGCTCCGCGCAATCACAATGCCCGATCGCTCCCACTCTCTGCCCTATGCGATCGCGACCTTCCAATCCCATCCTAGCCATTGATTCCCCCCATTGATCCAATGGCCATCGCTCTCCCCTTTCCAATCGCAATCGCAAATTCCAATCGCTACCACCTTCCGCCCTTTGCGATTTCGATTTTCCCGATCAAATCATAGCCATCCATCTGTCCCAAGATCCAACGGCCTTGAATCAATCGCACCAGCGCTCAATCGCATACCCACTCCCAATCGCAATCGAAACTTTGGAATATGTCACCCCTACCCCCCCGATTGCGATCTTCCGACTTCATCTCGACCGTCCATTGGATCTAAGATCGACGGTCCAAAAATAATCGCCCTCCACCCATGCCGGGTCCGACCACACACTCATTTCATTGTATTTTCATTCATTTTAACACATTCCTCCCATTTTCATAAGCCATCCCACGGATTAATCTCCATCGTCAATCTTCATCACCAGACCATGATCTAACGGTCCACACTCATTTCTCCACCAAAACCCTATTCGTTGTTGTTTACGCCATATTGTTGCATTATCCACCATTGTTTCATATAAAACCACCACCGCCGCACTATCACTCGACCCGCCCTCCATAACCACCTCCCTATGTATGGATTTCATAACTGAGTTTCGTGTTCTGCAGGGTTATCAGGTGGTGAAAGCCGCCATGATTCAAAATCTCTGTATAGTCACAGAGAAACAGGAAAGTACCATTTCAAAGAGCCAAACTCATGAAGAAAGGTCTGAGAATATGTATGACAGGGCTCACATTAAAGAGACAAGGTTTAAACTCTGTGAAGTCTTTCCCGGAGTCATTAAAGCATTGATTTCGCAGTCAGAGACCAGCGTGGAAGCGACAAAGAGTATCAGCAGGAAAAAAGAGTGTTAAGGCCCGTAATGGAAGATTTTGAGCCTTAATCCAAGTATTTCAAAGCATTTTACCAGATCAAAGACATCATGGACCTCTCAGAAGGCTCAACGCATAGAAATCAAAACTATCAGGGTCTCACATCAGCAGGTTGTTCTAAAGGACAAAGCGCCCATATTGTTTCCATATTTTACCGTGTTCCCGAAGAAAGTTCCATCCTGACCACAGTCCCAAGCTATCAGAGCATTTTTTTCACAAGTATGGTGGACTATTCATTCATTTATTTACCTTTTGTTTATTCACCAAAAGTACCACAGAGTACTGCAGCCAAAGTGCATCATAGCCATACTGGAGTAAATGGAAGCCTAAAGAAGATCGTTCGTTCACTCAAAGAATGCCAGAGATAAATGCACAGGAGTTAAAACAGAATGGGCTTCGGCCCTCTTTCTTTCTGAGATTAATGCTTCATTTAGTGTTTCACCTGCCTCCTCTCCTCTCTTCAGCTATAAAATGCAAGAAGAGACTTATTGTAAGGGTTGTTGATCAGTTATCAGAGAATTGTAAGTTGTTTCTCTTGAGATAAGTCTTTGTGTAAAGTTGTAAGATAGGTTAAGGAAGATGTTTTCAGATTGAGTATTCAGCTATTGGCAATGTTGTACTTGACTGGTATTGCTATTTAATATGACTGTCACATTTCTTTGGATCCTGATCTAAAGCAGCGGTGATGTTTCTTGTCGGGGCCTGTTGGGGCCCTTGTTTTTGGTTAAGTTTTGAACTCTTGGCCAAGACATTTTGAACTTTGACTCTTTTTGAGTTGCGGAATAAATACACATGGCAACCGCGACCGCGCCGAAACGACCAGGAGTTGCGGAGCTACCAAGGTGGCACGGAAGCACTCGATAGCTGGAGATCGAGCAGAGATAAGTGCAGATGAAAGAAACACAGCAGAAAACAGAAAGTAGAACACGTAGACATCAGAAGAGAAGCTGGGAAAAGCCAGAGTGAAGACACAGAGAAGCTGTCAGTCGCGAGGAGCGGGTGAATAAATGACGATCACCCGGCTGAAAAGAAGTTGTTGTTGAAGGCTAAATGGATACGAGAGAAGTCGCGAGGACCGAGACCTGAGGAAGGACGCGCAGAGCAGCTGCGGAATAATCATGCTTGTTCTTCCTATGGTTTCTTACTTTCTATGTTCTTCCTTTCTGTCCTAAAATCCATCTGTATCAGACTTGTGAGTTATCCGAGAAGAAAGCTATGTAATCATGTGTTCGGCCAGAAGAATAATATAAGGGAAGATTGCTGTCTCAATAAGTTGTTCATGTGCTGTAATGTGTTTACACTGATTTAAAATTTTAAGTTGCGACTGTCTGAATACTTAGTAAGTGATCTTGCATGTGTAATTTGGTATATGTAATGGATGCACTTTCTTTCTTTGGTTGCGGGTTTATCCCTTACCAGTGATCTCATCCCCTTATGCATGTGGTCGCGACACGCCTCGGGTGAGACGCACTGCTCTTCAAGAGCGGGGTGAAAATGCCGGCGTGTTCCTAGACTACACCGGACCCCTTGTTGGCCACAACCCTTGAACCTGGGTCTTGCCCGCGAGACCTGACTTTTCGCCAACAAGTAGCAAGTGTACTGGAAGAAACTGAATGGGAGGACCTTCCAAAGATTGTCCTTCTCAGCTCGAAGCTCGATACTCAACCTGTGCTTAAGAAAATGTTTCTAGATTTGGTGGTTGAGAGTTATGAAGCTGAGATTGAACTTTTGAACTCACAAGAAAAATCTTATCAGTTCAGAGACCCCAGATCATTTTTGGAAAGTCTCCCACCCCCTAAAAATGGAGAAATTCCACTGCTTTTCGATGTGCAAGAAGAAGGTGATCAGGCTTTCAAGAGCCACTTTGAGGATGCAGTGGAAGAAGCAAAAATCGAAGCTGCCCAGGACGAAGACAGCCTACCAGTCATGGCAGGCCTAAAAGAAGAACTGTTACATCATGTGTTCATTGATCCTGTGGTAGAATATATGGAGGCCCTAATTTGCTCAAATACTCCAACATTGATCCTTAGCACGGGCCAAATTCATCAGGAGTGGTCACTACTGATGGTGACCTCAGTTTTGAAGAACCACATGCAGAGCACCTTGTGGTTATCTCTGATAGGCAGTCATTGCTCCTATCCTCTTTTGCTACTGCTTGACTGGCTGCATTGGCATTATTGTATCACCTAGAGCATCGGAGATTTCTAAGTTAGAGTAGAGTAGGTAGGAAGTCTGAAATAAAGCTCAGCCTGTGAGCATGTAATTAGATGTTTTAATTTCTACAAAGTCCAGCAATTCAGACAGTCTAATCCTGGCTAGATTGTTTTCAATTTCTGTCTTAGAATGTAGAGAAGAAGTCTGCTATACAGTTTAATCCTAGCAGATATTAGTTGAGGTAGAGAAAATATGAGGCCAAGAGTTTAATCTGGTCTCATGGAGTAATAAGGGTAGAGATAGAATAGGTTTATTTTCTTGTTTGTAAAAAATAAAAATGATGTAAAGGGTCCGCTAGTTCAAATGCACCGTAGAGGAAAAAATGTTAGGACTATAGTGTGGGTAGGTAGTTGTTTGGGAGAATTTTACTGCTGATGTAATGTCTTCATGATTTGTGGCAGTTGATCTAAAGAAAGAAAGGGATGTGCCAAGCAGCAGGCATTTAGCCTACACCAAAGATTTATCTTCTGAATTCTTGACTCCTTCAAGAAGAAGCCATCCCCATGTGGAGCCACTGTTAGCCCCCTTTAAATTCCTTGACAAGCAAGAAAGGGTTTAATTATTTTTATGAGCCTTCAAGGAATGCATTTCCCTTGAAAACACATCATCCTTGAAGCCTTTCCATGTTCCCTGCTCTTTAATCCTTTCCCTCTGCTATTCTTGAGTCAATAAGCCTCACTTATTGTAGGAAATTGTGTTCCAAAAGGCCTTTATTTGCCTTTGTATCCCTGTAGAATGTCCCATTTTACCCCTCTTTTTCTCTTTTAAAAGTCCCCTTTCCATCCCAAAATTTCTCCCTTAGTCCTCCTATATCTCCCCAAAATCCCCTTTAAATTCTACCCTTACCCTTTGTTTAGCCAAATTCCCCTTTTTTCCCCTTATCGTTACCCTTTCCCAATCTTAAAATTCATTAAAAAGGGCCCAAAAACCCACTTTGCACTTTATAATAGGGCCTAGCCCCTTTTCTGCCAGTCCCTAACCACTTCCCCACATGACCCGCACCCAGGACCAAGCGTTTAAGTCCCGGTCGCTCATCGCAATCGGAGCAGTCGAGCGGGCGATTTCCTTTGTAACATCGAAAAATTCCTATGCGATTGGGTTTTGTTATCAAAGACCTGCGATATATTATATATCGTCGATCTGCTATCTTGATCCGACGGTTGAGCGCCAATCGCACTCCCCACCCTGATCGCAATCACAAGTCTCGCCATGCCACCCCTCTGATCTTTGCGATTGCGATCTCCGGACCAAATCACAGCCGTCCATCTCCTCACGTCGATCCAACGGCCCGACGCTAATCGCTCCGTCGCAATCGCAATGCCTGATCGCTCCCACTCTCCGCCCTATGCGACCGCAACCTTTCGATCCCATCCTAGCCGTTGATTCCCCCCGTTGATCCTACGGCCATCGCTCTCCCTTTCCAATTGCAATCGCAAATTACAATCGCTACCACCTTTCGCCCTTTACATTTGCGATTTTCTCGATCAAATCATAGCCGTCCATCTGTCCCAAGATCCAACGGCCTTGAATCAATCGCACTAGCGCTCAATCGCGTACCCACTCCCAATGGCAATCGGAACTTTGGAATATGAATATGTCACCCCTACCCCCGATTGCGATCCTCCGGCTTCATCTCGACCGTCTGTTGGATCTAAGATCGACGGTCCAAAACTAATCGCCCTCCGCCCATTCCGGGTCCCAGCACACACGTATTTCATTGTATTTTTGTTCATTTTAATGCATTCCGCCCATTTTCATAAGCCATCCCATAGATTAATCTCCGTCGTCGATCTTCATCACCAGACCATGATCTAACGGTCCACACTCATTTCTCCACCAAAACCCTATTCGTCGTTGTTTACGCCATATTGTTGCATTATCCACCATTGTTTCATCTAAAACCACCACCTCCATGCTATCACTCGACCCGCCCTCCATAACCACCTCCCTATGCATGGATTTCATAACTGAGTTTCGTGTTCTGCAGGGTTATCAGGTGGTGAAAGCCGCCATGATTCAAAATCTCTGTACAGTCACAGAGAAATAGGAAAGGACCATTTCAAAGAGCCGAACTCATGAAGAAAGGTCTAAGAAGATGTATGATAGGGCTCGCATTAAAGAGACAAGGTTTAAACTCTGTGAAGTATTTCTCAGAGTCATTAAAGCATTGATTTCGCAGTCAGAGACCAGTGTGGAAGAGGCAAAGAGTATCAGCAGGAAAACAGAGTGTTAAGGCCCGTAATGGAAGATTTTTAGCCTTAATCCAAGTATTTCAAAGCAGTGTACCAGATCAAAGACATCATGGACCTCTCGGAAGGCTCAGCGCACAGAAATCAAAACTATCAGGGTCTCACATCAGTAGGTTGTTCTAAAGGACAAAGCACCCATATTGTTTCCATATTTTACCGTGTTCCTGAAGAAAGTTACGCCCTGACCACAGTCCCAAGCTATCAGAGCATTTGTTTCACAAGTATGGCGGACTATTCAGTCATTTATTTACCTTTTTTTTATTCACCAAAATTACCACAAAGTACTGCAGCCAGAGTGCATCATAGCCATACTGGAGTAAATGGAAGCCTGAAGAAGATCGTTTGTTCACTCAAAGAATGCCAGAGATAAATGCACAGGAGTTAAAACATAATGGGCTTCGACCCTCTTTCTTTCTGAGATTAATGCTTCATTTAGTGTTTCACCTACCTCCTCTCCTCTCTTCAGCTATAAAATGCAAGAAGAGACTTATTGTAAGGGTTGTTGATCAGTTATCAGAGAATTGTAAGCTATTTCTCTTGAGATAAGTCTCTATGTAAAGTTGTAAGATAGGCTGAGGAAGATGTTTTCAGATTGAGTATTTAGCTATTGGCAATGTTTTACTTGACTGGTATTGCTATTTAATATGACTAGCACATTTCTTTGGATCCTGATCTAAAGCGGCGGTGATGTTTCTTATCTCTGTGTTTTAATTCATTTCATTTCGTTTCTACTAGCTTGCATTAGAATATTGGCATAGGATTTACCCTTGTTAGGTACCCTATGTTTCTTCTCTCCTCGCCTTTGATGTTTTCTACTGAATGTGTTATCTAAGAATTGCTTTCATTTGATTTAACCAGTGTAGTGGATGTTATTGCCTGCTCTCTGATGTATGAATTAAATGAATCTGTTCTTAGATGTTCTTGTTAGGATTTAGCTGAAATATTTGGGAACACTGGGGATTAGAGTTAGCCCTGTCCACTAGGATCCTTGTATGACCAGCTGGCCTTTCCAAGATCCCTCAAGCTGGAGGCCGAAGCATTGAGAGTAAAAAGTCTCTCTCTGATTTCAGGTCTTCAACTTTGTGTTCTATACTTTATTTTTTCTTTCTCCCTTACCATTCCATACCACACTATCATCTTTAAGATCCAATGTTTTAGATAACTAGCCTAATTGAAAGCCTGCATATTGATTAGGAGGCAAATCCTTTCCTGACTCCATTTCCCAATGGTTTTGAATGCTCCCTGGAATATTTCACCTCTGCCTAAACCCTCTTTTCTCATCCTTGTCTTACATTCAACCCTTCTTTCCTGATAACCAACAACCAAACAAACAATCAAACAAACAAACCCTGAGCCTTATAACTAGCCTAACATTTTAACATTGAGCTTCAAAGTCATATACCTTTGACATATCATAGAGAGATCCCTCTCTGGACCCAGGAGGGCTAGATCCTGAGGTCTGAAAGTGGTTTTATGTTGTCTCATATTTTGGTCTTGCCAATCTGGCCAAAACATGGGAACCCCAACAGAGTGGAGGAGTCCACTCATGCAGAACCAAACATCAGACAAGGCAGAAAGTGTACCACAGAAGTTGAGAGGCTGAAGCTTGATGCGACATAGAATGTAGGAGTCCCTACATCATAGTGTAGACACAGACAATCACTTGACCGATTTACTGAATACATGGCTCTTATGAGAAAGTGTATCATGACAGATCCATCTTCTTTTGAAGAAGCAGTGCAGAAGCCCACATGGGTAGATTCCATGGTGGAGGAGTATGACTCCATTGTTAGAAACAATGCTTGGGAGATTGTTCCAAGGCTTGTCAGTAAATCAGTTGTAGGATTAAGATGGATCTACAAGGTAAAGCAAGCTGCTGATGGGAGCGTCAAGAAGTATAAGGTAAGATTTGTTGCCAGGGGCTTCTCACAGATCAAGGGGATTGATTATGAAGAAGCCTTTGCACCTATCGCATGATATTATTCCATAAGGACCATCCTTGCTCTCTCAGTGCAGATGGGTTGGCACATTCATCAGATGGATGTGAAGACTGCGTTCCTTAATGGGATCATTGAGGAAGAGGTGTACATTGAGCAGCCTGAAGGATTTGAGATCTTCAGCAGCGAGTCGCATGTGTGCAGGCTCAAAATATTTTTGTATAGGCTGAAACAAGCACCTCGTGCTTGGTACACTCGAATCGACAACTATTTCATTGGACTTGGCTTCACCAAGAGTGAGGTGGATGCAAACCTGTACCAAATTGTGGTGGAGGGTAAGCTTTTAACCATTGTTCTTTATGTTGATGATTTAATACTAACAGGTCATGAGAAGTTGATACACTCATGCAAGTCAAATCTTGCAAAGGAGTTTGAGATGAAGGATTTGGGCCTCCTTCATTATTTCCTTGAATTGGAAATATGGCAGCGAGAAGGTGAACTGTTTGTCTCTCAAGGAAAGTATGCCCGGGAGATACTGGAGAAGTTTCACATGCAAGGCTGCAAGCCTATTGACACTCCTCTTCCAGAAAATTGGAGGAAAGAGGATGCTACATCGGTAGAGGTAGTGGATGCCACTGTTTATCGATAGTTGGTGGGTTCACTCATGTATTTAGTTAATACAAGATCGGACATATGCTATGCAGTGAACCAGCTTTCACAAGTGATGGTTAAGCCTACCAAGCTATTTTGGAAGGCGATCAAGCATGTCCTGAGGTATCTCAGGTGCACATCTGACACTAGAAAATTTGGGGGAAATTTCGATGGTCAATTTGTCGCTATTCCGACACATAGTCATTGCAAGAGCGACAGTTCGAGGGCGGGAAAAACGTGGTTTTCCATACCGTCGCAGTTCCGATGCAATTAAAAAGTGTCCCACTATCGACACTTTTTCCGTCGCTTCCAAACAAGCGTCATTCTTCCGACGTTTCCCAATCCATCGCACTTCCGACGAAATGTGGTCCGACGTTTTGAACGTCGCTCTTCCGACGTTTGTAAACTTTCACAATTATGACGAAATGTGGTCCGACGTTTTGAACGTCACTCTTCCGACGTTTGTAAACTGTCGTAAGTCCGACGCAATGTGGTTCGACATTTTGGACGTCGCTCTTCCGACGGTTGTAAACTGTCACAATTCCGACGAAATGTGGTCCGACGTTTTGGACGTAGCTCTTCCAACGCTTTTAAATTGTCGCAATTCTGACAAAATGTGGTCTAACATTTTGAACGTCGCTCGTTCGACGTTTTTATACTGTCGCTCTTCCGACGTTTTTAATCTGTCGCAATTCCGACGCTTACAAGGCATCAGTATAGCGACGGCAGGTTCAATTTAAAAAAAAAAATGAAACTTTAAAAGAGGAAAAACACTGTTTTGAATATATTATCTGAAGTAAAACAGTCCATGAAGTCATTACATTTTCACGTCTGAAGATTGGAACCCAAATATCCATCCAGAAAAGTGGAAGTCCCACCCTAGACAATGATAGAAAAATACCCCATGTCACATACAGGGACATGATATAAAACCCAGTAACGGTCCACATGGAGATTATCGACAATCCGAGAAAGCATCCAAATATGCCTGAGGCATCTATAAGAAAGTGAAATAGCAGTATGTAGAATAGTAAAGCAATAGATAGAGTACCGACATCCATTGTTCCAAATAAAAATTAAAGTACCCAAAATCCTTGAACAGAGAAAAACGCTAATCATGTGAGGAGTGTGATATGTCCAAAATATAAAAAGACCATGAGACCATATCAATAAACCAACAACATAGACCAACATAGCTAGTTTTGAAGGCAGAGTGATAAACATTAATCATTTTTTTTTCACAAGAGAAAAAATGCTATTTTGAATATATTATATGAAGTAAAACAGTCCATGAAGTCATTACATTTTCACATCTGAAGATTGGAACCCAAATATCCATCCAGAAAAGTGGAAGTCCCACCCCAGACAGTGATAGAAAAATACCCCATGTCACATACAAGGACTTGATATAAAACCCAGTAACGGTCCACATGGAGATTATGGACAAATCTGAGAAAGCATCCAAATATGCCCGATGCATCTATAAGAAAGTGAAATAGCAGTATGTAGAATAGTAAAACAACAGATAGAGTACCGACGTCCATTGTTCCAAATACAAATTAAAGTACCAAAAATCCTGCAACAGAGAAAAACGCTAATCATGTGAGGAGTGTGATATGTCCAAAATATAAAAAGACCATCAGACCATATCAATAAACCAGCAACATAGACCAGCATCGCTAGTTTTGAAGGCAGAGTGATAAACATTAATCATTTTTTTTTTCACAAGAGAAAAAAACGATGTTTTGAATATATTATATGAAGTAAAACAGTCCATGAAGTTATTACATTTTCACATCTGAAGATTGGAACCCAAATATCCATCCAGAAAAGTGGAAGTCCCACCCCAGACAGTGATAGAAAAATACCCCATGTCACATACAAGTACTTGATATAAAACCCAGTAACGGTCCACATGGGATTATTGACAATCTGAGAAAGCATCCAAATATGCCCGAGGCATCTATAAGAAAGTGAAATAGCAGTATGTAGAATAGTAAAGCAACAAATAGAGTACATACCGACGTCCATTGTTCCAAATACAAATTAAAGTACCCAAAATCCTTGAACAGAGAAAAACGCTAATCATGTGAGGAGTGTGATAACCATCTGCAAAAACCCAGGCTCGCTTGTAAGATCAGGCTCGCTTGATTCCAAAATTGGTAACCATCTGTTGCATCTGAGATGTAAGGTTCAGGCTCGCTTGTTTCCATTAGTAGCCCGCTACAGCATCCACCCTGTTCATAGCAAAAAGGTTCCTGTACTAGATATACAGAGAAATAGTATAATACGTAGACCATATAAACATAGCTCTGTATTTCAAAAAACAGGTTTAAAATAGAAACAGGGAAACATTTTTTTTTCTAAGTAAAGTTAATATATTAACAGTGGGAATAAAATTACACCGAAGTAAAAATCATTGCCCAGACTCATGACAAATTTGTCATCAAAAAATCAAAAAATTAAGAAGACTACCCTCATATGGGGAAACTAGTCTTGAACGTTTAATTTACAGAATTCAAAAATATTACAAAGGTCCAACATAGTAAAATAATCTAAAAGCAGCCCAATTAAGTAGGCCATGAAGCAAGAAAAAAAAATTAACCAAACTACTCCTCTGGCTCCTTGACGATTCAACACCATCCTTCTGAAGGTCCAGGATCGCTAGGTGCTACCTCCACATTCATGCCACGGCTCCCCTCCTGAAGGCCTGAATGCTGGCTGGCTTTTTCAGAGCTCAGACCCGCCGGACGGGTGCATTCTTCCTCCATTTGGGCCTCCTCGTGGAAAACCACAGTGACTGAAGTTGTAATTCGTGGGAGGTTGAGAGAGCAATTAAAGGAAAATTGCGCAGTGTGCATCGTGGGAGAAGGTGAACTAGTGGTGAGGAAACAAGGAGCAGGGGAATCCATACAGTGGCCAGATCCTACAACCCAAAGACAACTGGATTGGCCGAAAGACAACTCGGTTGAGGGGCTGGAGGGAGGGCGCAGGAGTTGACCTCTAGTGCTCCCCCTGCGGCAACACATCCTTTGATGCACGCGAGGCATGGGTGCAGTCTCACTATCAATGGGCACAAGAGGAGACGGAGAAGCAGAATTCCAAGAAACAGAGGAAGACAGACAAGGACCAAACCGAGAGAAATGCAGATATGAAGCAAGGTCTACGTAGCAGTTCAGTTGGTCACTTCTCCTTCTCGTCACAGTGAGTAGGCAGTGTAACCCAGCAACCGGCTCGTCTGAAAAACCATAGTGAAATGCCATTTTATCGACCCGACTGCAATGCAATCGAAGGATGCCCGTCATAATTAATCTCTGATCATTAATGAGAGCCGAAGGCCAGATCATATTGGAGCATGTGGAATCGCTAACAGGAGTGGAGGTCCGATCTTGAACAGTGTTAAAACTTAATGTGATTAGATGTGAAAACCTTGGAAATTAATTGAACAACGTTAAAACTTAATGCGATTGATATGAAATCGCCACATCCATGTCCCATCGCCTTAAACGCCATCAAATGCACCCGCAGCTGGGAGCAGGGAAAGTTTTGATTGAGGACACGTGGAAGAAATTGATTGGAGCAGATCTTTGATAGGGCCACTCGCGCAGTGGAAATTCGGACCCGAAAAAGATTAGGGCGAATTTGATAAGAAATTCGCGTCACAACTCTAACAATGTTACCGATGAAATAGGTAACCTGACCTCAAAACGGGAACTCTAGCCCAAAAACGCTCAAAAAACATGAAAAAACACCCCCCAAAAAAAAAATGTGTCTTCCAGAACGCACTTGTTTTTTTCGAAGGTCAAATTTCAACATTTTCTAAAATTATGCTAAAAACAAAATTGTTTGTTGAAAAAAGGATTGAAAAAACACCCCCAAAAAAAAAAGTGTGTCTTCCAGAACGCACTTGTTTTTTTTTAAGGTCAAATTTCAACATTTTCTAAAATTATGCTAAAAACAAAATTGTTTGTTGCAAAAATATTGAAAAAACACCCTCAAAACAAAACCAGTTGATGCTGGAATAACAAAAAAAAAAAATTTGTGTCATAATTTTGACACTTGTGACAATGGAATTAAAGACAACATATTAGGACATTTTTTAAAATCGTAAATTCCTAACATTTTTGATAGATGATGTTAAAGATAAACAAATACATGTCTGGAGGGCTTATAATTTTGAACAATTTTCATCCATGTTGTTAAACACAAAATATCTTGACTTTAAACAACCCCAAATTTGTAATTATTTTCAACCATAACCTTAAAAATAAAGGTAAATCTAAAGTTTTTCAATCTTAAGTGTTCAACATACTTGAAAAATGAAATTATGGAGAAAATATAAGACTTAACAATTTAAAATAGAAACAAGTAAGAATAATTTTAATTTTAAAGAATAAAAACTTATCTTTTTTCAAATCTTAGAATAAGACAAATTTAAATATAATTTCAACCAAAACCTAAAAATCAAGCATCAAAACAAAGTGTTATGTTTCAATGACGCATATAATTATTAAAACTTTTAAAAGTATCTTATACCAAGTGGTAACAATACATAATATCATGGTAATATCACTGCATAATCTAAAAATTCAACATTAGTTTCTATTTTCTATTTTACTTATAATTAAAATATCAACATTGGTACATTGAATATAACATAAATTATTTTTTTAATTCATTGTTACATTGTCGATATTTAAAAAAAATGAATTCTTCATAATTAAAACGTATAATTCAACAAACATAGAAATGTCTCAGAACTTCATGAAAAATGAGATGGAAGTCAAAATTTTTATTTCAAGTTACCATGCAAACATCAATTACATAAAAGTGTCTTAGATAGTTATTCAAAATCAGTCATAGGTTCTGGCACACCATCATAATCTACATCTTCAGATGAATGGCTCGATGCAGATGAAGATGATCCATATTCTTCTCTTTCATCAACTAGTGCTCCATATGAGTCAACATGCATGCCCACCATTTCAGAGTTCAAAAGTCTTGTAGATCTACGTCTACATTCTGCAGAGTCCCATTTCAACAGTAATTGTTCTGGTAGCAATTTCTTCAAAATATTTATGGTCTGCAACAGAAGAGTTCCTCTCTTTGTCAAATTGAAGTCATACACAAGTATGTCAACATCCTCCAATTTTAAGACATCTGTGCGGCGACGATTTATATTTGCGCCCTTTCTTTTTCTCTTTCTGCTAATTCTTTTTTCCACTACCATCTCTGGCTTATACACACCATTGAAAGGGTGGGTACTTGTGGCATACCAATGTACATCAACAGCTGTAATCTCTTCATTTTCATTAATGACCTTTATAACCTTGGCAATCCAGAATGGATAGCCAAGTGGATCTTCATCTGCTAACACTGCTATCATGCAACCCTCCTTAAGATCTTGCACAAAACCCCTATAAAGGTCTTCCATGGCTTCACGTTGTGCACGTGATCTTCTAGAACCAATATAGATTTCTCTTTCCTCTACCTGTGGGAAATTAATAATATCTTGAGGCTGTTGTTGTTCAACATTGTGTGTTTCTTGATGTTCATGTTCATTTGGCATATTTTGTGGCCAAAAAAAAAGGAGTCTTCAAAAGCGTATCCTCATTTACTGATCTTGAAATCATATCACTTTGATTACTGAAAAAAGACTCCCACCAAACTGAATCAGCAACATCGAAGTATTCATATGTATCTCTAATACATCTTTTAATTTCCTCTAGACATTCAAAATAATTTATCTCTCTCTTCTGCCTTCGTGCATTATGGAGTTCGGAAACTGATTGTAATAACAATATCTTTGATGAAAACATTGGACGCTCTGGAATGAACTTCAAAAATGCTAAACCTGATGATGGTCCCCATTCTTCAATAGTTGAATACTTCTTGCCCCATATAAGTGTTATCCCATCAATTTTTTTGATACGAAATTGATGCTGGAAGCTAATGTCGTTAAGTTTTTCAATTCATTTCTCCTCACCATGCGATCCAAAAATAAACCTTCGCATGTCAATAGTTTCTTCCAACACATGAAAAACAGGCTCTGGAATGTACGATTTCTTAATACATTCAATTAATGATGGCAGGCTCCCAACACCTTTCCTCCTCAATTTTACTGAAAAACGACTGAACATTTGATCAATATGATCATGAGTATGCCCAACAAGAAGGAAATCAACCTTTATCTTTTTAAAAATCCCCAATTCAACAAGCATGTTTAGATACCCAAAAAGAACTTGATTTTTGTTCTCACGACTTGTGTTGTCTAATTGTAAATACAAAACTTCAGGAAGAATCCCAGACCAATGAGTAACCACATCATGGATTATAGTTATGGTCAAATTTGCATCATTGTGAATATTTGGACTTGTGAAGAAAACTCTTGGAAGCATCTTCTCATTAAATACCAAACAACCAACCAAGTGAAACTGAATGAAATTTTCCTCCTGTAATTTTTTTGGCGTGCGGACAAAATGTGGAAGAAGTGTTTTCTTTTGGTCCATACCATCAATTATCATTCCCAAATATTTATTTGGATGATCATAACACTTCTTTCGATGTTTATACAACTTTTGTCTTTCACTTGTTTGCTGATTGCGATGGTCTTGAAGTTCTTTGACAACGGAATCTGTACATAAAATAAAAGAAACATATGAGTAAATATATTTTCATAGTTGATAAGTATCAAATTTTAAAAAACAATGTTTTGAACACGTACCTCTTTCTGCCCCTTGACATTTATCTCTTTTTGCTTTAAGAGAAGCACATGTGCTACAAATCCCCATCCTTGTCTTCTTAGGAATACGAACATTGTTGAATTCGGTTTTCCATATCCTTGTAAAATAAGAATATGTAATAAAATTACCAATTCCTTCAACATCTTCTGCATAATCTTTGTATAACATGAATATTTCTCGTCTCGAGAAATTATCTGGAATATGTATTGTGTCTTTATTTGGCATACACTCTCCATGATTTGAAAAGAATTCTTTCATCCATGTCTTAGCGGTATTTGCAAACGGCCCCACCTCCCGTTTATGACGTGCTTCTGAATAATATGTGGGATCCTTTTCCAATCTATCCTGGATTCTTGACAAACGACAATTACCAATTGAATACAACATTTTGAATGCCTTTCTGCAAAGCAATACATTCCCAATATGATAATCATAACCTGCTAGTGTAGATTGCATGCAACCCACTAAATATGAATTTTGCATGCTTTTATTCATTGACATATATGTTTTCCTTTTCTGCAAAGCAAAGTTGAAATCCATATTTTTCAAGAAATCCCTTCGACAACATGCACTTGAAATCAAATGAACGACAGAACTTTTTGTCGTGAGATATTTTGTCCTCGCCCTTGTATAACTGGAATGCCTTTGATTGATATGAAAAGGTCTACTCCTACTCCTAGTTGCAATATTTGCTTGCAACGGCTTCATCATTCCATCATTCTTTGTAAAAGTAGTTTCATCACCATTAGAAGGAATATTATCCCCACTATCATCATCCTCAACATAGTTAAGAAATTCATCAACATCATTGCATGGAAAATTTTCTTTACCATCATCAGTTGAAGAAAACATTTCACAAGAATCATCGACAATTTTGTAACCCTGACTCGAAAGAAATTCTTCACCATCTTGACCCATGCTTTCAAATTCTTCCCTGGGAGGATTCAATTCTTCATCACCATGAGTGTCTTTGAAATGGTCACTTGGAGAAAATGCAATATTCAGATCTGTGTCTTTAAAATTATCATTTGCAAGAAACTCTTCATCCTCCCCTTCCTCAGTGGTGTTCTCATAATCCTTGGAATTAGGCATAAGTGGAAGCTTTGAATTTGTATTCACTAGAATTTCTTCACCTTGCCCCTCCCCTTCCTCACTAAAGCTCTCATAGTCCTTAGGATTGGGAATAAGTGAATGCCTTGAATCTATATTTATTGGAAATTCTTCATCCCCCCCTTCATCGGTGGTTAAATTATAATCGTTATGATTAGGATGAAGTGAAAATTTTAGCTTTGGAAATTCATCCCCGTCTTCATCAGTGGTGCTGGCATAATCCTTAGGATTAGGACGAAGTGGATATTTTGACGCTGCAAATTCTTCATTCCCCTCTTCCTCAGTGGTGCTAACATAATCCTTAGGATTAGGACGAAGTGCATATTTTGACTTTGCAAATTCTTCATTCCCCTCTTCATCTGTGGTGCTGACATAAACCTTAGGATTAAGACGAAGTGGAAATTCTGACTCTGGAATTTTTTCGTCCCCCTCTTCATCAGTGGTGCTTGCATAATCCTTAGGATTAGGACGGAGTGGAAATTTTGACACTGTAAATTTTTCATTTCCTTCTTCATCAGTGGTGTTGGCATAATCCTTAGGATTGGGACGAAGTGGATGTTTTGACTCTGAAACATTATCATTCCCCTCTTCATCAGTGGTGCTCGCACAATCCTTACGATTAGGACGAATTTGATATTTTGACTCTGAAAATTTTACATCCCCCTTTTCATCAGTGCTGCTGGCATACTCCTTAGGATTACGACAGAGTGGATATTTTGACTCTACAGATTCTTCATTCCCCTCTTCATTTGTTGTTCTCATATAATCCTTAGGATTAAGCTGAAGTGGATATTCTTCATCTTCCTCTTTATCAATGGTGTCCTCATAATCCTTGGGATTAGGACGAAGTGAAACTTTTGACTCTACAATTTCTTCATCATGCCCTTCATCACTGTTGCTTTCATAATCCTTAGGATTGAGAGTAAGTGGTATAACTGGCGCTCGATTTTTTGACTCTCTATTCATGGTGAATGAACTCCCGTTATATTCATCACTTTGAATAGAGTTGTTGCGTGACGAAGATGTTGATGTTCTAGAAAGAAAAACTTCATTATCAGAAGAAACCATGGCTTCCAACAAGAATAGGTTGAATGATACAAATTCCTCTCCCACTTACAATATATAGCTTAAAGACTGAAAATTTCCCTCCAAATTTTCCCTCCAAAAAAATTCGCGAAAAAATTTCCCTCCAAAAAAATTCGCGAAAAAATTTCCCTCCAAAAATTCCCTCCAAAAAAATTCACGAAAAACTTTAACTATTTTAACTATAATGACTACATGTAAATATTTTAAATTTTTTATTTTAAACTTACGTTATATTCATCTAAAATATATTTCAATTTTTTTAAAAAAATATTCCTTTGATGCATGTCTTCGAAACTAAAATAATTTTCTTATTTGAATAGTTTAATATTGACTACATGTAAATATTTACAAAAATAACATGATGTAAATATTAACTATTTAAACTATAATTAACTACATGTACATATTTTAGATTTTAAAATTTAATCGCATGATTTTAAACATTGATTACATATAAATATTAACTATGATAACTAAATACAAATATTAACTATTTTATCTATAATATTAAATATAATTAACTACATGTAAGTATTTCATATTTTAATTTTTAATCCGAGATTATATTTGAATTATTCAACATTCAGTACATGTAAATATTAATTATGATGACTACATGCAAATAATAAGTAGTTTAACTATAGTATGAACTATAATAAATTAAATGTAACATTCAGTGCATGTAAATATTAATTATGATAACCACATGCAAATAATAAATAGTTTAACTATGATAACATATAACGGAAGTGGCTAGGAAAAACGCGCGCGCGTTCCTGCTGCGATTAGGTCTGGATTTGCTGGTCTGCAGCCGCCATGGATGCGCCTGGGGGCGGGGAGCCCTCTCCTCCCCCTCCTATCTCACCTGTTGTTGCATTTCGGAATCTTCTGACTCAGAAAGGGAAGAAACGGCCCGCACCTGAAGTCCCAACTTTCATTAAAAAACTTGATGAAATACCAGAGATCGCTTTGCCTGAAGAACAGCCGATCAAGATAGCTCTCGCCTTAGCTGACAGAGGATTGGTCGGGCAGTTCATGGGTCGTTGGCCATCAACAAAAGTGACAGATGAATGGGTTCAACGGAACTGGAGGCCTCTGCTGACAAATAACGTGATCTGCTACACTGTTGGTCGAGGATTCTTTATTTTCGAATTCACTACCAAGGAAGACCGTGACCTGGTGTTCAGAAACGGTCCGTATTTCATGGGAAACCAAGGCCTTTTCCTCAAAAAATGGACCCCTGACTTCGACCCTTCTGTCGATGTCCCGAAGGAGGTTCCTGTTTGGGTCCGGGTCCCCAATCTGCCGATCCATTGCTGGAGCTACCAAACCCTGCAGAAGATTGGTAACGGGCTGGGTCGATTCATAGACAAAGCTGACAATAGGGGCCAATACACCTGCGCTAGAATCTGCGTGGAAGTTGACTTGGAAGCTGGTCTGCCGGAAGCCATAAAACTCACAGTTGGAGATTGGCAGCATTTTCAGAAACTGGATTACGAGCAACTGCCCTTTAAGTGCAGAATCTGTCACGAGCATGGTCACTTCCAACGAAACTGTCCTAAAGCACCCTCAAGGGACAAGGCGGAAGAAGAAGGTTGGAAAGAGATCAAAAAGGGCAAGGCAGTCCCAAAGCCCTCGGAACAGACAAAATCTGGAACTATGGGGAAACCCCGATTGACTCCTCAGGCCAACACAAAAGAAGGCCCCTCATCAGCTGAGAAGGAAAATACCCCAGAGAGCCACGAAGAAACTGAAGACCAAACGACCAAAATGAAAGAGACCGTCGGACAACCATCTGTTCCCCTAGAAGCTGCTGATCAAATGGGAATCGAAGGCACTGAGGAGCACATCAGCCTGGCCTCTGACTCAGGGGGCGAGTCAGAAGAGAGAGATACTGACTCAGATGGCTCGCAAATCACCCCTATCAAGTCGACGAGGGGTCGGAAATCCAAGAAAAAACAGAGAGGAGAAAACTTATCTGGACGTCCTTCAAGGCTCCCAGAAAACTCTCAAAGGAATGATGAACACCAAATCCGGACGCAAGCAGAACAGGGCTCCAAAAGGAGTCACCACCCCCCAAGTCAGTAAATAATGAAGTACGTCTCCTGGAACTGCAGAGGGTTAGGCAGCAGGCTGAAAGAAGAAGCACTAAAAGACATTGTTAGGTTGTACTCGCCTGATATCCTTCTCATCCAGGAGACAAAGATGGAGGATAATCTGCTCCTCCAAACTAGTAAGACATTCTGGCGTAAAGGCCCCGGAAGAGCTGTCAGTGCTAGAGGAGCCTCTGGCGGGCTTGCCTCCTTCTGGGACAGCTCCAAATATGAATGGATTCAAGAAGAAATCTGCCCTCACTGGATATTCACTCAGCTCCTCCACAAAGACTCTGGTCAACAAGTAAGTATGTTCAATCTTTATGCTCCAGTCCTTCCCGCGGAGAAAAAACTCTGCTGGGACTCGCTTCAGTCCTTTCTTTTATTGCACAATCCAGAAAACATCATTATTGCAGGTGATCTGAATGTCACTCTAGCCACCGATGAGAAAAAAGGGGGTTCCCTAGTAAGGGATCCAGCTAGAGAATGGGTGGAAGACATTATGCTAGACTGGGATCTGGAGGACATCAAGCCTTCTGCTGGGAAATATACCTGGACTAACAAAAGAATTGGGCCCAACCACATAGCTGCTCGACTGGACAGATTCCTTGTCCAAACCTCTTTCCTTAATTGTGGTCTGTTAGCCTCTTCTAAAATCCTCCCAAACTGCACTTCCGATCATAAACCCATCAGCCTTGAGCTCTCTCTTGATGGTAACCTTGGTCCAATTCCCTTTAGATTCAGCCCTTTGTGGATTCAGCAAGAGGGTTTCCAGGAAGTGGTTCTAGAAGCCTGGAATCGGCAGATTCATGGATCCCCTTTCTATGTGTGGGAAGAAAAATTGAGGGGCCTTAAAAGAAGACTCAAGGAGTGGGCTAAATCTCTGAAAACACCCACTGCCAAGAGAAAAGATTCCCTAGATAACCTTGCTGCCCATCAATCAGTAATGGAAAATGTTGTTGTTACTCAAAGTCAGCTTCAAAGAGAAGTTGAGTTACAAAAAAATCTTCATAGAGCTAGCAGGGAGGAAGAGGAGTACTGGAGACAAAAATCAAGAAACTTATGGTTACAGGCCGGTGACAAAAATACCAGATTCTTTCATAAACAAGCAGAAGCTCGCAAGCAATTCAAAGCTATCTCTGAAATCAGATCCAATGATGCGGTGGTCCAAGATCCTGAAGGCATCAAAAGAGCTGCTTTCACCTATTTCCAAGAGCTTTATACGGCTCCCGAAAATCCTCCTATAGACTCTCATGCCTATCCTTTTGACCAAATTCCTCATTCCGTTCAGGACTCTGTTAACTCCATGCTGACTGCTCCGATAAGCATGGATGAGCTCAGGAAGGCTTTGGACAGCATGGAGCCGGACAAAGCTCCCGGGCCTGATGGGTTCAACGCCAGGTTCTATCAGACTTGCTGGTCTACCATTAACAAAGACCTTCTGAGAATGGTCAGGAAGTCTCAATCTTGTTCCAAGATCGGAGGCAGCATCAACTCGGCCTTTCTTGCTCTGATTCCGAAAGAGAAAGGAGCTTCCGACTTTGGTAGATTTCGGCCCATCTCACTGTGTAACACAAGTTATAAGCTGATCACCAAAACAATAGCCAACCGTCTCAAGAACATCTTGCCGGACATCATTCCGGAAAACCAAGGGGGCTTCATCAAAGGGAGGAAGATTCTGGACAATATTGTGTTGGTGCAAGAAGCAGTTCACTCAAGCTGCCAGTGAAAAGAGAAAGGAATGGTGATAAAGCTTGATTTGGCCAACGCCTTTGATAGGGTGAAACATGAATTCCTCTTTGTTGTTATGAAGAACCTGGGCTTCTCTACAAACTTCATAAACTGGGTGAAAGCTTGTATAGCATCCCCTTGGATTGCGCCGCTGGTTAATGGCCGATCTACAAAGTTATTCAATGCCTCTAGGGGCTTAAGACAGGGCTGCCCGCTGTCCCCGCTCCTCTTCGCAATTCAAGCCTTTGTGCTTAGCTTCCAACTTGACCGCTGTCAGCAAATCCACTCTCTTCCTGGCCTCAGAATTGTTCCTAATGTTAAAGACATTAACCATGCCCAGTTTGCCGACGATACCCTTCTACTTGGAGGAGCGAGTATAAATTCAGCAAGAGCTTTTAAGAAGGAGCTGGACATCTATAAGGAGGTCTCGGGCAGCAAGATAAATAACCTTAAAAGCACTATCTTTGGCTGGAACTGCTCGGTCAGGGAGCTGGCTGACATTGCCAGACTCTTAGAGATGAAAGGAATTCATACCTGGGAGTTTTTTAAATATCTTGGGATTCCAATTTTCAAATCCACAACTAAAGTTGCCCACTGGCTGCCTCTGCTGGACAAACTAAAATCTAGAATCCAAGCTTGGGGTGCCTCTTGGCTGAACAATGCTGGGAAGGTTATCCTGATGAAAAATGTCCTCACAAGTATGCCTCTTTACCAACACTCCATTATGCTGGCTCCCAAAACCTACCTCAGTAAAATGGACAGTCTGCTAAGAAGATTCCTCTGGGAAGGGGGGAAAAATAATGAAAAAAGACTTCACTTAGTTAATTGGGACACTATTAAAAAGCCAATCCTGGAAGGAGGTCTTCAATTAAAAGATCTGGGTGCCCAGAACCTCACTCTGGGCTCCAAAATCTTGTGGAGTATAGTTGCTGGAAAGGCTTCTTGGAGTAAGAGAGTTCTGTGGAAGAAATATTTCAAGGGACAGCGGCTAAGGTGTTTGGACCAGCCTCCAAAAACCATTAAAGGTTCTCCGGTCTTCAAACTCTGTCTTCAAGCCATGGAGCAATTCTGTCACAACCTTTACTGGATACCCGGTAATGGGAAAAAAATCAGAATCTGGGATGATCGGATTCTTGGTGATCAGCCTCTGAGTCACATGGAAGGCCTGGCAAACATAAAAATCTGGCTTCAATCCAACAATCTGAATACCCTGTGGGATATCTCAACCTGGACGGATGACTCTGGAAGAAAATGAAACAACTGGTATCTGGGAGAGATACCCCAAAGGCTGCAAGCTGAAGCTACGCTTCTATTAGATATGCTCCAAGGGAAGTCCCCTTCCAAAGCAACAGCTAAGGACAAACGAGGGTGGGGCTCCCTCTCTGGAAATTTCTCAGTCTCTGAAGGTTACACAAGGAGGACAGCGATTCCTAATGTTCCTCCAGACCCTACTAAATGGAGATTTATTTGGGCCTTCCCTTCGCTCCCAAAAGTCGACTTCTTCTGCTGGACTTTAGCTCATAACAGAATTCTCACCAGAGATAACCTGAGAAAACGTGGATTGGAAGGGCCCTCTAGATGCCCTCTGTGTGTGTCAGAGGAAGAGTCTGCTAATCATCTGTTTCTGCTCTGCCCCTTTGCCCGTGATGTCTGGAGGGGGGTCCTGAGGTCTGGAGCTGACAAAGTTGTGATTCCCGGTAATATTCCTGACCTGCTTCACACCTGGGCCAGCTTATCTCCGTTCTGCCTTTCAAAAAAAAGCCTCCTCAAAACAGCCTGGATGTGGATTCCAAAATTCATCTGCTGGAAGCTGTGGTTGGAGAGGAATAATAGACTGTTCAGGGATGAAATTTGCACTCCAGGTAAGATAATCGCTAAAATACAAGCTCTTCTTGGCGAGACTTTGGATTCTAAATCTTCTTTGAGGAATGAAGCTGCTTTGGACTGTGAGGAGGAGCTCTGGCTCAAAGACATTGCTACAAATCTTGTTTGCAAGCCCCTGCCCCCTGCTATTCCCCATGCTAACTGGGAAATCCGCCTTGAAGAACAGGAGTTTATCAAGTGGCGATCTGCTCTGGATGACCATTGCCTCTTTTTCGACGGGGCCTCTAAAGGCAATCCTGGAGCTGCAGGTGGAGGTGGGGTTCTGCTGAAGCCGGATGGATCAATTGAATTTCGATATCAATGGGGGCTGGGCATAGAATCTAATAACAGAGCAGAAGCTCTGGCTCTGTGGCAAGGGCTCAAACAGGCTGTCAAAAGGAACATACTGTCTCTGAAGGTCTTTGGTGACTCCAGGCTGATCATACAAGCGTTGAATCTTAAGTCAAATCCCTCACAGATTCATCTAATCTCCATTCTTAAGAAAATCAGGCTTACTCTGGCCCAATTCCGTCATATAACCTTTTTCCATATTCTGAGACACCTGAACAAGCAAGCTGATCTTGAAGCGAATCTGGGCTCCATTCGCTGCAGAAGATCCCTGCTAGTTGATGCTGATGAATCTGAATGCATCATCCCTTAACCCTCTAAAGGTCGACCTGTTCACAAAGTGGATCTCTTATTACAGACCTGCAAGCCCGATTCCAAGCATCCAACCAAAGTATTTGAAGCTGATCCTTCTCTGGACCATCATGTCAATCCCTCTTCTGACCATTTACGCTCTCTTCTGTATCAGTAACTGGGCAAACAAAAGGCGAAACCTGGAGTTTGGCTCTAAGGGAGAGATCAATCTAACGGGGAGGTCCATCAAATTTAAGCAGCAGCCCTCAGGTCTCTGGAGGGGAATCCGATCTACAGGCCACTTCAATAATATTAAGGGCGCTCAAGACGTTTACCCCACCAACGCATAGTCCCCTTGGACAAATAATCAATTCCGGCCTCTGCTCTCAAATCTGCAACATGGAAGAGGCAATAGTACCGATTCACTTCCAAGGTATCTGCTGCAATTGTTGGGTCAACCCAATTCAAGTTTCAGAACTTATGAGGCGAGGCGCCCTCAGAGCTAGCTCAACCGGCTTCAAAGGTCGTGATTCATCAATCTGTAACAGAAATGGTTGTCAACCTTCAGTAAGCGGCAGAAACTGTAGTAACTTCAATCCCAGAAACTGCTGTACTCTCAATTCCAGAAATTGTTGTATTCCATCAGTATGCGGCAGCTGTTTTGCCGCCCATTAATACCAATAACCGTTACAGTCTAAAAAAAAAAAATAGTTTAACTATAGTATGAACTATAATAAATTAAATATAAATATTTTAAATTAGAAATTTTAATCCCACATTCATTAAACAGTAAATCAATCAGACAATATACGATATTTAAAAGGAACGATTGTTTCTATTCATCACATCACATCAAGTTTTATGGTATTTGTCTGAGCAAATTTCTGGAGGTGTTGCGTTGGCATTGGTAACTTCGTGGAGGCATTGCATTGGCATTGGAAGCTTTGTGTCGCTATTGGTAATTTTGTGGAGGTGTTGCATTGGCATTGGTAACTTTGTGAAGGCATTGCATTGGCATTGGAGGCATTGTGTTGCTATTCGTAATTTTGTGGAGGTGTTGTGTTGGCATTGGTGACAACAACTTTTTGCATTTCAAATGTTAGTTTTCCTTCTATTCTATCAATTTAAAGACGATTTTGGGGAAACTCTGTTTTTCTATAGTTTTTTTGTGTCCAAAAACTACTTTTTAAAGGTTTTTAGGTTCAAAAACCTTAATTTTTTAATATTTTTTTAGTGAAGAAAATGCAAAAAAAAACTAATTTTTTTAGGGTTTTAAGGACAAAAATTTAGATTTTTTTTTCTTTTTTTAAGACTTATAGGTTCATCTAGACAAAAAAAATCCATAAAACGACCCTGCATAGAAAAAAAATAAAAAAATATTATAACATTTTTTATTTGTTTTTTTTTTATCATAAATATATCAGTGATTTCATTATTTAATTTTTTTATTATTTTTTTTAAATTTTAAATCTTAATTTTATTCTTTTTAATTTTAAATCTTTAATTTTTTTTACTTTATTGTTTTGTTATATATATTTTAATTGTATTGTGATATAGTTTTTTTTTTTTAAATTTATTATATTGTTATATTAAAACAAATGTTTTTATTTATTTATTATATTATATATATATTTTTTAAATTATATAAAGTTTAGAAACAAGACATAATTGTGATTCAATAAACTGTTTTTTTTTATATTTGTTATCTCTACCCAGCGGGGGCTGTGCGGCCGGCTGGGCCACTCCCGTGGAGCCGCCCGGCTGACCCTCTGCGCCCAGCAGGTGGACTCTGAGTGCACAGCCTACCCACTGGGCGCCGGAGGCCAACTGGGCAGCGCCATGGGGGCAGCCCAGTCGACCTCACGGGGCCACGGGCAGCCCAGCCGGCCTCACGGCCCCCGTGAGGCCAGCTGGGCCGCCCCCGTGGTGCCGCCCGGCCGGCCTCCGGCGGCCGCGGACAGGCGATTCATATTTTTAATTTTTTTTTTTTATTTAAATTTTGTTTTTTTTTTTAAATTTGTTTCAATAAAACATTTTTTAATTTTGGTTTTATTTTTATTTTTTTATTTATTTTTGATTTTTTTAAACCTTTTTTTTAATAAAACATTTTTTAATTTTGGTTTTTTTTATTATTTATTAATAATTTGTTTTAATAAAACAATTAAAAGTTCATAGAAACAGTGTTATATATAAAAATAATAAAAAAATTGTTATATAATATAATAAAAATATGGTTAAATAATAATTGTTAAAAATCTCAAAATATTATATATATATATATATATATATATATATATATATATATATTTCATTAAACAACAATTATGTTTTGTTTTTAAACATTATATAATTAAAAAAAATATACAATATAATAAATTTAAAAAAAACATTTGTTTTAATAACACAATATAATAAATTAATTAAAAAAAAAAACTATATAACAACACAATTAAAAAAATAAAAAAATATATAATATTATAACATTTGTTATAAATAGTTAGTAATTTTTTTTTTTCTTAAATATTAAACAAAAACTAAAGTTTGAAAATACTAGTTTATTTTTTAAAAATTATTTTATACAATTTAAACACATTTTTAAATTTTTTATAAAATGTATTCAGAACATATATATATATATATATATATATATATATATATATATATGATTTATAATATTTTGTTTTTAAATGAAAATTTTTATAGTTAATTTTACTGCTTTAATTTCAAACTATTTAATTTTAGAAATAAATTTTGTTTATTAAATTTATTTTATCTGCAATATTTTTCTATTAACATATATATATATATATATATATATATATATATATATATATATATATGTTTATCAGGAAAATGGCATCAAAAAAGATTTCTGTGAATGTTTCTGCACTTAGGATAATAGCTCCCAAATCTACCGCTGCAGCTCGACGCACTATGGATACAACTCCCAAATCTAAAGTTGCAGTTGAACGCACTATAGACACTGTTGGACGCAATAAGGACATTGTTGCACACACTAATAAAAGTCAAGCAAGTGGGGCACCAGGTTCATTAAAGCTTATTTTTTATTAGAAGAACACCGAGGAAATAGATAAAACCGATTTCTCATCGTATCTTGAAGACAGTGAAATGGAGGATGATATACACATCTATCTGATTTGTGGTATGATTGACTTAAATGAGCCATATGATGTGATGGGCAGAGTACGAGACATATGTATGGTCTCGAATACAAACATTATTTATGTTCTTGCAAGGAAGGCTCAGAAACGTGAGAAGGTTAGATATCGTCTATCAATCGTCAAGTATGACACAGATGAAATATGTTCAAAATTTTCTGAAGAACTATCAAGCAACATTGCAAATAACATTGTAAGTATGCTTATTTTTATTTCCTCTATGGATTATTGTAAGGATGATTCAATTTTTTATAAATTATTGATCATTGACATGTTTTATTTTGTTTCATAGGATTTTGTTCTGGGTCTTTCAAACATGTTTGATGGTATTTATATGTTGGTGCCAAATGTTATGGATGTGATCAAAACTTTCCACAAAGACAAAGCAAAGGAAAGGAGATTGAAGCAAAGAGCAATAGCTCGTGACACTGCAACAGTACAAAGAGGGGATCAACCAAGTGTCACTAAGGTGGGTCAATCTAATAAACTTAAACATGTTTCTTTTGAAGGTGTCGATCATGAAACAGAAAGTTATGATAGAATTAGTGAGGAGGAGATGAGAACTATTGTGCAAAAGAAGAAAACAGATCAGACACCAAAAAGAAAAATTGCCAAAGATCTCTCTCTTGTACCTCATAGAAGAGAGCTTGTTTATAAAGAAACTGATATGTTATCCAATAAGGCTAGGAAATCAAATACTGGTGAACCTGTAAAGGTCGTGAGCAGCAGTGAAGAACAAATTGAAAGCTCTTACGGAAGCAGAGAAATCATAACACCAAGTGCCGAGTTAGAGGATGGCATTATTAAAACAAAACAAAATGCTATTCGACAAGAGTTGAGGAAGAATAAATTAATTCTTGGTGGCCAAACATTTGAACTTAATGTTAACCAATTTTATGGCTCAGATGAAGGGCAATCTCAATATCAAATTAGAAAGGCCCATCACCTACATGTACATAATCTGAAAACATTGTTCGGGTTCAATCCATATGCGCATGTGGTGGATTATGTGGTTCTTGTCGATCCATGTCAGGTTCCCAACAAACAAGCATTTGACAAGGCAAAATGTTTTGATTATAAATATTATGTAATTGGAGGAAACCATTCAATAGAGGCTAAAAGACAATTGATTGCAGAATATCCCAATAACTATATTTTTCAAACAGTGAAATGCATCATTTACGCTGGCTTAACAGAAATGGAATCAAAGTTATTGGCATGGGATCATAATGCAAATAATGAGTACAGAATGAAAATGACTTTCATCCAAAGGGTCAGATTTATTCATAATGAATTCATAGAAAAATGTCGTGGGGATAAGACAGAAGTTAGTGTAGCATTTCGAAAGGAATGTTTAATGGAAACGGGTTATCAAATTGATGAAAAAAAAGCAAAAGATGGAAAATTGAATACAAATCTCTTCAGAGGCACAGATAACATTTTTCAGTTGGCATTTAGAACTGGGGAGGTATGGGATTTGATTGATGACATTTTTGATCGATGGGAGAATATTTCCATAAAAAATCAGAAAGTTAAAAAGAGTAAACCCATAATATGTACCAACAGTAAGGGGGGTCCTGAAATGAAGCAGCTTCCAGAGGATATGACTATTACAACTTGGACAACAATGCAAGGTGTGAAGGATGATAAATTAATCAAATCAGTATTAGCCCGTGTGAAGTCGGGTGAATTATCAATGGAAGAAATGTGTGCAAAATTTCAAAAGTAAGTTTCTTGAATTATTTCTTTCATTATAATTTTATTTTAAATAAAACATAATGATGTTGGTAGAATTTGTTATACATGTCAATATATTAACGTTTTTAACTTGATTTATTCAGTCAGAAAATTTATATGAAAATACAAGAACACATGGTAAAAATGTTGAATGAAGACAGTTGGGATGATGTTGTACGCAACTACCGAGAAGCAAGTTCTACATCAACACTAAAAGAGTTTTATATTGCATTCAATAAGGTATGTTGATTTATAAATTTATTTTATTCATATTTTAACTATTTTTATTTTATTACTTATACATATCTATATATATATTTTTGTCATGAAAGATGTCGAAGAAGGATGGAAATGGAGTACCAGATACTTTCAAAAGCTTTATTGAAAAAATTAAGATGGAGAACATGAGAAGGAAGCGTCTTTTGAATGTTGAACTAGATCCTACTCTTAATCATTACATTTGGAATGGGCTCGACAATGTCCAATATCAAATAATACAAGGTGACTGTGAAGACATTGCAACACTAATACCTAAAAGGGAGTATGGCCTAGTTATTGCAGATATTCCTCATGGTTTCAATTTCCCAGACATTGAATATGATAGAGAACCATATACTTATCAAGCTTTTAATAAAGTGGTTACGGGTTTTCAACAAGTGACAACATCACCACTTTGGCGATTTGTGACATTTCATTCAGACACACAGTTTCCAATGTTATTAACAAGCTTCAAGGGTAAAGCAAACTCAAGGATGCAACTTACATGGTAAGATTTTGAAATTGTATGTTTGATTCTTTCTAAAAAAATTTATTCATGTAAAATTTAATTGAACTTTTACTATGTTATGTAACAGGCAAAAGTCAAATATTGTTTCTTCCGAAGATCAACCTATTATAAATGATTGTGAGTTCATCCATGTTGAATGTTGGACAAAAGAGGACAGCTATAAGCACATTATTATGAATCGAGTAGATGGGAAGAGTCATAGTCAAGTATTGGTTTATGATGCAGTGGTAAGAAAACTAACATATGAGAAAAAAGATGCAAAAGGAGATATAGTTAACATTTATCAAAAGCCACAAGCATTGATTAACTATCTTATAGATCTATGTTCAAATGAAGGAGAATGGGTTTTGGATTTATTCTCAGGTTCAGGTAAGTTTTAATATACAAATTTAAATTTAAATATTGTCTTTTTTACTTTTTATGTCTCCATAGTAATTTTCTTACTAATTTTTTTTGTGCTTGATGATTAGGTACAACACTAGCATGTTGCCTACAAAAAGGAAGAAATTGCATTGCCATTGAGAAAGATCCAGTTCAATGCAAATTTATTCAACAAAGAATTAACGCTCTTAAATTCCTTCCAGATGCGAAGCAAGAAGTTGGTTTGAGGAAAGGATATTTTAATGAATCACGTGTGGCAAAAAAGAAAAGGAACCTCAACCACCATTATATGGAATGATTGGAAAGGGACACTTTGGAAGATTTGCTGACATGAAAGATCCATTAGAAGACGGCGATGATCAAAATGAAGAAGCAAATGCTGCAGAAGAAGCCATCAATGCTGTTCTAGATGATGTTGAATATGTATTAGTTGATATTGTTGATGATGTTTAAGTTATGCTTGCAAACAAAGCTTATTTTTCAGAACTACTAATCAGCTTTACTTGTAATGTTTAAACTTTGATATTTTATGAGAACAACCCCCTTTTTTTGCAAAAAACATGTGATTGCTATTATTTTTTGACATAAAATTGAATAAAAATGTTGTTTTCTTAAGTTTTTTTACTAAAATTCTCCCAAAAAATTAGTTTATTTAATATGTTTTTTTCAACAAAAACTTTGTAAAAGTGTATTTTTTGCATTGTATTTATATTGAAAAATTGTATTTTTTTGTCATATGATTCAAAATATTGGTTTTTTAGCGATAATTTTTTTGATGTGCATTGAAAAATTATTTAACAATACATAAACATGTGGAAAATATAAACTTTAGAATATTGACCTTTTTTCTATCTTTTATGTATGTGAAAAAGTGAAGATATCATTACAAGTTTTTATTTTTTAAAAAAAATATTTTTTTTATTTTTAAAACACAAGTACATAAATGCACTTAAAAATAAACATCTCACAGAAGAAGAAGACATTAAAAAAATTATAGTGTCAAAATCAATGCTATAAAAAAAACGTTGGTGATGATACACCACCACTATTCAAAATCGACATAAAAAACACCACTTTAAAAAAAAAAAATTATTAAAAAAAAAAAACAAGATGAAAAAAAATTAAGGTGCCAAAAACATGCTCAAAATTTTTTTTCGTGATTCTGCATCGCCACCTTTTCAAAATCAGGTGTTTTTCTTGATATTTGAAAAAGTAGGTAACATTGAGGTTACCTATTTCATCGGTAACATTGTTCTCTCCCTCTGTATGCCAGCCCAACTTCGGAACTGAAAAATATTAGGGTAGAATTCATTTGGTTTTCGCGTCACAAAATTGGCTGACGTCAGCAAGCTATTTTGGAATGAAAATTTGGTTTGAATTATGGTTTATCGCCGTTTGAAGTCCGGTGGGCTCGACTTAAGAACAATTTTTTTGATCCCATCTTATAAAATTTGTGTTGGTTTTCTTTGATAATACACATATTTATAATAAATCATGGGAATACCGCACTAGTAAACATGCGGAAAAGTTATATAAATTATTGAGAACAATCATTTTTATGTAAAAATATCCAAATGTGAGAAATAAGAATTCGAGTATTTGGTTCATATTATTTTAAAGGAAGGAGTGAAGTTGGAGCCTCAAAATATGCAAGCTATTACAAAATGACCTATTCCTAAGAAAATCAAGGTTTCTTAGAAGATTTTTTAGACGTACATGATCAGTATGATGATAATTATGATAATTTCACAAAACAATCACTAGCTATTTTGAGGGATGAGATATTAGAGCTTCAGCTTGATGAGGATTTTTTAAGAGCTTTATTTCTTCTTTTGAAATCAAGAAAATATTCTCCCAAACTGAAAATATGTGTTCTTGAGATAATTTTTGAAAATTATGAAAATGAAATTAAACTTTTGCATTCTCAAATTCAGTCATACAATTTCTGAAATCCTAAAGAATTCTTTGAAAATCTTCCTTCTCCTAAGCAAGAGGAAATTGTACTATCTTTTGACTTGCATATTGAGGATGATTATTCTTTCAAACACAAGACAAAAGAAATAGTTTCAAGGCTTAATAATATTCATAATACAATTGAGCAACCAGTCATTGAAGGCCTAGGAGTAAATAACATACATCATACTTTTATTGATCCTATATCAGATTATATGGAGAATATTTTTAGCCCAAATCTACAAACATGTTTTCTCTATAAGGATAAAATACATCAAAAGTAGCCTTTACACATCATATCATTTATTATAAAGGCACATGATCATAATATACTTCCAATTTTGATCACAAGCAATCAAGTTATCCATTTATTGTTACAGCTACTTGATTGGCTTCATTGGCATTTTTGTATTACCTGATTCAATAAGATTTTTAGTAGATTGAGTAGGTAGATGAGTTCCAATAAGCTCAGAATTTTGAGCATTTTTTTTTTAGTTTTCAATTTTCAGCTAGTTTTTCATTAATTTGGTTTGAAAAATTTTGTGTGTTGTTTTAGTTTCAGATCATATTTCAGTTTGCAAAAGACAGAAGACATTTACAGGTTCACCAAGGTCAATGGATGAGGACAATTGACCTGCTGTTCTTGACTTTTCACCAGGAAAAGCCATCCCCAAGTGGATCCAGTGTTAGACTCCTATACCAATAGGTGTCATATTTCATGATTGACTTGATGGGCTATGTAATATGTTCATACCTTTTCTTGTTGCAAAGGTTTTCCATATTATCAAAAAATCAAAAAATTTAAAAAATGTAAAGAGGGTATACCCTAAAAGAAAAATCAAAGGGTGAAAAGAATAAAAAATGGCCAAAAAAGTAAAAGAAAATGAACCCCACCAAAAGAAAGGCCAAGGAAAGTGTGCAAGTCTAAATGCCACTACTTTTTTCTCTTATGTAATAAATAAAATTGTGTGCAACTTGTATCCTATGCCACAATTTATGAATACTCAAACAGTTTAAGCTTGACTATTTCATCTTTCAATTTCATGGTTTAGAGATAGAGAATAAAATCTGACCAAACTGTTTAATCTTGGCAGATAAGTAGATAGGTAGAGTAAATAAAAGGAGCTCAATAGCTTAATCTGAGCCCTTGGATGTAATAAGGTTAGAATTAGATAGATTTCTACATGTAAAAGAAAAGAAAGTGTGATAAGGGTTTGCCAGTCTAAGTGCACTCTAATAAAGAAGAAAAAATAGTAGAGTAAATTAGGTAGGGTAGGCAGATGATGTTGCAAAATTGCATGTGATGGACAATGACTCTAAATGTGTTAATATTTACTTTCATCACAAAGTGCAAAGGCAGACACTATACTGGAAGAAATTCAAAGCAAAGAAAAGTCAAAGTTATTAACTTCCCTTCTCATCTTCCCCTAAAGATTTCACTAATTTCCCCTAAGTACTAAGGTATTTGAAAATTAGAGGGGCTCAAGTCATTTCCTTGACTTTTGGAGGGACTGGACCCTCGGCCCAATAATTGGAAAAGCCTAAGTACTTGAAGTCATTCTTCATAACATTCACTCATTTCTAAACATCTTTTCATAAAAAACCCTCAAAACCACATTTTATTCCAAGTCTAAGTGATGAAGTGATTATAATGCAATTTGCTTTTAAATCTTCACTTTCATAAAAATTATGCATTATTTCATAAAAACCCCTCAAAATCACATTTTATTCCAAGTCTAAGTGATGAAGTGATTATAATACAATTTGCTTTTAAATCTTCACTTTCTTAGTTATATTAATGTATTTTGAGTTTACATTGTCCCCTTGTCATATTAACATTGATTTTATGTATTAAATCCTTACAAAAATAACCTTCTCCTATTATATATAACTCCTTTTTATATAATATCCCCAAAAACCCATTAATAAATTTTAGCCAAAGCTATTTATTCCCACATGTTTAAATAAAAAACCCACTTTATGCCCCCTTTGGCTAAATATATCGTAATATTAAATTCTGCCCCCTATGGTAATTAGATTAATCTGATTTAATTATCATATAATAAAACTATATTGAAAAAATAATTAAAACATGTTTTATTACGTGTTTTAATACAAAAATAATTCTTCCCCTGTGTATTTTAATCCCCCGACTCCCTTTCCCAAGGTTAAAACTATAAACCCTTTGTAAAATCCCCAATACCTCCCTTAACCGCTAACCTTGGTTAAATCATTTCCCGACCACTTTCCTGCATTTTTATAAACAAATTGATTAATCCTCACGATTAATTAACTCCACCAATCAGATTCCCCCCGATGAGATTAATTAATGTTTAATTGCGTCGAGCCCTCCATATTAAATCCCCGTCACTTCCACGTCCCCATCGTCGTTCGATCAACCCATCTGAGATCAACGGTTATTAATGATATCGCTAGCCATCCACGTCTGAACAATAACGCGCGATGGCCCGGTGGTTTTCAAACAGTGCCATGCCACACGTCAATCATTCTATGGAATCGCTCGCCCTTCGCCCAAAACCACTTTTCCCCAAAAGCGGTGCGATGGAAACCGCTTACCGCTTGCCTCCCGTGACTCATCCTCCGTACCTACTGACTTCATCCATTAAATGAATAAAAAAAACCTCATCACCCTTTGGAATTTGTGAATAAAACAATTTTTCCCACATCATTTTCATTATTCTGTGAACGACCAAAGTCTCATGTAGAGAATTTCAAAAACAAACTGTCAAGCGCCATCAAATTTATTTTGCTGAAGACAATTGCATACCAGTAATCCAGAGTTCGTACGCCATAGCCTGTACCTGTTTAATCACTGTTCATCTCCCAAAAAACAGGTATTTACCCCAATTCCCATTAAAACTCTGTGAAATCCTAGCTTTTGTTTTAAATTCCACACGAAAGACAGAAACAGAGTTCAATTTGGTCTTGTTCAATCCCCAGAATTGTAAATTGCATTCCCAAAACTTGTAATTGTGTTTGTTCTTCACAAAAACTCGAAATTCATTTCTGAATCCACAAGAACCAGAAATGGAGGTTCCATTGGCTCTGAACGTCGCACCTTTGAATGCCCCTCACAAAGATTTAGACTATCTGCCCCTAGCAGATAGAGATTTTCAAATTAAAGACCTCGTTCTTAGTGATAATCCTCTTCAAACCTTTTTCCACTGCAGAGATAACTTTATAAACGGTTATGATATTATTGGATTATGGGAATCCAATCTCCCCATGTATCTTCTCCCCTAAGTCCATATTTTTCCTAAGTTAATTCATTACTGCCATGCAAACTATGACCCCAATCAAAGAGCAGTTTTGTCCCTGAGTCAGAACATCCTTTTCCCAATCACTACTCAGTCGATAAATGAAATGCTGCAATTTCAACCTGGTCAAGCCCTCACTCCCCTATCCATGGGAGAGTTACTTGAAAAGTCTGCCAATTTGTCCCATGAAGAGTTAAATCGCATTTGTCAAACCTTCATGTTACCAGAGCATCAGCCCAAAGGCCCTCCCCCCTATGGTTATACTTTTTTCACTGATGTGGGCAGGCTTATTCTGAATATGATATCCTTTATCATGGGTTTCAATACTAGTGAATATGTTGATCAATTAACCCTAGTATTGTTATCTATATTTACCCTGGACAGTCCCCTGCTGTCAAGTATGATTTTTCATCCTACATTGCTGATAAAATCCATGATCAGTTCATGAGATTTGAGAATGAAAAAGTGTTTAAATATTCTTTTGTTATATATCATCTCATGATTTATTACTAATCAAAAAGTTTCCCTTTCCATGTTCAAAAACTTGATGCCAAAGGAAATCCTAGGTCTGTGATATTTTGGTCTGCCATCACCCATAATTCCTCTGATTCTCCTTACTCCTATAATGAGTTTATTGACCTATTTGTACACTCTGCAACCACTTTGTTAACAGGAGTTTCCCCTCCTAGAGCCAATAATGAAATCAAGAAAATTCTACAGCTCTCAAAACAATATAGGGTAGGTGACTGGTACTTGTATCAAAATCACACTGAGATCATAATATATGGATGTGAATTGTGCCCATTCAAGTTGTCCAAATATGTCCCCATGAGACTCTTTGCACTAGAGTATTTTAGGCAGATGATTAACTCAGATATAGTTCATTTCTGCAATGCAAAGAAAAAGGCTCAACTCAGGATCAAAATTCAATTAGGTCCCTTTGTTTGTAACTCTAGAGATGCTGGAAAGGAAGCAGAAATAATCTTAGAAGAATATCTCAGATTACAAAAAAGTTTTTACTGGGTGCCTTATGACCCAAATAGCTTTATCTGTGATAGAAGAATGAAAAATAAACTATCACCATACATTCATCACAAAATTCCAGAAATTGAACAATATGCCAATATGGATGAATAGATGGAAGGAACATTGGTAGAACAGGGTAGTGAGCAGGTCAATGTTGAAAATGTAATGAAATACCTTGCAAAAATACTTGACCTAGACTCTTTTGGACAGGTGCAGATACCAGGTATTAGTCCTTCTTCTGCAGGGAATTCTCAGCAAAATTTACAGGAGATCAGTGCATTGGCCACAGTACAATCTAAAGGAAAATAAAAGGAGCCTGACATACAAGTATTTGAAAAATTCACAATGACAGAGCAACCTGAGACTTCTAAAGAACAGGGTCAAGTACAAATTCCTCCTATTCAGATCAATGAGCCATAAATTTCAATTTTACAAACTCCTATCAATATAGAAAAAGGCAAGAAGAGAGATGCTGCAGTTGCTACCCCTGTTGGTGGATCTTCAGAACAACCTCATGCTAAAAGACAAAAATTAAATCCTCTTCCAGAAGTAGATTTTGTTCAGGAAATTCCTGATAGCCAGAGAGAAGATTTGGATAGTCAACAAACATGTACAGTCAGTGGGGCATCCACTACTTTACAGAGAAAAGAGCTGCAAAAGCAACAGAGTGTTGAAATATCTTCTTTCAAACCACCGGTTAAAGATGCAGGAGATATAAAGAAAACCTTTATCAATATAAAATCCAGGAATGATCCACTAAGACTCCAGGTTTACAATCAGTATTTGAAGATGGCTCCTAAGAATCAAGAAAGATTGATGTCAGCTTATGACATTCAGCAAGGAAAAATGATAATGAGTCACTTCAAACCAAAAGTGCAGCAGCCTCAAATAGCTGCAGATTATATTAGAACAAATTTTGAAGTCTTAGCAAAGGATATTCATCCTTTAGATCAGATTGAGTTACATAAGCAGACTGGTGAAATGATATATTCTACTCTGACCATAAAGCAATGGCAACTCAGAAGTTGCAGGATTATTTGGAGAACACTAATGCATAATTGCAGCTTGAAAAATCCTCTTCTCAAGAAAAAGACAATAGGATAAAGACATTGGAGGAAATAATCATTGGATTGGGTCACAATCCTAAAGATGTCAAAGGTATAGAGGCCCTAATCAAGAAAAAAGATGATGATATTGCAGCTTTGAGAAAGTAGTTGAAATTGCCAGCTTCAAGACATCCACAAACTGAAGAGATGATAAAGAAAAATTCTGAAGAAGAAATGATGGACTTGCTTTTGAAACTGAATGAGCAACTAAATGAAATAGAAAAAGAGCTTGAATAGGCATTAAAGAACAATCAGTCTACTATTCCA
Source organism: Pinus albicaulis (assembly GCA_034641835.2). Lineage (NCBI taxonomy): Eukaryota > Viridiplantae > Streptophyta > Pinopsida > Pinales > Pinaceae > Pinus > Pinus albicaulis. Next base: position 1,544,056,309 of record CM076575.1, read on the forward strand.
GCATCAACAACAAAGGCAATTACAGGTACAGGTACATCCACAACAGGTCAGCCAACAGAGCTATCACAGGTAAATACTTCCAATTTGAGTTCTGAAGAATTAATAAAGTCAATGAATGAATTGAAACTTCAAGTAACAGAACTCCAGCACACAAAGTTACAACTTATTAATTTAGAACAAAGATATGATCTCTCAAAAATGAGTGTTGCTGATAAAACAAGAGAGGTCAAAAGATTAGAAAAATTGGTTAAAGCATTGGAAAAGGATCTCACATTGGAGAAACCTTTAAAAGAAATAAATGAAATTCTTTGGGACAACATTATCCAATCAATAAAGGATGCTTGGTCTTCAATTCATATTATGTATGAACAGAATGATTTAGTCAAATTGGCTATAGAAGAAGTTCAAAGTACAAGAGAAGAATTGGGAAATAAGCCTTAGGAAGCCAATAAACTCATATAGTTTCTAAACACTCAAACCAGACACCAACTTACAGAACTTGGTATTCAGGACATGACCGGAACAATTTTGGAAATAAAAAGAGTTTTTACTAAGAGAACCCTTATGCAAAATCTAGAACGAAGGTGCTCAGATATGCAAGAAGAAATCATTGCCTTCAGAGAAAGATTTGATATTTTGTTGAAAAAAGGATTGCTCAGTCCTATAGTTTCAGAGGATAAACTAATGGACCTTGAAAGCTATGTTGAAAAATTGGACAAGTATGCTGACAATCAGGCCAATTCTTCAACCAGTACATCAGAAGCATATTGCCAACAGGAAAAAATCTTCATGACAGATTGGAAAATTTATTTTATCATGAGCATGAAGTAAAGCATTTGTTTCCAATTCAGCCTACCTTTTTCAGATATACTGAGGCTGATGAAACATTGAGAAAACTTCAATGGACCAGAATACCAGAAGATAAATGGTGGGAAGAACTGTTGGAACTTTTGTAAAATTTATCCTTATATGAAATTTTGCCTATTTACTTTGATTTTATTACATCCTGCCATAAGCCTAAATGTTTTATGATTCTCCAAAGACTCTTGGAAAACAATGCTTTCCAAAAATGATGAATATTCTTTAGTATCCAACGAATCATGTGATTTTTGGCTTGGAAATCCATTTCCATTTTACTATAGGGATGCCTCCTTTGCTTTTCCTTTCCTTCTAGATAAAATGAAAGCATTGTTTTCTAATATTTCCCAAGATACCAACAAGAATATAAGCTAGGGAATGCCAATATCCTGGTATGGACACTACTAAGGTTAATGTGCCACCCAAGGATAACCATGTTGTGATTATTTTTCCCACTTTTTGATATGGAAAGAACCAATCTCCATACCTATAGTCATTAAATCTTAACATAAATCCCAAGTATTTGAAATGGGTGCACTTGGTTGATTGTTTTTGCTAACATATCTTCCAAATCATTGAAAGTGATGGTAGACTTGAGCAGGTTTACTTATATTCCAAATGAAACCCAAAATGATTTTAGAGCTCTAATGAGTCTTCACATACTAGTCCTATCTACTATATCCTGCAAGAAATAGGATAACATCGTCCACCAATAGAAGGTGTGTAGACAATAGCATATGTAAATGTGTGAGTGATAAAAATAGTAGCATTTCTTAATTTGTTTAGGCATGTATCTCTTGTTTTTCATCTTCCATATTCAAAAACTAATCACGGATTTGGGTGTTGATGCCATGTATATTCTAAATGGATTGGTATCCATACCTTTCCAGATGCCCCCAAACCTGCTACTGGGTAAATTTTATTTTTTTAACATACTAGTTAAATAAATATTGTTGTAATATATTTTCTAATCTCTCTCTCTCTCTCTCTCTCTCTCTCTCTCTCTCTCTCTCTCTATATATATATATATATATATATATTATTTTATATATAATTTGTTTTATTCTAAGTCATAGGCATAGCTACTGTAACTTTAACACCCAATTACTACAACTAGATACAAGCAATATTTTTATGTAACCATTGTTGCAACCTTAAGTTACTGTTGTTGTTCCATTACTCAAATAAAATAATTCTCGTATAAAGGTTGTTGTCGTGTCTCTATGCGTAAACTTCAATATTTACAAGGACTTGTTACATATAATGATCTCTTAATATATATACTTTCTTTCATATATAATATTTTTTATTCTAAGTCGTGGATATCATATCCCCAAGCCACAACTCCTACAACCTCAAGCCATAGTTGGCGCAACTTTAACGCATAGTTACTGCAAATAGATACAAGCAAATGTTCTATGGAACCGTTGTTACAACCTTAAGTTATAGCTATTTTTCCCTTATTCAAATAAAATAATTCCCGTATAAATATTGTTACTGTGTATCGATGCCTCAAATTCAATATTGACAAGTATTTTTCAGGTATAATAATCTCTTAATATATATATATATATATATATATATATATATATATATATATATATATAATGTTTTTTATTCTAAGTCGCAAATGTTGCATCCCCAAGTCACAACTTCTGCAACCTCAAGCCACAGTTGTTGCAACTTCAATCCATAGTTACTGCAGTCGGATACAAGTAATTGTTTTATGGAACCATTGTTGCAACCTTAAGTTACAACTACTATTACCTTACTCAAATAAAATAATTATCGTATAAAGGTTGTTGTCATGTATTTGTGCCTCAGCTTCAATATTTATAAGGAATTGTTAGGTATAATGGTCTCTTAATTCCCCATTGTTTTCAAAGTGAACATGGTTGATTGTAAATCCCACCATTTTCCTCTCACCATACTTTCCACTATCTCATAAATTAGTTTCGGGGAAGGGATTATGTCACTCTTTGAACTTCCACATAATCTAGAAATTTAATTCAGCATTTAAAATTCCTGCAAGTTTTTTTTGTAGACGGCCGCAGCCATATTTCTATACAAGATTGTATTTAAACACAACAACTACCATTAACACAATTCTGTGGAAATTATTAAATAGAAAATTTACCCCCGATTTTAAATTCAAGGAAGACAGTGAACATAATATTGGATGTAGGTAGAAAGATAAAGCTTGAAAAGCTGGTTGAATATTTCTAGAAACTGCATTTTCGGATTAAATTATTTTAAATTAGGCGTTAATCATTTGAAACGTTGTTTGATTTCAATCTGTTGTTTAAAATCGACGAAGGGTTATAATGTTTGTGATAATTGTTTATACATATGTTTAATATATCTGTGTCTTTTAAACATATGTTATATATATATCATATGCGAAATGAAAGGTGGGCCATAGAAGTTAGTTTTAATTTTATTTTTTTAAAAAGAGGGTTTATTATAATATGTTTTATATGTTACGACATATAAAAATAAAAAGGACAAAAAAGCTTGGTAGTTTATTTATAGACAGTACGTAAATTTTTTATTACACAGCAGTGTGTAAAAAGTGAAAGACTGAGTGTAAATTTTTAAGTGTGTATGCATAGCAATGCGAAAGTGAAAAACATAGCAGAGTGTTTTAGAGACAGAGTATGTTTGTTTTGAACAGACAGTGAGTTGGTTTTATGCACTGCGTTTTGTAGCAGTCATAATTTTGTAATCCCTCTCAGTGAGGAAGAAGTGTAATAGTTTTTTTTTTGAGTTATTGAAGGGAATAGAAGTTTGTTTTCAAAGTATTGAAACTCTGTCTCCTGTCAAAGAAATTTTTATTTTCTCTGTGTTAGAGGAAGGGAGATTTATTATCCATTCATTGTTCTAGAATTTTTCAATATTCCAACATGTGCAAGAACAACAGATGTTGTGGTTCCATCCCCAGCTAAATCATTTGTCTTTGCTGCAGCTTGCCTTACCAACTTGGCCCCAATATTTTCAATTGGGTCCTCTAATTCAACCAATAAAAAGGCCAAAACCATAGCATTGAGATACATTTCATTACACTGTCAATAACAATAAAATTTGACTCAGCCGTAACCCTTTCCTTTTATTGTTGTGAAAAGATTTATGCATTACTCTAATGTGGCTAGTCCATAGGCCAAGTAGACCACTGGGTAACAAATATGTTTCCCTTCACCTTTGAGTTTTCAAATTATGCCTACCAAATCTAAGACATTTAAGAGGGGGAAATAATACAACGTTAAAAAGAAAACCAGAGCACACATCTAAAAATTACCTCCTTAGCTACTCTGACACAGGTCCAAACACATCACTGTGCACAAGTTCTAATATCTTGTTCGCCCTCTTAGCACCAGAAGGAAAACTCACCCGATTCTGCTTCCCATATACACAATGTTCACAGAAATCGAAATCCAGAGAGCAATTAAACATACCTTCTACCATACCATTTCTATGCAGTATCTGAAGGCCCTTCTCTCCAATATGTCCAAGCCTTTGATGCCATAGCATGGTCTTTTCTCCAGAGACAGCTAGGCTTTCCGCTCCACTTTCAGGAACCATAGAACTATTACACCCATCAATAATAGTGCTACCTTGTAGCTTGTACAAAGTTCCAGTCTGAACTCCCCGCATTAATACCAGTGCTCCCCGAACCATCTTGCAGGCATCTTTCTTGAACACTGTTTTTACACCTGCATCATCCATCTTGCTTACAGAAATAAGATTTCTGGCCAATGCAGGAATATGCAGAACACCAGGAAGTGTTCTAATCCTTCCACCTTGCAGCTTCAGCTTGACCTTTCCACGTCTAATGATTCTGGCCTTCCTATCATCCCCTAGGAAGACATCACCACCATCATATTTCTCATACTCGCAGAACCACTCCCTATGGGGAGTGAAGTGAAAGGATGCACATGAGTCAATCAACCATGACTCATGATCTACATGTGTATTTGAAGAAGAAGCCAAATACACATCCCCACCTTCATCCGAGGTGGTTTTTGCCTCTGCAGAAGGAGCATCATCGGATCCCTTTCCTTTCTCAGGAGCTTTAGATCTGAAGTCCTTTTTGTAGTGCCGTTCCTTTCCGCATTTCCAGCACACCTTTACAAACTTTCCAGGAGATTTAGATCTCCCTCTAGATTTAGATCTCCCACTCGAAACCTTATTCTTGTTTCTGTTCTGGGACCTTCCTCGTACAGATAAGGCATCTCCATTTTGACCCTCCATATTTCTCCGTCTCATTTCCTCAGACAGCAAGGCTGAGACAATGTCATCAAAATTCAAGGTAGTTGTGTTGCTACCTATTGCAATAACCAGACTGTCCCACGAGTCTGGTAGAGAACACAACAAACTGAAGCACTTATCTTCATCTGAGATTTTAATATCAACAGATGACAACTGACTTACCACAGTATTGAAGGCGTTCAAATGCTCTGTCACCGAGTCTCCATCCTTCATCCTCAGGTTATACAGCTTTTTCCGCAGGAACAACTTATTCACCAGAGACTTAGATTGGTACAAAGTCCCAAGTTTTTCCCACAAATTCTTCGTTGTAGCTTCCCTAGATACATTCAGCAATACTGAATCCGAGACACACAACCGTATTGTGCTCTTAGCCTTCCGATCCAATTTCTTCCAGTCTTCATCTGACATTGTTGTTGGTTTAGTACCTGGATCTACCACGATCCACTGATCTTTATCCACCAGCAGATCCTCCATCTTGAGCTTCCACAACTCAAAACTCTGACCATTAAATTTCTCGATCTCTATCTTTCCGCCGCTCGCCATCTTCTCTCACCGCAAGAATCGATCCCACAGATCTCCCACTGAACAGGGTCTACCTCAGGCCCGAACTAAAAAACCCTCAGCAGCAAAGGCGTCCCCTTGAAGCCGAAATAGCTCCGATACCAAATGTAGGTTTTAACCCTAAACAGAAACTATCTACACACGAATCTTATAACATAAAATAAATAATAGCAAGAGCATAAAACATAAAATAGATAAACACAGAGATTTTCCCCTGGATCCCAAATCAGGACGACCAGCTTGATTTTTCATTATATTCCTTTTAGTGTTACAACACATATATATACATGCCGAAGCATACATAAACCCCAATCCATAAACCTTGGATTAGAACATAACCGTAGTTCCCTTGACCGGATCTACAAAAATACCAGGGGCCGAAAACCATCGTACCCCAATACCATGTGCAAAACCATGCACAAAACCATGGACGTGGACTACCCACCGGAAATTAAGGACGCGTGCTTAGTCGTGGAAAGAATATAACACATACCCAACAGGAGATTGGTTCGGGGAAGAAAAATTCACGTATATCAGAATTTTTGGGAGTATTTTTGAGCCACGTATCCTTCCCCTATACGTTCCAGATAAGCTGTTAGCTCAGGAGATTTCTTATCAACTGCCAGTCGAAGGAATGTCTAGAATTTTGAAAATCAATAAAAATCTTATGTGGCCTACCTTCCCTTTTAAGTGTGGTGACTATACTATTAATAGTTTCGCTCATGCTGAGAAAGAAGTTGGTAAGATTTTTGATCTTAAACTTTCAACAATTCCTGGAAGGCAATACGACCCAAGGCAAGTGGCATATGATTTTACTACCTCTGTTCTGATTTCTCGATTCGAACATGAACCAGACATTTTTGATGATTTATTTGTTTCCGTGGATGATATATCCCAATTTTTTGATTTAGCCAAGTCCAAGTTGCAGGCCGAGGACATGAATTTTTTTTTGTTGTTTAGAAGTTAGAGGTTACTTAAAGTGCCTCTTGATCAGTTAAGAGCTCCCACACAGGAGAAAGCATCACAACAGAAAGACAAAGGAAGCACTTCTGGTAAAGAAGTAACAGGAGCTGATCTTGTTCTAGGGAAAAATGATGACAATAGTAAAGCTGACACTGCCAAGATAGAAACAGCTACCCAAAAAAATACACAAAAGCCTTGAGTTCAAACAGAAAAAGAGAGCACGGGTACTGATGCCCATGTACATATTGAGAAAGGAAGCACAGAAAGTAAAAACATTGAACAGGCACCCAAGAATGATGTAAACAATAATGCAGGTTCTCAACTTGGAGGACAAGTAGATACTGAACTGGTTGTTTCTCCTTATTTGCTGAGCCAATATCAACAATTTTCCCAGCAGATAGGACAACAAAACACTCCTCAAGTTGATAATTTGAAAGATCAGGATGTAGAAATCATTCCTGAAAACCCCAAAGGAGAAATTATGCTAAATATAGAAGAAATCCCTCCTTTAGATATATTATACAGTCCCAAACATGGGGCTGTGGTGGGAAAACAGAAGAAAAGGAGGAAAATGGATCAATATGCACTTTTGACATCACAGGGGGAATTTCTAAATATTGTTTATAAAAATGTTGAGGTGGATCCATCTGAGGATCTCACCAAATTGTCTCAGTATGTAGGTGCCTATAGTGCTGCCAATATAGATAAAGCTTCCGAAGTTACACAACTGGTAAAACAAAAGGATGTGCAAATTGCTATTTTTTAAGAACAGGTTGCAGGAAATCAACAAAAGATTATTCAGTTGGAGCAGCAATTACAGGATGAAAAACTCAAAACTAAGCAATTAGAAGAATAGTTGGCTATTGAAAATGGAAAGATTGATCAGCAGACCCTTGAAAAACAACAACATCTTAATTAGGAGATTGCAAAGTTACAAACCCTTCTGCAAAATGAACAGACTCTCAAGATTGAACAAGAAAAAATGTTTCAATCTAAGTTAGACAAATTTAAGAATTATCCCACTCTAGATAAATTTAAAAATGAAGCTTTGGAGACAAACAAATTGTTGTTCCAACAATTAAATGAATTTTGTCTAAAGATTGCAAAATCAGAGTCTCTATGTGAGCTAACATCTTCCCTGATGGATGAAGGAGTCACTCTTAAGATTTAATTTGATGAAGCTGAAGAAAATATCTCCGATTTTCTTTTGTGGCAAGAATCAGAAACAGGGAGAAAAACAGATCTTCCCAAAATCATGGAAAGGCATAAAGAAATTGTTTTTTTCAGAATGGGAACATTGCTTGATCAAAGTAGAAAGGGCCACGTCCAGAGCTAAGGGAGTAATGAACAATGTAACACAGATGGTAAATGATAATTTATATGCAATCAATTTAATTGCGGATTGTAGTCTTGGCCAATTACCCAAATTAAAGGAAACTGATCTTAGATGGAAACAAGAGATCATTAATAAAAATTAGCAAATTGGCCAATTACAGGGAATATCATGGGATTCAATGTGGACTTATCTCATCAAGCCACATAGTCAACAAACAGAAATTAAATTTCTCTCAAGTGGCATTGATTGCATCATTCCCGAGTTCTCTGATTCCACATACACAGGGAGGTTGCATTCGAAGCCTAGTCATCCTGAAGAAGTAAAGGAGATGCTCAAATTTTTCCACCTTCATACATCCACCTCAACTGATGATCAATGAGTCGGTTTTCATCAAGCTCGCATTTATATTTCAAATATTTTTATTTTAGATAGATTTTAGGAATAGTTTTAGTTATTTTTTTGTTAGGCACCTATTTAAACCCCTTTCATGCATTTAGAAAGGGGTCCTTAATTTGTAATATTTTGACTTGGATATTACATTTCTGTACTACATTGACTCCTTATATTTTTATGAAGGATCACATCTGGTGATTCCCTACAAAATTATCTTTAAGAATTGAATTTATGTATCTTGGAGTTGATTTTACAATGAATTTTCTGGATTTGGATATCGGATTACATTAGAAAGTATCGAGATGGATAAGGCATTTATATCTATTCACTGTTAAGTTCTTTTGTTATGTGATATTCTATTTTAAATTGCTATCGTTTATGTGTACTTGTTTTCACAATATTTCTTTATACATATCATTTATGAGTGTGTTAGAAATATTTATCTTTTATAGTATATGCAAGCGATATATTATGATGAATGCAATATGTTATTATAACTATGTTTAATTTCTTAAACAGATTTATCTTTATTTGTTGCTGCACATTTCAATTAAGTTGTAATACATTTTTATGGTTATTGATTAATTGAAACAATTTAAAATTGTATTCACATTTGATGCCCGAGTTAGTTTTAGAGTTATTTCATCAGTATTAAATTAGATTAGATAGTGTTATTTCAGTCATTTAGTCTCATTCCCCCCATCCAATCATTCCATTACCAACCCATTTAAATCACTAGGAAACTAGTCCTATAAATCCAGTCGGAGCCACCACACCAAACGGAAAAGGAGTTGTTCTAAGGTCCCGACCGGGTGGTTATCCCCTAATGTTTGAAGCAGTGATTTTTGAGGCTTCAACAGGTCCCTGATGAGCCATTTTCCTTGGTGCAAGAGCTAATCATATTTGACAACTAGATACATTTGGATCCTCTGTTTGTAGAAATTAATTGTAGATTCAATATTTCTCATGTAATGTTCAAAACATAACACTCAAATCTACTCTATTCATCTATGGAAAGAAATTCATGATTGAGAATAAATATCAAAAAACATGCGACATGAATAAATTAACACACATAACATGAGGATATATCTAGGGGAAATGAAATACTCAAAACTCATTCATATATATATTACATTAATCAGAAAATAGAGAAGAAATACACTGCTTGTTCAAGCCTGAAGAATCTCTCACAAGTATAATCTATCTTACTACCTCACAAGTTGACTCTAGCCAATACTTCCCCAATTTTTTTTCCTGCCAAGATCCTACTTCCTTGCATTGTTTATCAAGGAATTAAACCCCTATTAATTAGGAAAATCCCCATCCAGAACTACACAATCCCTATAGGTCCTTCTCTGACTTCAAGCACCACCTGTACAACTTGGATAATTACACAATTGTTAGTACATTGTCCTTGAACTCCAATCTCAACTGGGTAACTCATATTTCATGCATGCATGAGTTTATTAAGGTTTATTTATCAGTTAAACGATTGATCACTGAGTACACACCCCACAAATAGACCTCCCACTAGTTCCTCCAACAGTTGGAACTACTTTAACTGAATTTAACTCAGTTTAACTAAATTAAATTATTACAACTCAAATTAAACTCAACCTAGGGTCCTAAAATTTTGGAACCACTTTACATGACTCGGGTTATGCCCTCAAATCGAATTAACTGAGCCAAATAAATGAAACTAACTTAGTTAACTCATTACAAGTTATCTTGTGATGTGGAATTACAATTTTATCCTAATTTAATTCAAGGGAAAATTAAATCAGGATTTTCTTGTTTCCATTTTCAACACTCCTATCAACAAGAAAGGGAATATAAAATACCCCAATCCTGTCTCTATGGAACTCAAATTTTCCTCTTGAAAATTCCTTTTTAAAAATATTTGCATCGTGTTCCTCTGTAAGAATACATTCCAACAATATAATCTTCCTCCGCACATAATCTCGTAGATGGTGATACTAGATTTCAATATTCTTGGACTGATAATGAAAAAAAATATTTTCAGGGAGTTTGATACAAATCTGATTGTCACATTAAATAATAGTAAGATCCATCATCTGACCAAATAACCCAACAATAATATTCCTCATCGAGATATCTTCACAAGTTTCTTGACTAGCAACCATGTACTCCTCTTCTACTAAACTGAGTGCAATTGATATTTTCTTCTTTTTCTACCAAGAACCCGCTACTCACCCAATAATGAAGACTCCTCCTGTGGTGCTTTTCTGATTTGATGGACTACCCAGCCAATATGCATATGTGAAGCCTTGAGTCTTCACTTCCTTTGTCTGTTTGTACCAAAGACCATACTGAGTAGTTCCTCTGAGGTATCTCAACACATGTTTGTGATGAACTCTTAGCTAAACTGAGAGGGGGGGGGGGCGTGAATCAGTTTAGTGAATTCATGGACATTTAAAACTCTTTTCATTCAACTAAATTACACCTTCAGGTTCATAAGTAGATTAATACATAATGAATCAACAAAATTAATGTGTGTAGAGAAATTAATTAACCAGATTAAAACATCACATCAACATGTAATCATCAAGCACATAGGCAACAGATATAAGTGGAAACCCATAAGGGAGAAAACCACATCTTATTATTTTTGTGATGCAAATGCAAGCTCCAACTCCCTCTCATCACTGATTTTATGTAGGCTCCAACCTATAGGAGGCTACTACCTCAAATTCTACAAGCTAAAACTTGCAAGGAAGCTCCAACTCCCATCTATTTTATGCAGGCTACAACCCACAAGAGGCTCCTACCTCAAGCAACTCCAACTGGACATCTATCAAGCTACAACTTGAAATGGAAGCACCAACTCCCATGTATTTTTTTGCATGCTACAACTCACAGGAGGCTCCTACCTCAACCAACTCCAACTGGACATCTATCAAGCTACAACTTGAAATGGAAGCACCAACTCCCATGTATTTTTCTGTAGGCTACAACCCACAGGAGGCTCCTACCTCAACCAGCTACAACTGGACATCTATCAAGATACAACATGACATGGAAGCACCAACTCCCTCACACTACAATAAAAACATATGTTGATTTACCTGGATATCAGCTTTGTTTTACTCCTTCTTCACTACTGCCTTTTTAGCCTTCATTTCTACTTCATATTAGCTCCTGATATGCACATCATCTCTATCAGTCCTCTCTTATTCTTTCACTCTCCAACCATCTGCAGCTTTCTTATATTCTTCTTCTCTCTTCCATTCTGCAACTTTCTAACAACATTCAACTCTCTTCAATTCTTATGCACACACACTCTCTTTCTCTTTGTGTGTTTTCATAACATTATGCACATGGATATTACCTATTTTATACAGATAACTTCATGGTTTTTTCATTCTATAGGGAATATGAATTGAACAAGCACAATGCTTACCTTTCACCCACTCATTTCCTCACTCAGCATACACGACAAGAAAAAAACAAATTGGTGAGGGGCGAAAATGGTCACTATAAGCTCATTGGTGAGGTTCAAAAGAGCCTTCATCACCAAAAATTGAACATCACCAAAGGTGGAGTCGCCGAAAGTATAGGTGTTGTGGTGACATTCAAGGTTTATCACCAATAGTGATTTATAGTGATGAATAGTGATCGTCACCATTTCATATGAGCAATGGTGACAAACAATAGCCTTTGTCACCAAAAAAATAAACGTCACCAAAGGTGGTATCGCCAAAAGTATGTGTTGTGGTGACATTCAAGGTTCATCATGAATATTGATTATAATGATGGATAGTGACCGTCACCATTTCATATGAATAACAACATTTTTTTGTGATGGAATTTTCATGGCCGTCACTATTGGTGCATATGTATGGCGACGTTCATTGACCGTCACCATAAACGCATTGGTGACATCAAGGTCCGTCACGAATAATGACATCAAGGTCTGTCATGAATAATGACTATAATGACAAACAGTGACCCTCACCATTTCATATCAACAACAAATATTTATGGTGACGGACCTTTAATGGTCGTCACTATTGATACGTATATATGGTGGTGTTCATTGACCGTCACCATTTCATATTTTGGTGAGGGTCGAAAAATGTCACCCTAATCTCATTGGTGATGGTCAAAAGATCATCTATCACCAAAAAATGATCGTCCTCATTCCCTATGAATATCAGGGCATGATGGAATCTAACCACCAACCTCTTGCTTGTAAATCGGGTGCTCTTCCATTGAGCTAGCACCCTTTAAAGAATTAGACTTTAAACTAGAAATTGCCCCTAAAGGTGCAAAGATACACCAAAGGAATAAAAAATCTAGGAAGATCAAAAGTTGCTAGAAATAATATGTTCAATATACGTAATAAAAAGACAATAAGAATAACTTTTGATATAATCTAACAAAGCATGTCCTACATAGGAGAATAATTGGAAAGCACAACTAGAAATTTGAATCACAACATAACAATATAAGAGAACATACAACAGGAAAGGAAAAACTCCATAGTTTGATAAATATGAACAATCCATGGGCCTGTTCTTATATATTGATATAGATAACAAAATAGAAATCTAGATTTATGAAATTCAAGTATCACACAAGAATGTCTTGAACAAATATCAATATGTAAAATAGTAATTTTTGCATTTGGATTTACATTACAGAACGTCAAGAAAATGTTTCCACAGAAACAACCAATAAACATAACAACATGGACCTCAAGAGAAATTTTCCAGGGGATAAAATATGAAGGTAAAGCACTAGAGAAGTATTCAAAGCAAATGATGAAAAGCATATCAAGAAAGAATTGAGAACCCTCTGAAGTAAACCACACATTTATCATCGTGACTAGTACATTTGCAAAAAAAGATCAGAACAAATTATGAACTATTCCACCAAAAAACAATGAATTTTTCCACTGAAATACAGTTTCAAATTAATCACTAGCATGACGCTAACTTCTCTTCCAAAATAGGGAAGTTTCAAGACAATGTATAATAGCTTGCATGGCAATCGTGTTGATAAAACCTTCCAAGGAATAAGACCACAACAGTCAACAAGAGTGCCATGAAAGAAGTGGCTCCTAAGAACCTCACTAAAAACAATATTTATGTAAGGTATTCATCTAGATCAAGGGTCATCATTCAATAATCAATATGGAAACAGGTGTTGACATTTTCTAATGGAATCCTCTTTGGATTCACTAGTTAGGAAGAAAGCAAAAGGTTTCATCAAGAATTCTAACTTACATAATTTTGGGATTAGAATATGATGACATATTGATGAAGCAGATCAAGAAAATGAAACTCTTTCATTCTAAGGAAACCTGCTATAGGATTACTCAAAATGAAAAGAATGAGGTACATGTATATATATGTTCACACTAGATGCTATGAAGTCATGCCATGTGGTTGAAGGTAGTATACTTCTATATTTAGAAGTATGATCAAAATAGAAAGTAGAAACTCTTTTGATGCACATGTTTCCAAAAGGGCATGATCTACACTAGATGAAATCGACATAATATGTCCTCATATGGAATATGAGGTGGTTGTACATTATCAAGGAACTGCACAATGGAAGTTCCCGGGAATGAAATAAAATTGTGGAGAAAGAAAAAGGAAGATATCATGGGAAGTACAACCATGGAAAGAAGCAATCAACATCCAAGGAAGCCAAGAAGACTTGACTAGGAGATCTCCAGGGAAGATATGTGGACTCTAATAGAAGTCTGGAAAAGATAGAGACCCTTGACAATACATATATTTAGGAGATAAAAAAGGATGTCGATGCCTACAAGAAGGATGTCATGGTGAAATATCATCACTAAGGTAAATTTTGATTTAAGTATTCATATTTATAATTGAATAATATCTGATGAGCTTATTTAGGGCAGCCAAAGGGAAGTATATGTCTTCCATGGGCTGATAATCATATTGCAGTATGTAAGATCCTTGGAAGAAGTGTGGTTCAAAGGAAAGTAGCATGATATGAAGGTAGACCAGATGAAAAATTTATGGATCACTTTCAGACAAAAAAGAAAAGTGATGGGGGATTTGATCCCTAATGAAGATATCCCAAAGATGAAGACTCCTCGACAACAAAGAAATTCATGACATCAAATAAAGTAGTTCTTCATAAGCAGCTGAGTGTTTTCATCATTACTGCTACATGTCCCTGATTAAGAGGGGGGTTGTTAATAAGTTTCTTACTTGGTAGAAACTTGGAAGCAAGTCCCTAGGAGCCTGGACAAGTCCTTGGCTAAGAGGGAGCCTTGAAAAGTCCTTGGATAAGAGGTAGCTTGAGAAAATTCATTTATAGGAATGGATATGTCCTCCCTAATTAAGAGGGAGAGATAGGCGTATCATTTTGGTCTTCACCTAGAAGACAGAATGTGGGATTGGATAATCATCTGGCATCTGATACTCTTTTGGGGATGTATTAGGGTGTCCAAGGTAAGAGTAGTCATGAAAGGATGGGTATTCTTTGAGGATTAGCTATCCCCGAAAGAATAGTCCTATGAGGTCATACTCAATGAACACGCGGGTGGAGTATGTACCTTGGAGACAATGATGAAGATGTATATAATGATTGGTCTTGCCAGCATTGTAGTTCATGGTCTCATGAAGAGATGGAGTTGTTCATCAAGGCCTTGCACTATGACAATGTTGGTTAATAAGATGCTATAATATATTTATTACCAATCAAATTCATCTTTTGAGATTCTTTAGATTTAGAGTGACCATGTACCATTATGAATACCTCCCTAGTTAAGAGGGAATGTGGGAATGTGTAACTAAGTTCGGTCTTCATAATGACTTGTAAGTATGAATTTATGTAATGAAGAAGACAAAGATAGTAAAATTTATTTTGTAATACTTGTGCATCATGGGTTTCATGAGCAAGGAGTTTTTTATTATAGGTTAAATAATTCTTCTTAACTTCTTTTAGGGGTTTTTCATCTTGTCATAAATATATATAATTTAGAGTCATGTATACGAATTGGTGTTACACTTATAAAGACAATTTATTGATGTAAATATATGCCTTCAAGACCTTGACAATATGATCCAAAAGTCGGCTTAAAGATGGTGAATATTCTCCTTGATGAAGTCGGCTTACACACAAACCTCATGTCGGCCTACAAGCTAAATCTAGTCACCATACAAAGGATGATGCAGCCTCATTAAGGTGTAAGCAATTTTGGATCATTTCTATGATAGAAGAGCGAAGTTTGTGTCTACATTGATGCGAGAATAGGAGGCTAGTCTGGGAAGAAAATAAGAGGTATACTTACCTTTGTTCTGGTTCTATACCACCTCACACATTTCAGACAGAAGGCTATCACAGCAAAAGATAAGTCTCTCTTCTAGTGCATAGAAAAATGTGTGAAGAAGGTAATACAATGATGAAAGGATCTGTGATTAGGTCAAGAAATGAGGTGTGCTACCGAAGGAAGAAAGTCTTATCATATCTCTGTTTTGGTCTACAAGTTTACCTCGAATATCTCAAGGAGGCCGAAGGTAATGACAGTAAATAGGAAGGCTACAACAGCATGAAGAAAGGCTTGGTCTTGAGTTTCAAAGATGTCCAAAGGATGTTGGAAGTAGGCCAAGAAGAAGACTTTAGGAAGCTAAGGATAAGATCAAAGGAAGCCAAGAATAAGAACACAATTTGGTGTTGCTAGACCAGGGAGCGAGCTTCCCTAGTAAAGGTGCAGTGTAGTGCAGAAAGAATAGATCAAGTAGAGAAGATGAGAAGAGCAGTGAAAAATGTCTTGGAGGCATACTAGTGTCAAGGGTCTATTTCATGGTTATGGTACTTGTCAATGGAAGATCTATAAGAAGATTTTCTTTGGGTTTTCCTCTCCAAAAGGGAGATATTTTTTCCCTGGCTTGAAGAACCTAAACTTTGTGTCTCTTGTGTTTTGATAATTGACTTGATGAAAGACAAAATAAGCTAACAAATATAAGTTCTAAGTAAAAGAAGAATAACAAGTTCACAATTAATTATCATGAAAGAGAATTTGAATTAAATGCCCTAATTTCTCAACAAGGTTGATATGCTCCTTACTATCATTACCCACCCCTCAGAGTAACTATCATGGCTCGAGGGAAAATACAGATAATAATTCCAGCAGTTTTTTTCAAGAATGCTTGAAGAAGAAGAAGATTCAAAATCTCTTGTTACTTGGATATGAAGGCTCTGGTGCTAGTACAATTTTCAAGCAAGAAACAATTATCTACAAGGGTGAGAAATTTTCACAGGAGGAGCTGAAAAACATCAAACTCATGATACAGAGCAACCTATATATATACCTTTGCATATTTCTTGAGGGGCATGAGCATTTTGAGGAGGAAAGCTTAGCAGATATGGATGTTTCCAGTGTACATGAACAAGTTTCTGCCTCAGATGAAAGCGATGATAAAGAAGATGCTCAATGTACTTACTCTCTCAATCCAAAATTGAAACATTTTTCCAATTGGCTTCTGGAAATTATGGAAATGGGGGATTCAGATGGTTTTTTCCTAGCTGCAACACGTGAGTATGCCCCAATAGTTGATGAAATGTGGAGGGACCTTGAAATTTAGGCTACGTATGCAAGAATAAATTAGCTGCATGTCCTCCCTGATGTTGATGGTCACTTCTAGGAATGGGATATTGAGGTATCAAGTAATGCATACAATCCATCAGAATGTCACATTTTATATGCTGGAGTGACTCAAAGTAATGGGTTAGCATTTATAGAATTTTCAACTAATGATCGTAGTCCAATGTGAGAACCTTATAATGAAAAATTTGATTGTCCAACTCCAACTGTGAAGTATCAGCTTATTAGAGTAAATACTAAAGGATTAAATGAAGGTTGTAAGTGGCTGGAAATATTTGAAAATGTACGAGTTGTAATCTTCTATGTTGTTATAAGTGAATATGACCAAAAGTGGGTTGAGAAATAAAATGACCTTCAGTAAAGAACTTTTTTAGAATGTTGTGGAGAATTCATGTTTTAGAGATACGCCATTCATTATATTACTAAATAAATATGACATTTTTTAGGAGAAAATTAACATAGTGCCACTTATTGTATGTTAGTAGTTTAAGGAATTCAGTCCAGTGGAGGCACACCACAACAATCAATCACTAGAAAATCAAGCTTACTATTATGTGGCAATTAAATTCAAGGATCTCTGTGCATCTCTTAGCAACCATAAGTTGTTTATATGGAAAATGAAGGCACAAAATCGCAGCATAGTGAATGAAGCCTTCAAATATATTCATGAAATTTTAACGTGGGTTGCATATGTGCAAGAAAAGATCTTGCAGTTACACGAACGTGCAATTGCCTGAGAACAAGATGGGATTGTAATGTCCTTTTCTAATTAAATGACCCTGTTGAAAATGTAACTAGTGTCGGTCTTCATAATGTAATTCAAATGTATTATTGATGTATTTATAATTTTATTATATTCATTGTTATAATTATTTTATTTCTAGTCAAAGAATGTTCCTCATGCTTTTAGGGTCAATTGAGTCAAGAGAAAATTTATCATGAGTCAATGAAATGTAATTGAGTCAAGGTCTCATTTGGACTTGTAAAAGAAAAATAAAATTTATTTTTCAAGTCAAAGAGTCAAAAATGTCACCACAAAGACCAAGTCAGACCTCCTAGACAAGATGGCCTAAAGAGGCAGCTATTCGACCTACTGGACATGTATAAATACAAGATAGTTCAATCTCATTTTATCATCCATCCATCACTTCATTTCTGTGCAAGAAGGAGAATTTTAGCGAAATTCAAAGGAGAGAAATTTCTGTTTTCTGCCCTAGTTTTTGTTCATGCATGGGAATTTTCTGAGTTAATTTGTGTGGTATTGCAGGCCTGAAATTTCAAGAGATGACCAGATTTATGATATTTGACCAGTGTTGAATTCTATTGACCATGATTTGTTGGAAATGGATGGGAGGAGGGTTGAATTGGGTCTTTGTGGTAGTCTCAGTTTTGTTCTTGGGTCTTAGATATCTCACTTTGATCTGATTCTGTAAGAAGAGGATTTTCTTGGTTTTTCCCCCTTGTGGGGTTTTTCCCTAGCTTGGAGCCTAATTTATTGTGTTCTTTGTCTCTTTGTGATATTCATGTTTTGTACTTTTGGTAATTGCTTGATGAAGAAGATAACATAAGTAAAAAGAATCCAACAAACATTCACAATTTCTTATCAAGTTAAGAGAAATCTACCCTAATCTACAAGCATCTTGATTTCTCAACATGGTATCAGAGCTAGGTTGAAGGAAAGGAAGATTGAAGATAACAGTTTTTGGATTTTTTTCCTATCCATGTGGTAACTTAAGCAAAGTATCATACAAATTATGTGACATCCTTTCCTTAAAATACGAATTGAAAGAGGCACAGTACCTATGTGATTCAAGTTGAAGAAAGACATCAATATTCCTGTGAACCGAGCTCATCAATAAAGGAAGGACCTAAATAATTAACAGCTAGAAAAAAAGACCTATAATACATGAAAATACTCTATGGAATTATCTCTGTAAATCAAAGATGAAATTAATATCTCTGTTGTCGACAAAATATTTGGCATAGGTACACATATTTGAGTCTCTATGTTGATTTATGAAGTAAGTTTCCTGTATTACTGTGAATTTCAAAGGCACCTTATCCTATGATAAGCATACAATTCATTATCTTTATAATCTACAAATTACTCAAAGAAAAATAAAATGGCTTATATTAAATCTATTAAAAGAAGACAACCTACTATGACAATACTTTCAGTGGCAATATGAGCACGATTATGCGCTCCTTTCTAAATAAAAAATACCAAGTGTATTCATGATATTTGTATATTTTGAGTAACCAAAATACTGTAGCTGACATATATTACTATTGATTTCAAAGGCTAGTATGAGAATATGAACAAGTCCAAAATTTCCATAATGATTGAAGCAATTTTGTTTGGGAAAAAACGAATATTTGAGATATTTTTCTTCGATCAATACAAAAAGTTTCTGTGACACTTTTGTGAGGTATCTGAAGCTTACTATAGCAACAAATATTTGAATATCCAAGGCATCAATGATGACACCAACATGAAATGATACAAGGTCTATCTAACATATAATGCAGCTCGACTCATTTGGGATACTATCCATCTTTGACATCTAAATGGACCATCATCTTCATAATCAATGCAAATATGTGGCACTATGAGACAAAGGATAGAAGTGTATTGTGATCTGAAGTTAAAATAAACCAAAACCATGTGGATCGTCTCTGAGGCATTTAAATGTACAAATGATGAACTTAAATACATGAAAAACAAGTCCCATCTGTGACATAAAGGACTGAGCATCTCTATACCTTTGTACGAAATGAATCAAAAGTCTGTGATCTACTCTATGCTATAGGACCAAAAGAATAAGGTACATAGTCTATAGAAGGGACCAAAATCATCACTGTGAATAAAAGCCAAGATTATAATCAATTCCAAGTCTGAAGCTACACTTAATGACAGACTTTAAATTTGTGAAAAGTCTGAGCATCTCTATGACAAATAGAACATGTATATTTATGATCTAAACTATACAAAGACATACAACACTTTTTGAATCATCAAGAATCAAATTTTAGTGGCATCCTGTGTGAAAACTTGAGGGATGCTACTTCATGACAAAATTTATTATGATGACATAAGTCCCATCTCTGTGACACTATAACATGTAGCAACATTATATCTCTTCATAAGGACTGTGAGGGTATAGGGAATCCGTGACACAAGTTTGTGAAAATAGCACCATTCTCATCCATAAAAGAAAGATGAATTCAATTATTTAAGTTGACCTATTTGATATGGAAAGATAAAGGACACTGAAATTAGCTCAAAGATATCTCTGTGGCTTATAGCTGAGTTTGAAGGACCAATTAGTGAGATCAATGTGAAGACCAAGTTGAAGAACTGTATGGACAGAGAAGTTTGAATTTAGTGTAAGCATATCTTTTGAAGCAGCCCCAAGGAGTTAAAACTTACAATATAGTAGTACCATACTCGAAGGCAATAATGGAGAACAGGGGAAGTTAAAAGAAATACATGTAAACTATGCTCAATGTCAATAGTAGTAATGCTAAGATAATGATCTCTTGAAAGATAGTCATAAGGGTTTTTGTAGATATATTTTAGAAATCACTATTATGATAAGATTTGAAGTCTTTCTTTTCTAATTTATTTATGATCAAGGAATGAAAATCTCATGTATAGAAGGATTCTCAATAAAGACTCTAGGGCTTTGCAGCTAACTCACTAGTTTGGCCTAAGATTAACCCTAGGAACAAAACCCTATCTAATCATTTCCATTGTAAAAAATAGATCTAACTCTCATTAATAATGACACCATGCTAATATAAGAACTAGGTTGGTGAACAGGTCCAAGATTAAGAGGGAGTTAACCCTTCTTCAAAATATAAGCATTTTACATCTCCATGATTACATCTATTACTATTATTTTTATACTTTTCCTATTTTTTTTCTTTCAAAGTCTTCTAACAAAGCCTTCAAGTCAAGACAAGATCTATTTAAGCTTGATTAGCAATTGGAAGAATTGGAAGAACATGGAAAAGCATGAATATTAAGGAGGAAAAAATAAGTCGATTAAATGAAAACACAAAAGGAAGTTCACTTACCTCAGCCAAGAAATAGGGAGAAGTTATATCTTAATGGATACTATACTACTTGAAGTTTGAAAGAAACACAAAAGAATCTTGTGATCAAGAATACAAGTTGACCAATATAGAGCAGTATCCTATAGCGAGATTTTGAATATTTCTGATATCGTAGTACCTGCAGTTGATTGGTTCAATCCAGGAACACATTGATTGAAAATATTGATGTTAATAGAGATACTACTGACGATTGGAAGTAAATATTATTTCTTGGAAAAGCATATAACTTCTAAGGCCCACTAGAGGAGAAGTAATGTACTCTATCTATAAATTTCATCTACAATAATCCTATTAAAGTCTTGCTTAGGTGCTAAGAGGTAATGGAATAGGACAAAGTTCCAGGGAATAATAATGGAATAATACAACCAAGCCAACTAGTACAAAGGAAGTTTCAAGATTATAAATCATAATATTCAGTTTGTCAAAAAAAGGAATTTTTCAGGAAAGGAATGTGTCTCGGAATGGCACTAGGGTTTAAAATGTGCATCAATTATTTCTACTCTGGATCAATTCATTGGTCGCTGATTTTTATCTTATAGTTCTTGCAAATAGCTAAATTGTTTTGGAAAATTCTCCTGATATAGACAGATTTGGTGTAGAGATGCTATTTCATTTTTTATAAGTCATTGTGGCATGAAACTAATTGAGGTTCAAAGGGTTGAACTCTATATATAAATATGATGGATAAATTATTACTCCCTTTTAAGTTACTGCCTGATTTGTTGTTGAGGCTGTATTGTTTTTGTACTCAACATTACCACCAAGGATTATGAGTCAGAGTGAAACTAGCTTGGACCAGCCAAGCCATAGTGAGACCACATGTAGCTAAACATACATAGCTAAGCAACATGGATTTACATTTGAGCCCTTAGCTTTTCCTGCTAAATGTCTAAAAAACATGGGCATGGAAATCTTCTTTGTTGTTTGCAAACTCCTTACAACACAAATAGTTGAATTTTAGGCCTGTCTTTATAGAAACGACTATATCTTAATGTTAGACCTGACTATATAATCTTCAAGGGAGATTTCAACCCGTTGTTGGTATAGTTTAACTTCTTGGGATTGAAGTCAGTAGAACATGTTGACAATTGATAGTAGAAAAGCATTAGAGCAGAAGCCACTAGCTATAGGGAGCTATAAGCTATTGCCTAAGATTGTTTGTTGGGCATGTGTTGTGATGTGTTTGCTTGGGGTATTTATTTTGAGATTGACCTGTGAATAGTATTCATGGAATTAATTTTTTTTTATTTTCTAAAATGGAACTCCTGCCAAAGATAATAGTCAAGAACTTGAACAAATCCATCTTTGAATGCAGGCCTAGCCATGAAATCTATCACCCTAACATTCTTAAAGTTCCACAAGGGACTTTTTGATGCTAGCAATGCAATGTATTTTCTTCACTAACCATCCAGTAATTTGTCTGGTACAAATTTCTTTATGTGCCTATATCCATGACAATATTTCAATCCATCAAAAATGACATTTCAGCTACCTAGAAGAATATAAAGGGATTAGAACTTGTAGTAAAAAATGTTACCATGCTATCATAAATATTTAATTGATTATTTAATCAATTTCTTCATTCATGATGGCCCTCTCAATCCCATGCCAATAGAATGGGGTACCTCATATGATATATCAAGCCTTGCAAATGTGGGAAAATAGTAAATCTTTCCAGTGAAAGTGGTTTAGCAATAAAAATTATTCAAGCTTATTTTTGTTCAAGGGTTTTCACTCTAATATGCAATGGGGAGGAAGAAATATGTCCCTGCTCCTTGTGAAATTTTCTCCATCCCAAGAACTCATTTTTAGAGTTGCAATTCCATGACAAGTTGAAGTGAATATCTCCATAAGTGATTTCTATTTTTTTTTTAATTGTGATGAATAAATGATTGACTGTGTTCATTCTTGGTAGTTATAAATGTTGCTTCTTGTGAAACATATATTTCATAAACCCTGCTCAGTGCGGTGTCTTCATTATTATCACAAACATACAGCTTTTTGATTTTAGACATAAATATAATTACTTCAAGATGAATATTATCTAGCTGCTCTTTCACAGCATCAACCTTCTCAGGCCTCAAAGGCAATATTATTATTTTGTTTGGAAGCTCACAACCATACACTTCTTGGAGGTCTTTAATTCTCGGCTTTTAATCTATCCACTCTGGAACGATATATCCAATTTTTGTTCCAGGTGGAGGTATCTCATTAAACCTTATCTTATATCTGTTGCTGCATATGTAAGGCTATTTTGTTATCAAGAAAACACTCTTAAACCCAATCCCTGAACATATAGAAAGGTATAACACATATCATATCAATAGCCATGGCCTAGAGCTCTTAAACCTAGCCACTACATATTTTGGAAATATGAAACAAATTTTATCAACATTTAGGGCTATAAAGCGTTCCCAATCACCACAATTTTTTTTTGTTTTCATAACATACTTAAGCTATACATCAATGACCCAAAGTTTTCATAGTCAATCTCTACAAATTTAGAAATGTATAGTGAATTTTATCTATATAGTTAGGACTATAAAGTACTCCCCCTCATCCCAATTCTCTTTTCTTTTATACATATTTTATCTAAACAACCATGATCAAAATCTCTTAAACCCAAACTATGGAAATTGAAAAATACATTACAAATTTTATCTAAATGGCCAGGGCTAGGAAAAGATTCCAATCACATGAGTTATAGTATATTCTCACTAAATATTTTATCTAAATGGCCATAGCCCAAAGTTGTTAAAGCGAAACTTCAAAACTGAGAGATGCACGACAAATTCTACCTGAATAGTTGGTCTTAGAAAAAATTTCCCAATTGCCCCCATTCCATCTTGTTTTCAGAAAATATTTCATCTAAACACCATGACCAAAGCTCCTAAACCAAAATTCCATAAATTTAAAAACGCACACCAAATTCTATCTAAAAATGAAGGGCTACAAAAAGCTCCCAATCATCGCAATTCTATTATGCTTTTATACCATATTTCATCTAAATATCCATGAGCCAAAGTAGTTAAAGAAAAAATCTTCAAATTCAGATACCTAGTGCAAATTTTATCTTAACATACATGGCTAGAAAAGGCTCTCAATCACCCCAATTTATATTGTTTTCATAACATGTTGCATATGAGCAGCCATTCCCCGAATTTTTAAAACTTGATCTCTGCAAATTTAGAAATAGATATTACATTTATCTAAATAGTAGATAGTCAAGGATTGAAAAGCCTCCCTATCACCCTAATTTTTTTTTGTTTTATGAGTATAGGTTTTAAGAAATGAATATCTTTCTCGCCAATGTAGCCTCCTTTTATCGTCCAGTGCTGTAGAGAGATTATATATTGTGGTTGGTGAATCCCATTTCATTGTTAAAGACCAGCAAAGTAGCAGAGGCACCCACACCTGTGACATCTCAGGTTGCAATCACAAAAGGGTTTTAAATGTGAATAAATTCTCTCTAATCTGTATCAAATCACTAGTTGGTGATAGTTATCCCACGGTTCTTACAAATCACTAAAATGTGTTGAACAATTCCCATTTATTTTGTCCTAGCTTCAACTTTTGAATTCTAGGCATGGTAGACATGTTGCAACATGGCTTGTTTTCTGTAGGAATCGCTCATGAATAGAGGAGAATCAACAAAATCTTCAACATATTATCACCCACACCTTCGGCTTCGTCTTCCTCTATGGAATCTTGAACATACAACCTCTTGAGTGCCACGTTGCACTAGTCTAGAAGAGTTTTGAAGTGACAGATTCCTTATTTAAAATGAGTTCACCACGATTGGAGGCACCGGGAATCCAATTTCTTGAGTTCAACTGATAAATTCATTCTATAAAATGAAATCACTGTGATTGGAGGTACCGGGAATCCAATTTATTGAGTTCAACCAAGTGTATCAAATCAGAGTTGGGATAGAATGGACATTGCCTTCCTTCTCGTTCATTGGAAAACCCTGCAACATGAGGGAAATAGATGAGGGAAACGAAAAATTTTGATATTCGAAAAAAAAAAATCCCATGAACTAGTTTTACTCAAAAGCTAAGGAAAAGGGGTTTTGAGAGAGATTATTGAACACAAACTCTACAAGGATTAGGAAAATTTGCTTCCTGCTAACTTTTTTATTATGGTACGGTGGTGTAAAATTTTTCATTAAGTAATGGGTTACAATGGGGTTGGAAAAGATGAGAGTTCAAAAGATTAAATGGCTATTAAGGACACAAAAGCTAAAAATAAAGTTGAATAAATTTTGAGGAAGTGGAGATAACTAATGAGTGGTGGTTGAACTTGATGTGAGAAAATGCAGAAGGCAATGACTATTTGAAAAAGTAGATTAACTAGGAAGAGAGTAGTGAAGTGAGGATGAGAGAGTTGGAGAATATCAATGGGAAAGGTAAGTTGGAGAGTGGATGGTTGTGAAACAAAGGGTTTATGATAAAATATAGCTCAATAAAGAGTGGTAGTCAATGCACCTCGATGAGGTCTAATGAACACACTGGAATGATGTTATGAGAGATATGTGATTACAAAGTAGCAGGTTGGATGCAATGTAGGATGAGATTGTGAATGAGAAAGAATCAAATGAACTAATGGGAAACCATATCCTAAGGCCAACAGAGGATGAGAACCTAGTAGTGGGCATGGCACTAGACAATAGCAAAGTTGGCCTTATACCAACCCCACCCCTTATGCTTCTTACATAAAAATAGGTAACACTACACTAGCGTGTTAATAATGGTTCAAGTCCACCTCGTAGTCAGTATACTTATGGAGGAAAATAACAATTAGAGGAAGTAGTCTTAACAATAGTGCAAGTTTGAATATTAAGAGTAGCACACTTGGGAGTTTTAGTTATTTTGTATAAATTTACAGGGTAAGTTCTATAGATCAAAAACCAAAGGTCACCGCTCACAAACAGATCACAAATCAATACACAAGTATTATCATATGGTTAAAACCCTCAAAGAGGGAAATATTCCACGACCTAAGCCAACACACCCACTTCAGGAAATTTATTAATATAAAAGAAAAGTTACATATGTTTCTCTCATAAACGGTTACCGTAAAAATGACCCTCTATGCTCTTTAAATAGAGATCATGGACCAATAAAGTGTTAAGCCACATATCAAGTGTCATTAATACCAAGGAGAGAGATAACTATCGGATCACGACAAATGATGACCATCGAATTATAAGTTACAAATGTACATAGTAAAGAAACACACTTTACCTACCTCTACACTAGACTAAGTTATTCTTAACTATTTCCTATGTGTCGGAATATCCTAACATCCCCCATTAAGAACAACTTGGGATAGGATTGAAGGATTTACAAAGGTGACACAAAAGGAGCCTATTTCCTATGTGTCGACATATCCTAACATCCCCCTGTTGGGGTTCCCATGTTTTGGCCAGGTTGACAGAGACCAAAAGATGAGACAACATAGAACCACTTTCAGACCTTAGGATCTAGCCCTCCTAGGTCCAGAGAGGGATCTCTCTATGATTATCAAAGGATATACGTCCTTGAGTTCTAAATTATGGTTTTAGGCTAGTTATAGGCTCAAGGTTGTTTGTTTGATTGTTTGAGTTTGGTTGTTGGGAATCAGGAAGGAAGGTTTCATCATAAGACAAGGATGGGTAAAGAAGGACGCTAGGAAAAGATAGATAACTCAGGGAACATCAAGGCCATTGGGCAATGGAGTCAAGAAAGGATTTACTTATGTTCAATGTGTAAGCTTCAATTGGGCTAGTCATCTAGAGCATTTGGATCTCAGAGATTGATTGGTGGGATGGAACACTAAGTGATGAGAATGAAAGATGGAAAGCCATCTGATTCTGTCTATAGATCAGGCCAGAGGTCATTTAACTCCAGGCCTGCTTGGACAAAACCATAGGCAACACAAGGGATCTTGAAAAGGCTTATATGGAAGGGAAGGTTATGAAGAGGCAGCGACAGGCTTTACACCTCCCAATGTTCCTAACCTCTTTTAGTTAAATCTTAACAAAAACATCTGAATACTGATTTTACCAACTTGCACATCAGAGAGTAGGCAATAATCGTCCACTACGCTGGTTTAGTCAATCAAAAACAATATTCAGACACACACATGAGCAGAAAACATTCAAGACTGAGAGAGCTGGGATATAAGGTACCTAACAAGGGTAAATCTTATATCATGCATTCAGGTGTCAGTCAGAAGAACATGAAATGAAATGGAAATAAACACAGAGATAAGAAGAACATCACCAACTGCTGTAGATCAGGATCCAATGAAAATTGCTTATCATGTTAAACACTACACCAATCAGGTACTTCACTGCCCAAAGATTTTACGTCCAGCCTGAATACATCATATTTCTCAGCCTATCATACAACTGTTACACAGGAAACTTGGCTCGGGACAAAATGCTTGCAGTTTGCTGATAAAACCAACAACAATGAACCCCTTTACAATGTTCTTGCTGTGCTTTTATAACAAAGGATGATCCTCAGATCGACTCAGGAGGTAGGTGCCCATTAAATGTTACATTTAAGCATAATGATGAATGCAGGGCCGAGGCCCATCCTGCTTGAGAATGTTGCATATTCATTTCGCTCACCTTTTTGGTAAGAGAACGATCTGCCTCGGATTTGGTCTTGACATTTGGGCTCGTTGTACTCTAGGTGATTTGAATTCGGGGATAGGATAAACTACTAGGAGGGTCTGTCTCATAAATGCCTGATTGTCTTTGAGCTGTAGTTTGATGGAAAAATCCTTCAGGGACATTCTGCATAATAAAAACAGTATGGATGCCTTGTCCTGGACGAAAAACACTTTGCTGACGGAGACCCTGATATTACCTTTGTCTGCGCTTGGGGTCTGCGATCTGCTGTTCTGCCCTGTTGAAATGAACGAACTGGATGGAAGTCTGCATGGCCCTCCATGCTTCTTTAATGCTGCTCGGCGGTCCCCGGAGAAGTTCTGTCAGTGCAATTTATTGCTTATGGGATCGAGGAAGTATGGAGGCGCTGTAGGAAGGTGTACATTCTGGAGGAAAACGCGCTCTGCTGT
Organism: Pinus albicaulis; assembly: GCA_034641835.2. Classification (NCBI taxonomy): domain Eukaryota; kingdom Viridiplantae; phylum Streptophyta; class Pinopsida; order Pinales; family Pinaceae; genus Pinus; species Pinus albicaulis. The sequence continues at coordinate 1,544,084,490 of CM076575.1, forward strand.
CAGGTAGCGCAGTAATGGCTTCCTGGTGCGCTCATTGGTCTTCAAACAGTGCCTTAATTCTTAGAATGCAGGATTAACATGTTAATCCTCAATTACGGGCTCGAACCCTCCTCAAATCCTGCTTCTGCTGCTTCGCTGGCCGGCTGAAATGGCCTCTCTGCACTACCTGCATGATGAAATAAACTTATCACAGGGCCCGGGCAGTGGTGGAGAAATGCTATGGAGGTGGAGGAATGGTGGATTTTACTATAATGGTAACAGAATGCAATGACATGATGAACTCTCACGGACAATGGAGTGTGGTGATGATATGCAGCGCGGACCGTTAGATCTTGGTCTGGGAACAAAGATCAATGGTGGAGATTGAATAACGGGACAATACATAAGATGGGCGTAACACGCAAAACACATGAAATGCAACGGAAACGAATGTAAGAGTGGGGACTCGGGCTGGGTGGCGGAGGGCGAACAAGCGAGGACCGTCGACTGCGGAGGAACGGAGGCCACGATAGACCGCCAATCGCAATCGGGGGCCGAAATGGCTTGCGATTGCGACCGGGGAGGGCATTGCGATCGAGCGCTGGCCGCCTGGACGGCGGGGCAATAGACTGGTTGGGATTAAATCGAGCGGAGTACGAAAGGAGCGACGAGATTCGCCATTTGGATCTGAATGGATCAACGGCCAGGATTAAATCCTGTGGGAGTACTGTAAATGCGATCGCGATCGGGAGGACTAAGCGATTGAATGCAGGCCGCCCGATCCGGAACAGATCAACGGTGGAGATGTAATCGGAGGGGGAAAAAAGGGCTTGCGATGGCCGTCGGATTTGCACGAGGATGGACGGCTGCGATTGAATCGCTCAATCGCAATCGGGGATCACACAAAAGGTTTGTGATTGCGATCGGAGGGGGTCATGCGATTAAGCGCAGGCCGTCCGATCTGATGGAAGGATCAACGGCGGAGATCAAATCAGAAGGCAAACCAAAAGAGATGCGATCGCGATCGGGCGGGGGTGCGATTGAGCATAGACCGTTGATCTGGGAAGAAACAGATGGTCGAGATTTAATCGGGGCAGAGGCAGAAAGGCTTGCGATCAGCGATCGGAGGAATAGAGCGATTAGGCGCTGACCGTAGGATCGGTGGGAGAATGGACGGCCGCGATTAAATCGAGGGATCGCAATTGGAGGTGCTCTGTTGTGACTTGCGATTGCGATCGGGAGGCGGTTGCGATTAGCGGATGGCCGTCAGATCTGGTGACAGATCGACGGTGCAGAACCATCGCGGGACATTTACATGTTAAAACAAAAGCATCGGGACTTTTGATATTACAAAGGGTTTTGCCCCCCCGCCGATGATTCCGATTGCGATAAGCGCCGGGGACATAAGCACTTGGTCCCAGCGCGGGGTCATGTGGGGAAGTGGTTGGAAAGGGGCCTGCGATAGAGGGGCTGGGCCTTTTATATGGTCGGAAAGTGGGTTTCGGGCCCATTTTAATGGATTTTAAAGGTGAAGGAGGGGAACGATAGAGAAATAGAGGGGAAATAAGGGAAAACCAAGGGTAGGGGAGGAGTTTAAAGGGGATTTTGGGGGAATTTGAGGAGTAAATGGGGAAATAGAAGGGGAGAAAAATGAGGGATAAAAAGAGGTTAGATGGGGGAAAAATAAAGGGGGGAGGGAGTCTTTGGGCACTTCTTCATCAACAGAGAGGCTTTAAAAGGGAAAAAAGCAGAGGGGAAACTACCAAAGGATAAAAGACACATGGAGGCTTCGAGGAGACTGTGTTTTCAGAGGAAATGCAATCCTTGAAGACTCAAAGATGATTTAGCCCCCTATTTGCTTGTCAAAAATTTCATAGGGGGGCCAACAGTGGCTCCACATGGGGATGGCTTCTTCTTGAAGGAGCCAAGAAACCAGAAGATGATCTCTTGGTGTAGGCCAGGTGCCTACTGCTTGAACCATCCATATCTTTCTTTGATCTGCTGCCACAAACCATGAAGACATCCAATCAGCAGAAACATTTTCCCAACCAATCTACCTACCCAAACTAGAGTTCTAACAGTCTTCCCCATGGGTGCATTTGAATTAGTAGACCCTTTGTATTTATTTTGCAGAACAAAAACAAACCTATTCTAATTCTACCCTTATTGCTCCACGAGGCCAGATTAGACTGTTGGCCTCATCTGCTTCTCTACCTACACTACCACCTGTTGAGATTAAACTGTTCAACAGGTTTCTTCACCTACATTCTAAGACAGGAAATTTAAACACAGCCAAGCCAGGATTAGACAGTCTGACTTGCTGGGCAGAAATTTGAAGAAAACAAAACTGTGAAGGCATGGAATTCCACAACTGTGAAACATCCTTCTTTCTTTCTTGTGACTCAGGTTTTGAGCATGTTTGAGTCACTTCTATCCTTTGCTCCAGCTCTGATCTCAGAGCTGGATGTTCCTTTACTGCTGATCCAGATTTTGAGCTTGTTAGGACCAGCTATTCTTGCTCCCTTTTGGCTCAGATTTTGAGTTTACTAGAGCCAATCCTTTTGCCTCAGAGGTTCATGTTTTGAGCATGTCTGAACCTCCCTTTTCATCCTGTTTTTTTTTTGGAACATTTTCTTCACTTTTGCTGAAAATGAAAATTTGCAACGGTATATACAATGGAAATGAAACATGGAAATGGAGAATTAGCAGAAATAATGTTTGATCATCCTGCCATTGACAGGACCCCCAAACAGCTCTGTACCATCAAGTTCTTGCAAGAAAAACACATTAGGACCCACAGTGGCTTGAATGACGAATGGACCTTGCCACAAGCTGTCGAATTTGCCATGTTTGCCTTTATCCTCTCTTCTTGAATCCCATCTCAGAACTTTGTCCCCAACCTTGAAATTTGCTGCTTTGGTTCTTTTGTCAAACTGTCTCTTCATGTTTTCCTGCACTCTGACAGCTTTGTCATAAACTTGCTCCCTTGTTTGCTAAAGATGGATTGTTTCATTAATTCTCCTTATCATGATGTCTTCTTCTGATTGGACCTCTTGAATAAGCTTTACTACTGGTATCCCAAGGCTAGTAGGGAAAACTGCTTCTGTCCCATAAACCAGCTGGAAGGGTGATGTGCCAATAGACTTCTTTGTAGTGAGCCTGTCTGCCCACAGGGCATGTATCAACTTTTTATGCCAAGACCTTTTGTTTTCTTCCAGAAGCTTCTTAATGATTGTAACCAGGATTTTATTTGATGATTCAGCTAGGCCATTACCCTGGGGGTAATAGGCAGTTGAATGTCCAAGCGTAACTCCGTACCTATGACAGAAATCAATCATTCTTTTGGATCCGAAAGCAGCAGCATTGTCAGTGATTATTTTCCTTGGGCAGCCAAACCGAGACAGGATGAAGTCTTCCAGGAACCTAATAATGACAGAATCAGTGGCATTCCTAGTGGGTATGGCTTCAATCCACTTAGTGAAGTAATCAGTAGCAGTCAAGATCCATTTATGTTGCCCAGAGGAAGAGGGGTGAATTTCTCCAATGAAGTCTAAGCCCCATTGCATGAAAGGACCTTCTATGGTGATAGGTTGCAGAGGGAGGGAGAGGAGCTTTCTTTTGCCCTCAAAAATCTGGCATTTGTGGCAGGTGAGGATCATCTTATGGACATCACTGAAAAGTGTAGGCCAATAGTAACCCGCCCTGAGTATCTTATTTGCAGTGGTCTTCCAACTCAGGTGGCCTCCACACTCCCTAGCATGGAATTCTTGTTTGATCTTTTCGGCTTCAGTTTCAGACAAACATTTCAGTAAAAGGCCATTTGGATTCTTCCAATATAGACTCTCATTCAAAATGCAGTAATTTCTAGCTTTGAGTTTTATGAATCTGGCCTTTGTTTTGGACAGTTCCGGAGGGGCATTGAGGTGTGTGAGCACGTACAGGATATCAGTGTACCAAGGAGAGTTCTGAAACTGATCCTCAACAGCGGGATGGGGAAATCCTTCCTGCTCATCCAGGGCGTTCATCATGTTGATATCAAGGGCCTGTAGATTAGTTTCAGCCATCAATTGGGCCAGGCCTTGACCTTTGATCAGCTTAGTGGGTTTGATTTCAATGTCATATTCTAAAATTGCAGCAATCCATTTGCCCCTTTTCCCATCTGGGTCTTGGGACAAGATATCTTTGACCACTATATTTGGCACATAGGCAATGGTGTGAGAATGCATAATGTACACCCTAAAGTCTTTTAAGGCCTTAATCAGGGCATAGGCCTGCTTTTCCATGATGTTGTACTTTAAGGGTGCATCTCTTAAGGCCTTACTGAAGAAGGCTATAGGCTGTTCATTACCTTCTGAATTTTTCTGCAGCAAAACTGCAGCTATTGTGTGTGGGGAAGCAAATGAAAAGATCAGAAAATATTTTGAAAAGTCAGGGCTGATAAGGACAGGGGCTTGGGTGAGTGCAAGCTTTACTGACTCAAAATATTTTTTGGCTTCAACAGTCCACTTGATTCCTGCATCTTTCTTTAGCATTTTAGTCATTTTCCTAAGATGCTCAGCAAGATTGGGGATAAATCTTCTAAGGAAATTGATCTTCCCTATGAAGGACTGTAGCTCCTTGATGTTTCTTGGATGTGTAATTTGAAGTATTCCCTCAACTCTCTGGGGGTCTATCTTAATCCCTTTCTCAGATATGATGTGGCCCAGAAGCTTACCTTCTTGCAGCCCAAAAACAGTCTTCTTAGGATTTAGGGACAGACCGTACCTTCTACAATTTTCAAAAACTTTCCTCAGATGTTTTAAGTGTTCTTCTTCTGTTTTAGAAAAGACAGTTAAGTCATCCAAGTAGATAACTATGAAGTGCCCAATTTCATCTGAGAAAGCAATATCCATTGCTCTCTGGAAGGTAGCTCTAGCATTCATCAATCCAAAAGGCATTTTCACATACATGAAGGTGCCCCATGGAGTGGTAAAAGCTGTTTTGAGTTGATCTTCTGGGAGTACCAGAACCTAGTTGTATCCTGAAAAACCATCAAGCAGGGAGATTCTTTTAGAGCCCACTACCTTATGTAGGATATGCTCCATTCTAGGCAAAGGGTAGTTATCTTTCAGGGAGGCTCTATTGAGGTTTCTGAAGTCTATGCACAGTCTAATCTCCCCTGTTTTCTTCCTTACAGCCACTAAGTTCGACACCCAATCAGAAAACCTTACAGGGACTATAATGCCTACATCATACATCTTCTTAATTTCCTTTTCTACTGCAGGCAATTGTTTTGGATTAATTCTACGGAGTTTTTGTCTGAAAGGTTTCTGATTTTCCTTCAGTGGTATCTTATGTTGTATAATGTTGGTGTCATAGGCCTTTATGTCTTCATAGCTCCATGCAAACACATCAATGAATTCCTTAAACAAGTCAATGTATCTTTTCTTCATGTCTGCAGGTATAGACTTAGCCAGTTTTATCATTTTGGGTTTGTCTTCAGTGCCTATGTTACATTCTTCTACATCCGATTCTGCATGTTCTATTGTGGGTTTTTTTGCGACATCATTGAAATCAAAGAGGTCCTCTAAGGGTGCTAAGCCTCTTGGTATGTTCTTGTCCTTGGCTTGCAGCACCTCCATTTCTTCTCTATCTGCGTTTTCACGTTTTACGGCTGAATCTCCAGTTTCTTCAGAAAAAGAGTTTATTTCTATACTACAAGGTGTTTCTAGTTCATCTGGGGAATCCTCACTTGGGCAGCTGTCATCAGATTTTGAGTCTGAATCAGAAAATTCAAACTCATTTCTGCCCATTAGGAAATCTTCAATCTGTTTGTCTCCTTCAAAGACCCGCCAGTATTTTTCATTGTCTGGCACTGCAGGCCTGAATTTAGTCTGAATGATGATTTGTTGGTCAACTGGGGCCTTAGGATAAGAGCTAGCTAGGCAGGCTAGTCCATTTGCGATAGCGTTTTGACCCCTAGGGATGTATACTAAATCATATTCAATGAATGTTTTCAACAAATCTAGAGTATCGTTCCTGTATGCCCTAAGCCTGGGGTGTTTTGCCGAATACTCACCATTCATCTGTTTGATCACTAACTCGGAGTCTCCTCTCACTACTATTCTACGGGCTCCTAATTTTTTCAACAGATTTAAACCCAAGATCAGATCCTCGTATTCTGCAATGTTGTTCGTGCATTTGAAATGCAGATTGACGGCGTGGCTCTCCGCGTGATCATTTTCGGTGTTACGCAGCCACACTCCTGCTCCAGCACTTTGTCTAGTACAGGATCCATCAAAGTTCATTTCCCACAAGGGTTCTTTGTTTACTTCCACTTCGCTTCCTCCCTTACAGCTGGGTTCGCCATTAGGTTGAGTTGGGAGGTCTGAGCTAGATTGTAAGCTGTCTTGTTGTTCGTAGGAGCCATGGATGTTAGGGAGGTGGTTAGCCTGTTGTTCTTGCTCTTTTTCTGTTCCGCTTGGAGTGAGTGGTCCACCACAAATCCTACAGTCTTCGTTTCTGGTTTCCCTTTCATTTTCAGTGTGCTGCCCATGGCCTTCCTGATCATTTTCTTCCAGAGTGGCCATTATGTGGAGGTCTATAGGCTCGGTGTTCTCGTTTGAATGCCTATTTTGGGATGTTGGCTCTTCTAAGGATTCATCATTACAAAGAATAAAGGAGTCAAGATCGGTATGCACAGGGTATAATGGTGAATTTTCGGGTTTCTCGGGGTTGCTGACCAGAAATTTCATTTGGGATTCTCTATACAGTCTTCTCGATTGGCCAAATATAGGGATAGTGGCATATGAGCCATCCATCTGCATGGTGCCTTGCAGCTTGGCTCCCCATGATCTAGATAATAACATGCCATACTTGGGCAGCACGTCTGCCACCACTACATCCATGACCATACATTTCGCAGGAATTTGAGTCAAACTCACACACAAGTCTTTGATCAGGCCAAGACATTTTACCCTACTCGAGTCGAATGAGTATAAGTCTTTGTAGGGTCGGGTGATTTCGAGGCCTAACTTCTCCATGACTACTTTAGGCATTAGATTGTGTGATGCACCGGAGTCATGCATGGCATTATGAAGGATCTTGTCATGAATGTTAAGACTGATATAAAAAGGTGGAACTACCCCCTCCTGAAATTTCCCTTCAATCTTGGGACCGAATAAGAGGGCAGGCTGATCATCACTCAAATTTACAGTGTCATTGTTTATACTCAGATTTAATGCTTTCAAAATCTGGCCTTTATATACATCCTGAGAGGCCAGCTCAGATAATGGCACCGAGATTTTGATTTTTGCGATCTCACTTTCTAAACTGAAAGTGGATTGACTCTTGGAAGTATTTAACTCTGTTTTGTTTGCAGCCACCTTAGTGGCTGAATCAGTTTGCGTTTTCTCATTATGTACATGTGTAGGCACAGTTGTATCAGGAGCACTAACTGAGGTGCTAGTGCTACTGGTCGGTTGAATTTGTTTTTCATTGTTTTGGTTGTCCTTCTGTTGGTTTTTCTCAGAACTCTCCGTTGTTGATTTATTGTTCACAGCAGTGACTTTAGAAGATTTCTCAGGCCTCTTTTTGATAGTTACTTCAGGATTTTTAGGTTTGGAAGAGTCTTGGTTCTTTTTACTCCTGAGCTCATATTGTTCTCTGACCTGTAACATGGCATTCTCGAATCCCAACCTATAATCCTCAGATTCAAACCATTCCTCCTCCCCATAAGAGGTTGAGGGTTGGTCTTCTTCTGAATCACAGTTCAGGATTGAGTCCTCTGTTTCGAACATGTTTATCACATTCCCTTCAGATTCTTCTATGATTCCCTCATCCTCATCAAGAAAGTTTTGGAAAGGGGGAATGACTTGCTGATCTGACTCCTTCTGTCTGTTGGGAGTGTTGTTGTTTCTTCTAAAGTTTTGGTTTTGGTTTTGATTTTGGTTCCTGTTCTGAGTGATAGCCATATTTTCGACCACTTGGCATAGCTTATCCAGATTCTTAGACAATCTGTCAATATTAGGATCCGAAGTGGAGGCTATAGTGTCATCCTTGTATGTTACTCTCTTTTCAGCTCTCAGTTTGGCCCTTTTCTCAATCAGATTTGCTTCTATGTTTACTGCCCCTTTCTGCATATCCTCCAACGTGGTATATTCTTTATCCCTAAGCTCATAGGCCATGTCAGCATCAAATCCATCAAGATATTTTGCTAAGGCCATACCTTGTGGGGGTTTCATGTGTGGGGGAAGAGCGTTGTAAATACTGTTGAATCTGGTGGTGTAATCATGAACACTTTCCCCTACGTTTCTCTTAAGGGACATGTATTCTGCCAGGAGCTGGTGAGGGTTTGCTCTGGTTTCCCATTTGTTGATGAAATTCTGGTATAATGCAGGGAGATCTTGGATACTACCAACAGGGAGGCTTTTAAACCACTTCTTAACTTCACCTCCCAAGCTTTGCGCGAAAATTCTCATTTTAATTGTTTCATCATCAATTTCCATATAATCAAAAGAGTCCTCCATTTTATCCACATGTTGTTGTGCTGTTGTAGGCTCTTTAGCAGGGAAATGTGGGATTTTTGATTGATAATCATTTGGTAAGGGCAGTAAAGGCTGAGGTAAAACTAGAGGCGCATACCAGGCTGCCATGATGAGGTTCTGATGAGGTATAGGGTTGGCTTGGACAGGTGGTAGTTGGATGATAGGGATGGTAGGGCCAGCAAAAGTCTGTTGAGCAGATCTAGGGTGAGAAAGCCCCAAGTTTTGGAGAAAGTGGAGATCCGGTGGTGTGGAAGGAGGGGTTTCGCTGTCCCTAGTGTCTGGCTGGTCTGAAACACTGAATGACCTAGTTCTAGGTAATCCGTTTTGGAGGCCTAGGTCGAAGAAAGGGTCTAGTAGAGCTGCAAGATCTTCTGGTGCAGAATTAGCTCTAGGAATGTTGCTGGAAATAGTTGATCTCCTACTCACAGGTGTTCTTTTAAGGATCTTCTCAGGATTATCAACTGTTTCAGGTGGGTTTGGATCAGGGAAAGCTCTTGTATGAATGGTTCTGTGAGCCAGAGTGCTGTTTATAAGCCAGGCATCTTATCCCTACTTGTTACTTCTACCGAGGTTAATGTTGTTTTGGGAACTGGCCTCCCTGTGGAGTCTTCATTATGCTTGGGACTAGTCTGCCAGTGGAGTCTGGTGTGAAACCAAGATAATCAGCAGGCCTACTGATCACCAGTGGAGTCTTTAACGTTTAGGAACAATGGAGTCGCCAGGTGGAGGGTTTAGGATGATTCTAGGGTACACTGTCCACCACAGTGCTCACCGTCAAAGGTGTGACTTACCGTCAACCTAGCCAGAGTTCTAAGTTTCTGAGGTCGTTTGAAATGAGAAGCACTCAGAATTCCCCAGTGGAGTCGCCATTATGTTGGGGTTCCCATGTTTTGGCCAGGTTGACAGAGACCAAAAGATGAGACAACATAGAACCACTTTCAGACCTTAGGATCTAGCCCTCCTAGGTCCAGAGAGGGATCTCTCTATGATTATCAAAGGATATACGTCCTTGAAGTTCTAAATTATGGTTTTAGGCTAGTTATAGGCTCAGGGTTGTTTGTTTGATTGTTTGAGTTTGGTTGTTGGGAATCAGGAAGGAAGGTTTCATCATAAGACAAGGATGGGTAAAGAAGGAAGCTAGGCAAAGGTAGATAACTCAGGGAACATCAAGGCCATTGGGCAATGGAGTCAAGAAAGGATTTACTTATGTTCAATGTGTAAGCTTCAATTGGGCTAGTCATCTAGAGCATTTGGATCTCAAAGACTGATTGGTGGGATGGAACACTAAGTGATGAGAATGAAAGATGGAAAACCATCTGATTCTGTCTATAGATCAGGCCAGAGGTCATTTAACTCCAGGCCTGCTTGGACAAAACCATAGGCAACACAAGGGATCTTGAAAAGGCTTATATGGAAGGGAAGGTTATGAAGAGGCAGCGACAGGCTTTACACCTCCCAATGTTCCTAACCTCTTTTAGTTAAATCTTAACAAAAACATCTGAATACTGATTTTACCAACTTGCACATCAGAGAGTAGGCAATAATCGTCCACTACGCTGGTTTAGTCAATCAAAAACAATATTCAGACACACACATGAGCAGAAAACATTCAAGACTGAGAGAGCTGGGATATAAGGTACCTAACAAGGGTAAATCTTATATCATGCATTCAGGTGTCAGTCAGAAGAACATGAAATGAAATGGAAATAAACACAGAGATAAGAAGAACATCACCAACTGTTGTAGATCAGGATCCAATGAAAATTGCTTATCATGTTAAACACTACACCAATCAGGTACATCACTGCCCAAAGCTTTTACATTCAGCCTGAATACATCATATTTCTCAGCCTATCATACAACTGTTACACAGGAAACTTGGCTCGGGACAAAATGCTTGCAGTTCGCTGATAGAACCAACAACAACCAACCCCTTTACAATGTTCTTGCTGTGCTTTTATAACAAAGGATGATCCTCAGATCGACTCAGGAGGTAGGTGCCCATTGAATGTTACATTTAAGCATAATAATGAATGTAGGGCCGAGGCCCATCCTGCTTGAGAATGCTGCATATTTATTTTGCTCTCCTCTTAGTAAGAGAACGATCTGCTCCAGATTTGATCTTGACATTTTGGGATCGTTGTACTCCAGGTGATTTGAATTCGGGAAAAGATAAACTACTAGGAGGGTCTGTCTCATAAATGCCTGACTGTCTTTGAGTTTTATTTTGATGGAAAAATCCTTCAGGGACATTCTGCATAATAAAAACAATATGGATGCCTTGTCCTAGACGAAAAACACTTTGCCGACGGAAAACCCTGATATTACCTTTGTCTGCGCTAGGGGTCTGTGATCCTCTGTTTTGCCGTGTTGAAATGAATGAAATGGATGGAGGTCAGCATGGCCCTCCATGCTTCTTTAATGCTGCCGGACTGTCTGAAATGAGCTTCGGTCAGTGTATTTAATTATCTCAAGGCTCGAGAAGTTAAGGAGGCGCTGTAGGAGGGTGTACTTTCTGGAGTAAACGCGCTCTGCTTTTAGGTGGCGCAATCATGATTTGCTGGTGCGTCCTTAGTCTTCAAACTGTGCTTGAATCCTTTGACTATAGGATTAGAACATTGATCTTCAATTACAGGCTCGAATTCTTCTCACACCCTGCTTCTGCTGCTTCACTGGCCGGCTGAAATGGCCTCTCTGCACTACCTGCATGATGAAATAACTTATCACAGGGCCCGGGCAGTGGTGGAGAAATGCTATGGAGGTGGAGGAATGGTGGCGGAACAGCGGAGAAACAATGGAAAGGATGCCACGTGGTGGAGAAATGGTTGCTTTACTATAATGCTAACAAAATGCAATGAAACGGTGAGATCTTATGATTAATAGGGTTCGGGGGTAATATGCAGCGCAGACCGTTAGATCTTGGTCTGGGAACAAAGATCAACGGTGGAGATTGAATAACGGGACAATACCTAAGATGGGCGTAACACGCAAAACACATGAAATGCAACGGAAACGAATGTAAGAGTGGGACCCAGCGTGGCGGAGGGCGAACAAGCGAGGACCGTCAGATCATGGAGGGAACCGACGGCCACGATGTAATCGCCCAATCGCAATCGGGGGACAGTCGAAATGGTTTGCGATTGCGATCGGGGAGGGCATTACGATTGAGCGCTGACCGTCCGATCTACGGGGCAACAGATGGTTGGGATTAAATTCGAGCGGAGAACAAAGGGATGACGAGATCCGGGGTCATTGGATCTCGAATGGATCAACGGCCGGATTAAATCCTGGCGGGAGACCAACAGAAATGTGATCATCTATGAGGACTAAGCGATTGAATGCAGGCCGTCCGATCCGGAACAGATCAACGGTGGAGATGTAATCGGAGGGGGAAAAAAGGGCTTGCGATGGCCGTCGGATTTGCACGAGGATGGACGGCTGCGATTGAATCGCTCAATCGCAATCGGGGATCACACAAAAGGTTTGTGATTGCGATCGGAGGGGGTCATGCGATTAAGCGCAGGCCGTCCGATCTGATGGAAGGATCAACGGCGGAGATCAAATCAGAAGGCAAACCAAAAGAGATGCGATCGCGATCGGGCGGGGGTGCGATTGAGCATAGACCGTTGATCTGGGAAGAAACAGATGGTCGAGATTTAATCGGGGCAGAGGCAGAAAGGCTTGCGATCAGCGATCGGAGGAATAGAGCGATTAGGCGCTGACCGTAGGATCGGTGGGAGAATGGACGGCCGCGATTAAATCGAGGGATCGCAATTGGAGGTGCTCTGTTGTGACTTGCGATTGCGATCGGGAGGCGGTTGCGATTAGCGGATGGCCGTCAGATCTGGTGACAGATCGACGGTGCAGAACCATCGCGGGACATTTACATGTTAAAACAAAAGCATCGGGACTTTTGATATTACAAAGGGTTTTGCCCCCCCGCCGATGATTCCGATTGCGATAAGCGCCGGGGACATAAGCACTTGGTCCCAGCGCGGGGTCATGTGGGGAAGTGGTTGGAAAGGGGCCTGCGATAGAGGGGCTGGGCCTTTTATATGGTCGGAAAGTGGGTTTCGGGCCCATTTTAATGGATTTTAAAGGTGAAGGAGGGGAACGATAGAGAAATAGAGGGGAAATAAGGGAAAACCAAGGGTAGGGGAGGAGTTTAAAGGGGATTTTGGGGGAATTTGAGGAGTAAATGGGGAAATAGAAGGGGAGAAAAATGAGGGATAAAAAGAGGTTAGATGGGGGAAAAATAAAGGGGGGAGGGAGTCTTTGGGCACTTCTTCATCAACAGAGAGGCTTTAAAAGGGAAAAAAGCAGAGGGGAAACTACCAAAGGATAAAAGACACATGGAGGCTTCGAGGAGACTGTGTTTTCAGGGGAAATGCATTCCTTGAAGACTCAGCAACAAATTAGCCCCCTAATTGCTTGTCAAAAATTTCATAGGGGGGCTAACACCCCCCTTAAGAACAACTTGGGATAGGGCTGAAGGATTTACAAAGGTGAAAACTATCCCCCCTTAATGATAACTTTCCTGAACTCCAAGCATGGATTAAAGTTTGGTAAACTTCACTTCTGTGAGAGCCTTTGTAAATATATCAGCTACTTGATCATTGGTTGGACAATACTGCACTTCAGGAAAACGATCATGAATGAGATTTCTAATGAAGTGTATGTGGAGCTCAATGTGTTTCATACGCTGATGTTGAACTGGATCTTTACATAGCTGAATGGCACTCTAATTATCACACCAAAGTTTAGTTGGATGCTGCTGATGAAGACCAAATTCAGACAAGATCTGACGAAGCCACATGGCTTCTTTGTTGGCTTCAACTGCACCACGATACTCTGCTTCTACTGAAGAAAGAGAGATGACACTTTGTTTCTTAAAAGACCATGTAATAGGTCTTGAACCAAGAGTGAATACATATCCTGCAGTAGAATTTCGATCATCAAGGTCACCAGCCCAATCATAATCAGTGAAACCAATCAACGATGGAGATGCTCCTGCACTGTAATGAATCCTGAACTGAAATGTACCTTGAATATATCGAAGTATTCTTTTAGCTGCTTTATAGTGACTTTCATGAGGTTGGTACATAAACTAAGCAACAAGACCAACGACAAAGGAAATGTCAGGACAGGTATGGGTTAGATACAGAAGTTTACCAACAAGTTGATGGTATAAGGTAGCATCAACTTCATGGGTAGTGCAAGTGACTGAAAGCTTGACTCCATACTGGAAGGGAGAAGGGTTTGGCTTACAATATTCCATGTGAAAGTGGTGTAGAAGATCACATGCATACTTGGACTGAGAGAGGGTAATACCTTCTTTGGATTGCAGGACTTGAAGACCAAGGAAATAATGAAAGTGTCCTAAGTCTGTCATTTCAAAATTATTTTTGAGGCTAGAATTCACATGGTTTATATGGTTGGGATCACTACCAATAAGGATAATATCATCAACATAAAGAACAAGGATGGTGAAGGACTTACCCACTTTCTTGGTGTAGACAGTGTTGTCAGAATGACACCTAGAAAAGCCATTATCTAATATAAATCTATCCATTTTGGCATACCAAGCCCAAGGAGCTTATTTGAGACGATAGAGAGACTTCCTAAGGTGACAAACAAGGTTGGAATCATTTTGGATAAATCCATGGGGTTGTTCCATGTAGATTTCTTCATGCAAATCTCCATGTAAGAAGGTGGATTTAACATCCATCTGATGGACTTCCCATTTAAAGGAGGCAGCAAGGGAAAGAACAAGGCAGATAGAATTCATTTTTGCAACAAGGGAGAAGGTTTCAGTATAGTCAATGCCTTCAACTTGTGAAAATCCTTTAGCGAAAAGATGAGATTTATGTCTATCCACTTTTCCATCCGGTCCAGACTTGGTTTTGTAAACCCATCTGCATCTGACAGGTTTTCTTCCTTTTGGAAGAGGAACAATTTCCCAAGTATCATTCGCTAATAAGGAATGATATTCTTCATTCATAGCTTCATCCCAATATAGATGACCAGAGGCTTCTTTAAAGGTTTCTGGATCAGGATTTTTTGGAACCTGAGCCAATAAGGAAGAGGCTCTTTCGAACTGAGAACGTGTATGTCGTCGACCGGCAGGGTCACCTGCAAGAGAACCTGTTGCATCCCAAGTAGAGAAGACCCATCTTGGAAGCTGTGGAGTAAAAGGAATAACTTCAAGAGGTGGAGGTGGATTTTCATCCTCATTGTCATCATCTGAACTAGAACGAATTCTATTAAAAATATAAGAAAGAGAGAGAGTGGCACATATGTCGAATCAGGCTCGTAGGCCAAACGTGTCACACCCACCGAACTAGGCTCACAGGCCAATATATTTTCATAAAATTTTACATCTCTTATAGTGATTATATTTTTGGATTTTGGTTGAAGAAGTCTATAACCCTTGACATCTTCAGAATATCCAACAAAAATGAAATTTTCACTCTTAGGTTCTAAGGATTTATGTTTCACATATGGAATATGGGCCCAAGCATCACTTCCAAAAACACAAAAGTGAATTACATATGGTTTGATTGAGCTACAAGCTTCTTCTGAAGTTATATTCTTTAAAACCTCAGTAGCGGTGCGATTTACTATGTAATTTTCACAGTTAATTGCTTCTTCCCAAAAATTGAGACTAAGTCCTTTAGGTTGAAGCATACAATTAGCCATTTATTTTAAGGCGTGATTCTTCCTTTCAACTACACCATTTTCTTGTGGAGTATATGGAATGGTATGTTGCAATTGAATGCCATGCTCAGTGCAGAAGTTGATAAATTTGTTGTTAACATATTCTCCTCCATTGTCTGATCTTAACTTAAGAATTGGATGTCTAGATTATTTCTCAACAAAGGCCTTAAAGGCCAAGAACATGTTAAAAACTTCACTCTTGAGTTTTAAGAAGTATACCCAAGTTCATCTAGAAAAATCATCAATGAAAGTTAAGAAGTACTTGCAACCAGAGAAAGAAACAACATTTAGTGGACCACATAAATCACTGTGCACAAGCTACAAAGGGGTTGAAGCATGCCAAGAGGCACATTTTTCAAAACTATCCCGTTGATGTTTTCTGAGTACACATCTGGAGCAAACACCATCTCGGAAAGATACCATAGGAAGACCCATCACCATATTTTCCTTACATATATTTTGAAGAGAGCGATAGTTTAAGTGACCAAATTTCTCATGCCAAAGTTTGCTCACTTCATCATTATGAGCAACAAAAATGGAGGGAAGACATGATGACCCAAATTTGTCAAACTTATACAACCTTGTGGAATCATCAACAATGCCAGTAGCTAAAATATGTCTAGGATCTTTGAGGTACTTGATTACAACATCATGAGGTGAGAATTATACTATTTTCCCTTCACCTGAATGAGTTATCTGATAAATAGAGAGAACGTTGCATGATAAGGTAGGAACACATAGTACATCATTAAAATAAATATTATCTAGATGAATGGTTCGAGATCCTACAACACTAAGAGATCTATCATCACCAACATAAATATGTTTGGTGTTACAATCATTTAAAGAAGAAAACATGGCTTTATTTTTGGCCATGTGGTAAGAAGCTCCAGAATTAATGAGCCACTCATGAGAATGAGAAGAAGAAGAAACATTTAATGCATAACCAGATCTTGATGCTTGACAACCACAAGCAGAAAGTGCCATTCCTGAAGATGAAGGTCAAGAATGCTCCAAATTGATGTTGTGCTTCTTCATTACTATTTCTAAGGCTTTCATCTTCTTAAAACATTTGAAATCTATATGGCCATCACGATTACAAAAGTTTCAATGTCTATCTGTCTTCTTCCCTTTGTTTTTATTTGCCTTATCATTTTGGTGAGTTACTTTTTCAGTTTGCAGCTAAAATTGTTTAGGACCCTTGTTTGGTTTCAAACTATACTTTTTAGGACACTTCTTCTTGGGATTCTTCTGATATGATTTCTATTGGGCTGATAAGGCTTTCTTAGAAGCATTTCCAGAAGTGGCAAGACCAAGGTGTAAGATTTTTTCTTGTTCTCTTATCAAAGAATCACAAAAGGCATCAAAAGACGGGTTCTTGTAGGTGGTTCGTGAAGAAATGATGGCTTATCTAATGGAATGGAAGGTGGAAACAAATACAGACTATGCAGGGCCAAGATTAGCAAGAATGCAATAGATGAGGCTACCATCTTCCTTTTTAACCTTACAACCTTCTAAAAGAAGTCTAAGGGTCTTGAATTTGAACAAAAAATCTTTAATAGAGGAGAAATTATTGGGGTCCAAAGTAAGCAACTCATTTTCAAGTTGGTGGGCCCTGATTTGATTTTGAATGCCAAAGACAGTATTTAGCTTTTCCAGGGGTTCATGAGGGGTATCAATGTCAAGGATATGAAATCGAAGATTTTGAGAAATGGACATTCCTATCAACCCTCGTGCTTGATCTTGTTTATTTTCCCATTTAGCAACTTTATCATCATCATAAGGTTTAGTTTTTTGTCATGTGGCTATTCTATAAAGCCCTTTACTTCTAAGTATATCTACCATGTGAGGTAGCCATTGGACATAGTTGGTGTTGTTAAGAATAATCGCGCATGCACTTTCCATTTTTTTTTAACTAAAGCTGAAAAAAGCTGAAACTAACTACTCCAATAGAAATATCTTGAAAAATTAGGTTGATTAAAAAAAAAAGGCTCGAAAAACGGCTTCCGGATGAAGAAGTTATGGCTTTTTGAAAAAACTGAGTTGTAGATGCCGAATAGTTACGGGAACGGTTTGAAATTTGATGATGAGGTTCAACTTTAAAAAAAAATCCCGCCCCTTTAACAATTTTTTTTTTACAAAAAAAGCTTTAGAAAGAGACTTGAACCCAAGGCCTCTATTCTCATAAACTAACTTCTCACCAAGTCAGATAGTAAAAGGATCCTGTAATTGTTTGAAAGGAAGAGGTTTTTTTTTTCTTTTTTTTTTTAATAACTCTTCGATGTGCATGCTTTTTCCTGCCAAAAAAACACAGAAATCTGAGGAAAAAAAAAAAGGAAATGCAAGGCTTACACCAAAACATTAGATTTTTTTTTAACCTTACCAAAAACTATCAATTTTTTCACTATTTCTGACTTCCCGAGATCGCACAAAGACGCGGGGAAAGAGAATATGTAGCAAAAAAATCTCTTCTTCCTATTTCTGATTTTCTGAGATCACACACAAAGCAGAGAAAAGAGCATACACAAAGAAGAGGGTATATATCCAGTAAATAAATAAAACCTAAAAACCAAAATAAACAAAAGGAACCGAAATAAGCAGAACTATTAACAAATATAACTGCAAAACAGATAATTTATACCTCTAGATCTAAAATTACATAACTTGGGCAACCAGAAACCTTTTCGCATGAAACGAAAGGTGTTCCTCACTGTAGCAGATGCTCAGACACAACATAGCAATTCTCCAGGCCATAAAATATTTAGAAATAATAGATCTAGAAAATGGCAGTCACATGCAGTCAAACCGGCTTCATATTTCGATCAACAATGGATGCGACCCTTAAAATAGCTCTGATACCATGTAGAAATTTACAGGGTAAGTTCCATAGATCAAAAACCAAATTTCATCGCTCACAAACAAATCACAAATCAGTACACGGGAATTATCACATAGTTAAAACCCTCGAAGAAGGAAACAGTCCATGGCCTGAGCCAACGTGGCCACTTCAAACACTTTATTAATTAAAAGAAAAGTTACATATATTTCTCTCATAAATGGTTACCGGAAAAATGACCCTCCATGCTCTTTAAATAGAGATCATGGACCAATCAGGTGTTAAGCCATGGATCAAGTGTCATTAATATCAAGGAGAGAGAGAATCATCAGATCACTCCAAATCGTGACCGTCGGATTATAAGTTACAAATGTACATAGTAAAGAAACACACTTTACCTAACTCTACACTAGACTAAGTTATTCTTAACTATTTCCTATGTGTCGAAATATCCTAACATATTTAGAGCAGAAAAAAAGGAGTTTCATGAATTTTAGTACCTATGATGCTTTGAATTATAACCTAGGAGCATGTAAGAGAAATAATATTAGAGTGATGCACTATTTAAAAAATTTAGTCATATGTAAATTATTCGCAAAAAAAAACATAATGATCCACATACCTTGATATAAAAAAAACTTTAAAATGTCACTTTTAAAATCTATTATGTAGTTACCTCATGTCATTCGGATAGATATCACAATTACTTATGTAATTAATTGTGCGATAATATTTTTCATTCTCTTAAAGGAACTCTTTCTAGACATGCACCCCATCAAGCATAAATCATCCTAACATATACATTTGAAGTAATATAAATCATCCTATGACTATCCCTGAAAGAATTCTCACCCATAGCCTTGGTGATGGTGTAAGGCTTATATTAAAATGGTATGAGCTTCTTTTAGGAGTTTGTCATTTTCTCTTTATGAAAGTCCAACCATAACTCATCACCAACCTGAAACTTATGTGGACCCAAATGGATTGTGTATCTACTTGTACTTGGAGTTCCTAACTTTCTATAAAATATCATGAACTCGTTATTGAATTTGTTAGATACATTCCTCAAAATTGATTTCGTTGCTTACCTCGTTCCAAGTTTGGGAGGTATCTTCATGTGTTATTCCATGAATATAGCTACATCAATTTGTGTCAATTTTTTGGGACCGCAAGCACACCTGAAAAGGCTTGTGAGAAATAGAAATATGAAGAGTTATGTCAAATTTCTGTTGAAAATATGGAAGGCTTCCAACATGCGTATGTGGATACTCACAATTGTATACTCTAAGGACATTACAATAATCATATCGTGTACTTTTTATTTATCATTCTAGGGATGGAAGGCAGTGGATTTGGTCAAGCTTGATTTCTGTCATGGACCAGAGGTTAAACCAGAAAATACTGAGGAACCTACTATCCCTATCAAGAAATATGGTCTTTGGCAACCCAAAATGAACCAAAATATGCTCGAAGAAGATATTATGAGAGGATTTTGTTTCAACGGCCTTCTTATAGGGTGTCGAAATTTCTGTCCAAAGGAAGTGATCAATAACAAAAAAAAACACATTCGTTACCATACTTGGTTGACGGAAAACATTATATAGAGTAGGAAAATGCCTACTATTGAAAAATACAACAAGAAAATCTCAATTTGACTTTGCCTTTGTCAAATTGAGAAAAATCTAATTTTCACATCAACAGACAACTTGGAGGTCGTTAACTGAGATGACATGGATCTTGTCACTAATTTAGCTTAGTAAATTCGATTTAGAGGAGTTGGAGTTCAATTAAGCATGTGTGATTGCTAATTTGTAGCAATCAAGGTCAATTATTTCAAGTTTCTTTCAGTTAAACTAGTTCTAAATTTTTGAGGAACTAGTGGAAGATCAGTTGCATAGAGGGACTTCAGTCTAACTCAGTGATCATCTAGTTAACTGATCAATCAACCCAAAATAGCTAGTGCATGAAAGGAATTCATTTTATGTTAAGAAAGGTATGGATTGTGTTGGTTACATATTTGTGCTAAAAAATATGGTCTTATGGGTGTATTTATTATATGGTGAACAACATATTATATGTGTTGTGTATGGAAATAATTTTTTTTCTTACACTTCTTAGTATGTTGAACTATGTTTGGTTGTTCTTAGGTGTTGTAACAATGTATTTAGACACCACCTCTATTTTAGAATACAAGTTTTCTAATATACAAAATCCCTCGATTCTCCAACATGGTATTAAAAATAATGGTTTGAGATGTAGCATGTTTCCTACAAGTCTTATGCAAGTTGTAGATGCTCTTAAAAAATCATATTTGTTTAGTGGATTGGTTCTAGGTTTCTAATTGCAAACTAAATCTAGGATCAAATCAATGGGTCAACATTATTATTTTCAGGATAGATCTTATAAATTTTAAAGGGCACAATTATGGAATTTGGGCACAACTACATGGGAACATTGTTGAAGAGTCAAGAGTCATAGGAATTTACGAAAATGGTGGTTCTTATCCAAGGGATAACTAATAAAAAAAATTCATCAACAGGAAGAAGGATGAGGCTTCAAGAGTCATCACAACCTCCATCTCAAGGTGGATTCAATTTCATATAATCCATATCAACTACTCATATAATCCATACTCTTTAGTATATCAAAGAGCTATAAATTGATTCTTCTTTTCCCCTAAGGCCCTACAAACCCTATATTCTCCTTGCAAACCTTAGCCTCTATAATAAAAGCAACAAAGCTCCTACATAATTTACAATGTCCCCCGGATGCGGGTGCTAATGGAGCTGGGGGGATTGACGGGACACATGGCGCAAGGACGGGAGGCCACCTGCCTACCCGCTTGTATCCTTAGCGCCCACCTGATTTCATTTATTACCCGCGCTTGAACTTAATGGTTCGGATATGGAGTCGATCCACTTCAATGCACCTGGTTCTCGAGGCAGCCTCGAATGCGGCAATCGCGTAATACATTCGACCTCCAAGCTCGGTCATTCAATGCACAGGCTGGAAGGTTGCAGTCTTGGTTTGTTATTTATCATGGAGCCGTCCGCCCCTTCGCCATTGTTATCGAGCTGCAATCCTGCTCTGGACAAGGCAATTGTCCGCACCTTCACTGGGCTGCGCTGTCGCAACACTTGCTGCTTGGTGCTTGCGGATAATTCCCACATTTCCATTACAGGTTCTTGTGTTTCTGCCACTGAAGTTCTTGGCTCTCCTCCTGCGAGGAATTCCACCAGTTCGCACTTGCTCACTAGCTCCTATTCTGCCACAATCATGCCCAGAGTCAGACAGAGGATGCGGAGCCGTAGGGGCTCCTCGCGGGCTGCCAGAAGGCACTCGCCTTCCCTCACCTCCTCTCCGTCTAATTCCTCTGCGACATCGGACAGCTTGCCCCGTCTCCTTCATGGGCGTCTGCTTCGCTCAGGACGTCGTCTGGACTCGCCCTCTGGCGATGCTCTTCCAGCTCAGTCTCATACTGCACTCTTTTCCTTTGACTGCGCTCTCGACAAACCCCGGGTCACCGTCGCCATCTCGGTCGTCTTCCTGGAGGAACCAACGCCTGAGCCTCCGCCTGATGCGCCTGCTCCGAACGACAGCGCCAATAGGGACGAGAAGCAACAGGATACGAGGGGTTCGCCCTCTGTGCACAGGATTTCTTTGCAGGTCGATGCTGGGGTTGTTCTGGGCCATGACGCTGCGCCTCCGCCGGTTGTCCACGCACATGGTAATCCGGAAGACTTCAGCTGCAAAATTGAAGAAATTGATCCGGATGAGTAACTATGTCCTCCCCTCCTGTCTTTTTGTCAGTTCTATGCTCTCTCTGAGGGTTTGCATGGCCGACTTGGTAGTTCTTTTTGCATTTTTCCAATCTCAGACACTATGCATTGTAATTACGTTCAGTGTCAAGGTCCTGCGTTCAGTGTCAAGGTCCTGCAGCAGATATGCATTGTAATCATGTTCAGTGTCCAGTCTAAAACATATCAGTTCGATCCCCTGCGTGGGATTTTTTCAGTTTATGGCTCCCATGGCTGGTTTCCCTCTCGTTGGGCAGCCCATTATCAGTCTCGGTCAGTTAAAATGCCTCCCGGCAGGCTATGTTTTGGCTTCGGCCAGGTGTACATTATTTTTCTTTAATTAATAGATTACTCTAACTTAGAAAAAAAAAATTTTACAATGTCGTGAATTTGAGAATTCCACCAATTTAGTGACACCCCAAACAATTTTTTAGAGAAGGAAATGCCTAGCTCAAAAGACTCCATGTGTGGAATTGATCACCATAGGCGCACATCAATGATTTTGGAATTGTATAGTTAATCGATCCACAGATTCACGGCAGCACACTTTCAACCATGTTGAGAGGCTCCATAGGTTACATGGAACCTGGTAATACATGCATATTTATTATTTGATAGTACATTTTTCAGATAATTTATTTGAACCACAAATCCCTCTTGAGATTGGGTTAATGAAAAACCTTTCAGTATTGTCTCTCTTAGCTAACTACCTCACAGGAATTGTTCCAGCTTCATTTGGAAATATGAGTAGCTTATTGTATCTTAACTTGGACCAAAATAATTTAATTGGTACAATACATGCAAGTTGGAAGGGCATCATCAGATTTTGCACTTGTTATCATTGGAATATAACTTCTAAAATACAATGTTAAGGCTCCAAATTAAGGATTGCATAATTGAGTGCCAATGCATGTTGAGGAGTGTTAAGGAGTACTAGGACAACACAAGGGAGCACTAGGTAAAAATACATGGAAGTGAATGAATGCGTGGGTGTGTCAAGGAGTGGAAATGAGTGATAGTTGTCATGCCACGGAGGGAGTGAGAAGGTATTCTAAGCATTCACACACCTTATTAACCACTCAATTCTTACCATTCTCACACCATAACAAAAAACCATAAAAGTGCCATTCTTAAAATCTATTATGTAGTTTCCTAATGTCATTAAAGTAGAATCTCTCAATTACTTATGTCAGTAATGGTGAGATCATTTTTTTATTCTCTTAAAGGAACTCTTTCTAGACATGAACCCCATCAAACATAAATCACCGAGTCAAAAATAATGGAAATGAATGAATAAGAGGGTGTGTTGGGAGTGTCAGCGAGTGTTAGGCGTGGAAATGGGGGAGTGAAGGAATACTAGGGAATGCTATGGCATTTCAAGAAGTGTCAGGGTGTGCTAATATGTGCCAGATAGTGCCAAGGCATGTTAGGCATGCCAAGACATGCCATGTGTTAAGGAGGGAGTATTAGCAAGTTCTAGGTGTGCTAAGGAGGAAGTTACAAGGTATGTTAGGCAATTCCAAGGCATGATAGAGTGATAGGAAAGCATGCCAAGTTGTGCCAAGTTACAGGGTGTGCCAATGTGTGCCAAGGAGTATTATGGAGTGCTAGAGAAACACAAGGTAGTACCATGTCATAATTCATGGAAATGAATGAATAATAGTGTGTGACAAGGAGTTTCAATGAGTTCCATGAGTGATAAGGAGGATTGACAAGGCATGCTTGGCAGTAATAAGGAATGATAGAGTGCTAGGGTGGGATGCAGCCAAGATGTGCCAATGCATGAAAGAAAGTGTTAACTAGGAGTGCCAAGGAAACACAAGGGAACAGTACGTCAAAATGCATGGAAATGAACAAATAAGAGTGTGTGATTGGAAGTGTCAGTGACTTCTAGGTGTGCTAAGGAGGAATTGACAATGTATGCTAGGTAGTGTTAAGGCATGCTAGAGGCCAGGGTGACATGCCAAGATGCCCTAGGTGTTAGGGTGTACCAACACATGCCAAGGAGTGTTAAGGAATGATATGGAAACACAAGGGAGCACTTGGTAAAAATGCATGAAAATTAATGAATGCGAGTTTGTGATTGGGATTTTCAATGAGCTCTAAGTGTGTTAAGGAGAGAGTGAAAAGGTATGCTAGGTAGTTCCAATGAATGCTAGAGTGCTAGGGTGGCATGCCAAGATGTGCCAAGTGTTAGCGTGTGCCAATACATTCTAGGGAGTGTTAGGGAGTGTCAGGTAAACACAAGGAAGCACTAGATCAAAATGCATGGAAATGAAAAAATAAGAGTGTGTGATATGGAGTGTCAATGAGTTATGGGTGTGTTAATGAGGGAGTGACAAGGTTATATGCTAGGCAATGCCAAGGTATGTTAAACTACCAAGGTGTGTCAGGAAGTGCTACGATGTGTTAAGGAGTGTAAAATCATGTCAAGGAATGTAGGGGTTGCTAACACATGCCAAATAATTCCAAGGCATTTAAGATATGTCAGGTGTTATGGCATGTCAATATATAAACTGTGTGTCTTAGTTGTTTTACGACCACAATTGTATGTGACGAGCCTTGTCTTGGTAACTTGTTAAGTGGGATCAATTGAGATTGGACATGAGTAGACTAATATGAGTTACATGTAGTTCTTAGGTGAAAAAGGCATATGTTGAATTTCCAGGACACATGAGCATTTGGGTTTGGTCTTAGAATATTTTATGCAAACACATTCAAGTGCCACTACACATCAACTTTCACAATGAAATCTACACACATCAGGGAATCAATTAGTGCACATGAAAAATTTTAACTTTTTCAAACCTTTCTTCATTAAATTACAAAATGTAATAGAATAGGCTAGAGCTCTCGTACCAGTGATGATGGCCCTTTGCAATCACACTGATATAAGGAATGCAACTAGGGCTTGGTGTTAGTCCTTTGACAACCAATATACCTTGAACAAGACAACACTTAACTCACTTTTTTATAGTGGACACACATAGCCCTTTCAATCCACATGTCTTGAACACATATGGCAGGTCCTCTTTCCTCCCATTGTGAAACTCCTCAATCTGCCTCTATCAATGAACTAAACTCCTTTATGTTACTGAACTCGGCTCAAAAAATGTTTCCCTCTATCTACCTCTTTTTCCTTTAAGGTTTGAAACACTTAAAGTTTTCTATTAGTTGTTCACAACTCTATTGTGAACAAATCTTTGGTCTGCCCACTTTTTCCATACTTCTACTCCAAGATGAAAAGTCTAGGGATATGGAGGTTTCCCTTCTTCTTAATGACACAATACTCTATAATACAGTGA
Source organism: Pinus albicaulis (assembly GCA_034641835.2). Classification (NCBI taxonomy): domain Eukaryota; kingdom Viridiplantae; phylum Streptophyta; class Pinopsida; order Pinales; family Pinaceae; genus Pinus; species Pinus albicaulis. The sequence goes on from CM076575.1 coordinate 1,544,109,649, forward strand.
ACTAGGGCTAGTTGGCTAGCCCACTTGACTACTACTTTAGTCCTTCAAATTTTGCACGTCCTTAGGCCCAATACACCTACCCTTCTACCAGTCTCGTTTTCCTTCATAAGTACAAGACTTAGAGATATTCTTTGACAGTCACGTAAAAACCCTCCAATTCTACTTGGACTGCCATCAATTTTTCCAACCACGGTAATTTTTTTTACTGATCTAGTGCCCACAACACTGCCCTCATCTAGGGCTCTTCAAATATGCCACCTAATAGTGATTTGAGTCCTCTCAAAATCAATATTCTTGTGTACCAATTTTTTGTTGTCCAATCTATGAACAAATCTGAACTACTCATCTTATCATCCTTCTAACAATTTGTAGATGATTTAACTAGGGTCAAAAATCATCCATTAACAATCCATTGAATAACTGTTTATAGGCTGCTTCTAATAATTGTCCAAAACTCTATGGACAGTCCAACAAAATCAACTCCTCCTCATGTCAATCCATTCCTCATATGGCACATTTTGTCTAATCCATATTCTACTCAGGTTCCACCTTCATTTGTATTTTCTATCTCCACGCATACTTTTGCAAACCATATTTCAAATTTGTGGTATATATTGCAGAGATAAACCTCTCTCTAAGGGTCACAACCCCTCTTCTTCTATGCAAATTTGTCACAATATTAATGACATACCTTATGGATTGAACATGCTAGGAAACCTCCCTAAATAGGGAATTATACTTCTATTCTAATTTCTTTAGAACAAACCATATCCACCCATAGCAAAAAATAAAACTCTTTCCTCCATAAGAGACTCGACCTAGCTCATATGGATCCATAGATTCTGGTCATTTCTTTGACTGAATCTTGACCTGAACTTTAGATCTCTACGACCCTCAAACTACGGTTATTTCAATCAATATTACACCTGTGACTATTTCTTTTCTGGCCCTGAATTCAAGTGAAAACCTTCCTTCATTTTTGTTGGTATTTCTCACAGACCTCGCAACCTAGTAACAATCACAAGGTAGGGTCTCAACCCTCTCTACTATTTCAAAATTTTATGCATACTTCACACAGAAACACCACTGAAATCACATGCCCAAATTCTCATGAGTCACCTCTCTTGAGCTTTATCTACCCTAAGAAAACCAACAATATGCCATCCTACTTCCTATCTCGAACCCATTAAGGTATGTGACATTCTTTTGAACCCTCACATGATGATATTATTCTTGGTGGATGTTCATGGCCACCCTTTAGAAACACTTACTCATACCTCTAACTAGACCTACTTTAGGACTACATCTCTCCTAGCCTCCTTGTTAAAATGAGCTACTTCTCACTTGATGTTCTTGCCTTCATACTAAGGCCTCCTTAAATAGCTTTTCCTAGCTAGGCCTCTTAAGAACGCTCTAGAACTTACGAATTTTATCTACTTAGACCTTAGGAAATACTATTTTTCTGTTTAATTTTATTTTAGGTTTTATACCTCATCTCGAGCCCAAAGCCCCTTCGCTTGGGATATTTTCCCACAAAACATTTTGTGGTCAAAATCACACAAACCCATCTCACTAGGCTTGTGGATTACCTCACAAGCTACACAATTTAACAACATAGTCTAGTTGTAGTAATCGTAACTTGGTCAAGCTCCTATAGTCAAGCGAGGACTTGGTTGGGTTCCCAAGTTGAAAATTAAGTAAGAGTAGTTGTGAGGGCATGATAAATAGTGTTATACGGAATTATGGATTATGGATAAAACATTCTTCCTTAGATGTGGTTCTCATCTAGAAAAATAGGTTAAAGACTTTGCAGCTACTTTTCCTGAGAGTAAATAGACATACAGAATAGATCAAGAAACTTACTTGGAGTCCAAGCGCTTCCAACTCTCCTTCTATCACTCTTGCTGTAGCTTCAAATCCAAGCTAGATCACCAAAATATTTCCTGCAGGAATGAACACTAAACAGCAAAGAGATAGCAATATACAGATGTCTATTCAAGTTATTCAGTTAAATAAATGAAACATGAACCATATACATCATATAAGAATTCATAATATGAAATACAGAAGCTTATACAGATACATATGTGGGAAAGTAAGTAGAAATATTTATTAATGGATAGAAGGGGAGGTTATAACCCAGTGATTGATTTGATGTCACCATCTCCAGCAGCATCCCAGCCTCATCACAATGCACATCTCTCTAGCAGCATGTTACACAAATCAACTCCTCAATTGAAATTCCACCAACATTTCTCTACTCAAATTCTTCCTTACCAAGCACTAGGATCTGTGCTCAATTTATAGAGGAGCTGAAGGTATTTTTACAATCAATGACTTTCTAATAATAGGCAAGACATTTTCCCAAACTCAGAGGTATCAAATGGACACATGGATTTGAAGTTTGACACATATACACCCTTCTAGAAGGCACTGGCAAAGTGGAGATTCCGGAACAATGAGAATTTTTCCCCCAAATGACCAATGCACCCTTGAGTGTCAGGAAGTGCTTTGCAGAGCACGTTTGAATGGAGGCACCTACATATGCAACACACTTAGCCCCTTGAGAGACAACATTGGTGAGCTCATAGGTGTTATAATATAAACTTCAATTCTTGCAAACCTTGCAGATGGAAATCATAGATGATTTGTTCTTGTTATTTGCCTTAGGGCATGTAGTAACTGAAATGATAGGGAATGATAGACCCTATTCATCAGTCTTGGGGATGATGTCCAGTTAAATAGGTCATTTGGAATGGTGCCCAAATTTACCTATAAAAATTTCCTCCTAAAGCATGAAGTCAGAATAATAATAACAATATTTTGATTGAGATGCTTTACACTGTGATGGGCTAGAGATGAAGTGGAGTGGTGACCTGCATCAATATTACAATACATTACATCATGATATATCCTATTGATCATAAATTTCTAAGGGAAGGAATTCACATGCTCAGCACATAAACTATCTAATAACATGTACATAATTCAAAAAGTCATCTACATTGGAATGTTGCCCAATACATACATTCCTACAGATATAGGCCCATGTTCGGATGACGATCTATATGTAAGGTCACTGTATAGATGATGTGTAAAAAAATCTTGAAATTGCAGCCCCAATGGCTGAAACTAGATCCGAGGTCTTCTCATCTCATTCACTCGATCATTCGGGTACAAGACTAGCCATGCGAATATATGATTTGTAGTCAAACATGGAAAGACATCATTTGATTACCGGCCAATGATGTGAGCTGTTAACAAATGCAAGAGAAGCACCATTGATGTCAGTGGCCCTTAAGGTACTACAGTACATTTTGTAAGGCGTGAATAGATTATTTGATGTTGAATGCCAAACAAAATCTTTTGGTAAAAAATACGGAAGTGAGGATCTTGTCGATGCTGTAACAAGCCTCATGGTACTGGAATATGATTTTTCTAAGTGAACTTCCTAGGCAATGATTTTTCATCGATAGGAAGTCACCTTATTGCGAAACAAGAGTTACTGATTTTGGAGACAAATGTATGACTTGATATAGCAATGTTCAGGGATGACTATCATGAGAATGAAGCTTTATGAGTATTGCAGAAGGATGAGTATTCACTAGATGAATTCTCTTGAACATATCGGCAACACTGAGATGAGTTGGAAGCATTGAACCAAAACCAAAGTGAAGGTATGATGAACCATAGGTATGAATGAACTGTCAAGAAGATTACCCAACCCAAACAGTGACGGTGATGGAGTGAATTTTCATGTCCAAGAGCGTCCTACTACCGTAAAACGTTCTGTTCACTTTCCCAAATTTTCCCCAGTCATTTATCAACCAGTACCTCTTTATTTTTTAACAATCTTGAGGAGGATAACATATGCTTAATCTATAATTCAACCCTTCGAGAAAAAATATATTTCTATTTAATAATTTAATGAGTCTATCGATGCATGAAACTCGATTCTTGCCATGATTGACAAGCCAGTCGCTGTTTTATGTTTTAACGAGCCTAACGACGGTGATAGCCCGGTCCTTTTTCATATTTAGAGAGTTTGAAAAAGAGGACGAAAGAAAACTCCATAAGTACTTTTGCGTAAATTTTTTTCTTAGATCCAAAAAAAGTGTAAAATAATATCTGAGAGAACCTCTTTAGTCATGTTTGACCAAGGTATTCCTTTTTCGTAAATAATCTATCTCAGTCCGGAAAAGGGTTAAACTTATACTGAGTAGATATCAATTCATTTTCATTTGCGAGCTTGAAAAGACAAGTGCTCAGAAATATTTTCACATTATCAGAGTCTGAAAAGAGCTAAAAGAAGACTCCAAGGGTTCCTTTTTCGTTGTTATCAAAGCTCGAAAAAGAGATAAAAGTGTGCTTCAAATCATTTTTCATTTTTAACAAAGCTCGAAAAATAAGAATAAAAATTATGCTTTGTGGTCAAATCATTCTTGAAATAAATCTGCATGACTAATCTATTCATCAGTTGTAAAACCTGTTTAGAACAACATCAAATGGATTAAAAATACTTGTTTCAAGATAAAAATATGATAAAACCATAATCACAACAATAAATATTCATTGAAAAAATGAAACAAGTTATCCTCATAACCTGTTTCATTTTTTAACGATGTTGACACAGTAAAAGAACCATCCTCATTGTGTAGTTGGACTGGTGAGTGTGCGCTGGAAAAGACGTAGTCTAACAAAGTCATCATTTAAGGAGCTTGATAAGCACCAAAAATGATAAGTTATAACATGCATTGACGGGTCTTCTCCAGGGTTTTCATTGAATTTTGGAATTTCAGAGGGCAATTTCTGTGAAATCACCGGCCACCAAGGAGAATAACCGATGGGACCATCTTGATATTGCACCGAAGATGTGAATAAAGGGTCAATTTGTTCAGTACTCATAAGGGAGGAACCAGATAGGATTCCAGATGATGACATGGGTAAATTCAATGGAAAAAAAATTAAAGATGAAGCAACAGTAGATGTTGTCACAGCTGAAATAAATGGTTCAATCTGGGATGTTATCTTAGCCATGGTCAAATGACCCAGTGTATACCTTATATAATCTAAGGGAACTTGAAGTGAAACAGGATCAACACAAGTAGAGGAAGGTGATTGAGGAAAAGACTCGTACAGGTAAAGCTCCTACCAAAAATGAGTTGGAGTTAAAGGTGTCTCGTCTTGTGATATTTCTTCAATCAAAATCAAACCAAGTGGAAGAAATTCATTGTCTGGCCCGAATTATATTTCAGGTGGTTGACTGCGCAATATGGAAGACTCGATGGCTACAATAGATTGTGGATCGCCCAATACAGGAACAACTTCTAGTTTTTCAACTTCGGGATCAAGATTTTCTCCACTTAGGGAATATAGCAACTGAAATATAATGGGATGATAAAACCTATTTCATTGGTCTTGGGGATGATGTCCAGTTTTACCAATAACAGTTGCCCCCTAAAGCACAATGGGATCTAGATCAACTTACAGTTGAACAACATCGGGTAACTGTGAGGACTTCGTCTCGACAATAGTAGACGAACCAAGATTTGTAGAAAGAACTTGTGCCGACTCCGGTATATATGAAGATGATGCTTCACCAAAGGTACTTATTGTACTGGTTTCAGTAGAGTGATGCCACCTGTGCCGTCTAGAAGTAACTTGTAGTGGTAAAGGTGGTTTCAGTGCTAGTCTACGCGAACGATGGGGAAAATTATTTTGTTCTTCCACGATGACCGATTTATTTTAACCAAAAAAAAAAAAAAAGGTAATGATATGCAAAATATTTACTAAGAAACTATGAACTACAGAATACCTCTTGGTGAACTAAGAATTACGAGCAGGAAAACTCCCTGAATGATGTGTTTGGTGTATCACAATTTACAAGGTGGCCAACTCGGTTCACTATGGATGGATAGCAACCTACAGTTGTCCTCCCAAATATACCTGAAGGTACGTGGAGGCCCAATTCCGTATTAGCACTGTCTAATGTGAAACCACACAATGAGAGCACCCCTTTATACTTTTCGTACTGTAACACCGCCTAATATACCTGAAAGTACATTAATGAGCTATGATATACTTGCGTACGTGGAGTGAGGTATCACACTCAGAATGTATCACAGAAAATTAATGATAGCTTCTATGTTTTACGAGGTTGGAACACTTCCCTAGCCTAGACCTTCTAAATGTTATCATTATGGTTCCAATGCTTTGTTAGGTAAATTGAGATAAATTTTAAGTTGATCTTGTTTATCAATTTGCCTTTCAAGGTTCACTGCGATGATATATTGGAAATTCCTAAAATGCAAACTAAAATGATAAGAAATATTTCACTTTTAGTTTTTCAATGAAAATCCTAGCTACTAGAGGGAAAGAGCAATCAATTTGAGAGCAAACAATCAAAAAGCACAAACTAAAATGCAGCTTTCCTAATTGTTCCTATGCAAAACACACAATCGACTACATGCAATGCAGGTTTTTCCTTTTAGTCCCTTTAATGCGAATGCATAAAAGGAAACTAAGTCCATCAAATCAATAAAAACAAATTCCTTTTACTTTTGAGAAATAAGGAATAGAACCACAATTTCTCTTTAATAGGAAAAATGAAGCATAGAACAACAATTTCTCCTACAAGAAACGAAGAATTTAATGACAATTCCCTTTTTCAAAAGCAAATGGATCTAATGAAGTAATGAAAATACTTTGAAATTAATTCGTCAATGATAAAGAAAAAAACTTTAAATAAACATTGAAAAAAAAATTCTTTCGAACAAGGAAGAGGCAGATAGAGTCACTGGTCAATGTGAGGTATTAGGCTCTTTAAAACACAGCAAACAACAAACTAAAATCAAATGCAATGAAAAAATCAATGGAATCTGGTTGATTCTAGGGGGCAAGGCAGTCTCTAAGGGGCGACAGAGCGTTGCAACACACCCCTGGAAGGGAGACAGTGCTATGAAAATCACTGTGTCTTGTTCAACAATGTGTTGGGCATAAATAGAGAATGAAAACTCAAATTTTTAACACACTTCTAATGAAAATTTTAATTTCAAATAGCCTAATATTTAATATTAAATGCTACTGGCTAATTTAATAGAGATAAACAGAGGCAAATACACAAGGGATGAAAGGTAACCTTCCCCAGCGAAGTCGCCAATTTGTTATGCGGAATTATGCATTATGGATAAAAAATTCTTTCCTAGATGTGGTGCTCATCTAGAACAACAGGTTAAAGACTTTTCAGCTACTTTTCCTAATAGTAAATAGACACATAGAATAGATCAAGAAACTTACTTGGAGTCGAAGCGCTTCCAACTCTCCTTCTGTCTCTCTTTTTGTAGCTTCAAATCCAAGCTATATCACCAAATATTTCCTACAAGAATGAACACTAAACAACCAAGAGATAGAAATATACATATGTCTATTCAATTTATTCAGTTAAATCAATGAAACATGAACCATATACATTAGATAAGAATTCATAGTATGAAAGACAGAAGCTTATACAGATACATATGTGGGAAATTAAGCAGCAATATTTATTAATGGATAGAGTGGGAGGTTACAACCTAGTGATTGATTTGATGTCACTATCTCCAGCAGCATCCCAGCCTCATCACAATCCATGTCTCTCTAGCAGCATGTTACACAAATCAACTCCTCAATTGAAATTCCCCTAGCATTTCTCTACTCAAATTCTTCCTTACCAAGCACTAGGATAAGTGCTCAACTTATAGAGGAGCTGAAGGTAGTTTTACAATCAATGACTTTCTAGTAATGAACAAGACATGTTCCCAGTCTCAAAGGTATAAAATGGACACATGGATTCAAATTTTGACACATATGCACTCTTCTAGAAGACAATGGCCAATTGGAGATTCCAGAACAATGAGAATTTCACTCCCAAATGACCAACGCACCCTTGAGTGTCGGGAAGTTCTTTGCAGAGCACCTTTTAATGGAGGTACATGCATATGAAATGCACTTATCCCCTTGAGAGATGGTGTTGGTGAGCTCATAGGTGTTATAATATAAAATTCAAATCTTGGAAACCTTACAGATGGAAGCCATAGATGATTTGTTCTTGTTCTTTGTCTTAGGTCATGTAGCAACTGAAATGATAAGGAGTGATAGACCCTATTTATCGGTCCTAGGGATGATGTCCAGTTAACCAGGTCATTGGGAATGGTGCCCAAATTGACCTATAACAACTAGGAAGGGTTAGGGAATGCTAGGGAATGAAAAGGCGTGCTAACACATGCTGGACGATGTCAATGCATGTTGAGGAGTGTTAAGGAGTGTCGAGTTATCACAAGGGAGAACTATGTCAAAATGCATGGAAATGAACAAATAAGAGCGTGTTCCAGGGAGTCTCAGTGAATTCAATTGTGCCAAGGATGAAGTGTGTTAGAAAAAATTCATAATAGGATTTGTAAGAATCTAGCCTATGATTGTGATAAGGGGCTCAACAAAGCAATTTTAAAAAAAGGGAGACTTTGTGTTGGGCTTAACACTATTTTTCCTTTATCTATTATTTTTATATGACATGTGGCACACTTTGGATGAATGCTCATGTTTTAAACTATTTTAGGAAATTCCATATTGTGCATTGTTATATATAAGTTTTGGGGAACTCGACTTGTGTCGACCTATATCTTGTGTGTCTTGTGTATCTTGTGGTTCTTGCAAACTCTCAATTAATGCTCTACTGTTCATATGAACTAGACAGACATGTAAAATATTGCCTATGTAAGCTATCTTTCTTAGTTTTTTTATGGCCATGCCTAGATGTGATCCTTGTCTTGGTAAGTTCTTAAGTGGGAAAATTTCAACTTGGACATGACTGGCCTAAGATGAGGTATATGAAGTTCTTAGGTGAACAAGACACAATCTACTTGTAGTACATTATATTGATCAAGTTGTTACGACTGAATTAGACCAATGTCACAGGAACTGTAGTAGCTAAGGACTTGATTGGGTTCCAAAGTCATGAAAAAATGTAAGGATATGTGTGAGGGCATGAGTGCCAAGGCATGGTATGGAATGTTAACATGTGCCAGATAGTTCAAAGGCATGTAAAATATGCTAAGACGTGTCAAGTGCTAGGGCATGCCAATATCTGCAATGGTGTGACAATACATGCCAGGGAATATCAAGGAAATAAAAAGGAGAAACAAGTTAAAATACAAGTAAATGAACACATCATAGGTTTAATAAGTCATCAATTTACATTTTCCAAGAGGGGCATGCTATGCACACCAATACTAGGTAGAAATGAGTGTCAAGTTCCAAGTGTTAGTGCATTCTAAGTGCCAAATCATCCTTTGTTATTTCTCTTCTACTTTCCAATAACTAATCTCAGATAACTTTAATATTAAACCATGCCAAAGTATACTGAGGCATCTTAATGAATGTTATACATGATAATGATCATGGCCTCTTTAGGACTACATTTCTCTTCTCCCCCTTGATCAAATGAGATACTTCTCACTTGATGTTATTTCCTTCATCCTAAGGACCCCTTAAATAGTTTTTCCTAGACCTCTTAGGAACCCTCTGGAACTTATGGATTTTATCCACTTAGACCTTAGGAAATATTAATTTTCCTTTTTAATTTTATTTTAGATTTTAAACCCCGTCTTAGGTCCAAAATCCCTTTGCTTTTCTTCTATTCCCACAAATCCATCTCACTAGGCTTGTGGAGTACCTCCCAAGCTACACAATTCAACAATATATTCTAGTTGTAGTAACTATAACTTGGTCAAGCTCTTGTAGTCAAGCGAGGGCTTGGTTGGGTTCCCAAGTTGAAAATTAAGTAAGGGTAGTTGTGAGGGCATGACAGCTAGGGAGGTTCAGGGCATGCAAAGGAATGAAAATACATGCTAACACATGTCAGACAATGTCAATGCATGTTGAAATAGAGTGTTAGGGAGTGTTGGGGCATATCAAGGGATGACTAGGTCAAAATGCATGGAAAGGAACAAATAAGAGTGTGTGCAAGGGAGTGTTAGCGAATTCAAATGTGCTAAGGACAAAGTGTGTTAGGAGAAGTTTAGAATAGGATTTACAGGAGGCAAGCCTATGGTTGTTATGGGGCTCACCATAGGAGTTTTAGACAAAGGGAGATCACTTTGTGCTAGGAACAACATTTCTTTTCCTTTAGTTATTTTTTTTTTATATGAGATGTGGTATACTTTGGCTAAATTCTCATGTTTTAAACTATTCTAGATAATTACATATTGTACATTGTTGTGTATAAGTTTTGGGGCACTCAGCTTGTGTCAGCTTATATCTTGTGTGCCTTATGAATCTTGCGGTTCTTGCAAACTCTCACATAATGTTATATTTTTAATATGAGTTGAACATACATGTGAAATATTTCCTGTGTAAGCTATGTTGCTTAGTTGTTTTATGGCCATGGCTAGATCATGTGATCCTTGTCTTGGTAAATAGTTAAGTGGGACAAGTTGAGATTGGACATGAGTGGCATAAGATGAGTTATAGGTAGTTCTTAGGTGAACAAGGCACAATCTACTTGTAGTAGGTGCAATTGGTCAAGTTGTTGTGGTTGAAGCAGGCCAACGTTTTCACATGAACCACAGTAGCCAAGGAATTGATTGGTTTCCCAAGTCATGAAAAAATGTAAAGGCTAGATGTGAGGACATGAGTACCAAGGGATGCTAGGGAATGCTAAGATGTGCCAAATAGTGCGAATGCATGTCAAACATGATAAGGTGTGCCAAGTGATAAGACATGCCAAGATGTGCAAGGGTGTGTCAATGTGTGCCAGGGAGTATTGTCAAGGAAACAAAAGGGAGAAACAAGTTAAACTACAAGGAAATGAACACATAAAAGGGTTAATTAGTCATCAATTTACCTTTTCTAAGAGGGGCATGCTAGGCATACCAACACTAGGCACCAATAGGTGCCAAGTGCAAAGTCTTAGTGCATTATAAGTGACAAGTCTTCCTTTGTTGATTCTCATCTACTTTCCAAAAATTGATCTCAAATAAATTTAAAATTAAACCATGCCAAATCATACCAAGTCATCTCAACGTGTTCCATACATGCTAATACTTTCCAAGCACCAACATGTGCCAAGCGCCAATATGTGTCAGGGACTGTTATGCATGCTATGAAGTGGAATGGCATGTTGAAGAGTGCTAATGCATGTTTAGGAGTGTTAAGGAGTAATAGGACAAAACATTAAGGGAGCACTAGGTCAAAATTCATGGAAGTTAATGAATATGAGGAATGTGTGCCATGGACTAGTGTTAATGAGTGCTAGTTTTCATGGCAAGGAGGGAGTGACAATGTATGCTAAGCATTGGTAAGTCATGCTAGGGAATATCAAGGCATGTAAAGAAGTGCCAAAATGTGCTAGGGAGTTCCAGGGTGGGCTAATTATATGTTCCAAATAGTTCCAAGATATTCCAATACATGCAAGGTGCTAAGGATGTGGAGGGTGCCAGGGTGTGTAATTATGTTTCAAGAAGTGTTAAGGCAACAAAGGGAAGAAAGAAGCTAAAATGTAAGGAAATGAACACATAAGAGGGTTAATAAGTCAGGAATTTATATTTTTCAAAAGGGGCATGCTAGTCACACTAATAATAGGTCCCAATACATGCCAAGTGGCATTGTGTGCCAAGATTTATGTCGATGCATTCAACCAAGGTGTTCCATGGCATGCTAGGGACTACATGCATGCCAACACATGCTAGGAGAGTTCCATGTTGTGCTAGTGCATGCCACCATGTGCTTGGTGTTAGGGTTCCAGTGTTTCGGCCAGATTGGCAAGACCAAAAGACCGGACAACATCACAACCACTTTGGGGCCCTAGGATCTAGCCCTTGTAGACTCGGAGAGGGATCTCTCCAATTAAAGCAAAGAATGATATATCTTTGAAGCTCACAATGAGATATTAGACTAGGTATGAAGCACAAAAGGGGTTTTAAATTATTTTGGTTGGTTTTTGGGTCGGTCATGAGATCATCGAATGAGAAGGTAAAGTAAGGAAAGGAGCAAAGCAATAGGATATTTCGGTAAAAGAGGATAGGTTAGGAATGTGCCATCCATTGGGCTATGGAGTCATGAAAGGAGATTACTTGAAAACAACTAGCCAAGGCTCTCATAGGGAAAGTCATCTATACTAAGAGATATTTAAGATAGATGGTGGAATGGAACAATAAAGAGAGAAAAGGTTAGACACAAAGGGTGGCTTGAGATCAGACCAGAGGTCATCTAACTTCAAATCTGCTTCATCATACTCTCAAATGGAAAACACTCAAGATTTAAACACAGAACTAGGCCTAAGGTCAGAGAATGACTTTTAACCTTAAATTCTTTGACAGTAGCTCAAGGGATATTTGAAAGGCCAATATGTTTGAAAAGGACCCCAGTGGACATGGCTCACACTAAATCCTCGGTATCCCAATTCTTGCAACTCAAACTCAACAAGAACAAATAAGCAGCAAACCCCAAATTCACACATCAGCTAGCACTGAAAGCAGCTACTACATTGTTAAATTACATGAATTTTCCCTTAGATTCACTATCAGCAGAAAACATAAAAGGTAGGGAGAGAAGAAACATAGGGTACCATGCAAGGGTATATCCTATGCTATATTTTTTATGCATACCGGAATACCAATGAACAGCATGAAAACGTAATAAAACAATGTAATAAGAGAAACATCACCCGTAGTAATAGACCAGGATCCTGTAAAATTCGCTTGATTAATTGATGAAAAACCAGTCACATACACTGAGCTCAATGGCTGATTACAGTCCAAACTTTCTCCTCCCAGCCTACTACATTACAAACTACTCTGCTACTCTCTCCCAAAACTATTCTAATAGTCAAAAATGAATCCCTAAAACTACAACAACAACAAAAACAACAATCTTTCAATATGTTCTTGGGAATTCTTATAGGAGAATCGATAGCAGGAGTAGATGATATAAATTAAATTGATACATTAAGACAGAGTGGCAGAAGTGTCCATGCCCACTCTGCTTAATAGCTCCATGCTGTACTCTGTATTCTAGTTCGAAGCCTCTGTCACGTCGAGATTGACCTTTGATGTTTCTTGAAAGTCCTTTCTGGCGATAAGGCACTCTGTTCTGTCCTCTGAAGCAAGTAAGGTGACTGAACGGTCTTTTGGGCTTCCATACCTCCATTATTGTTGTCCTGATAGTCTTTGGAAGCTTTCTGTCAGAGAAATGGCCTTTGGGAGCTCGGGGAGGCATGGAGACTTCTATCGGAGGTGTACTGTCTGATAAATGTCCTGCTGATACGGAAAGAAGATATGGCTTGTTTCATGTGCTCTTTTAATCTTCAAACTGCACCTTAATTATTTGAACATGGGATTAGGTGCTAAATATGCAATTAACAGGCCCGAATCCCTCTAATCCGTCTCTGCTGTTACACTTTGCCGCTACTGTAATGGCAACTCTGTGTTATGAATCATAGTGACTATGATTACGGAGGCAGAGTGAAATTTCCACTCTATAAACCCTGCAACAATGAAATAAACCAATTATAAAAACCAGGGGTGGCAGAAGAAATGTTTTGAGGCCTGGAATGGTGGCGGAACTGTGGAAAGAGTGGTTGTGGGGAAAAACAAGTGAAAAATGTAGTGAAACGGAGGTTTGATGGAGGGATGCATGTGGACCGTTCGATCAAGGCAGGGGGCGTTGATCGACGATGGTGATTGTCTTGTTGAATTACCTCAGAATGTTGGACAAAATGCAACGAACTTTAATGTAAAACATAAAATTTGTGATGTTAGGCGGGATGATATAATATAGACCTTTGGAATGCAAAGGAAATCCGATGAAATAACCTAATCCAGCGGGACCCAGCAATGGCGGAGGGCGATTTAATACGGGCCGTCGGATCTCAGGAGGAGATCGATGGTAGAGATGACGTGATGGAGTTATACGCCCGCGCGATGAAAAAATACGCGAGATGAGATATGGACCGTCGATCGAGAATCAATGGACGGCTGAGATAAAATATGGAGGCTGCGGAGATAAAAGAGGAAAATTGGTTTTGGACGAGAATATTGTCGTTATCGTGCTGCAGGAAGATGGTTTTGAAATCCACCCGAAAAAACGTGATATACATCGCTGAGCAACATGTGGCATTCTGAAACTATGCATATTTCATAGCTCTGAGCTGTTAAACTTCGGAAGCAAAAAAAACACGATATTGCTATGGGTCATTAGATCCGGAGTGGAGAGATCGGATGGCAGAGGATAGAGCGCGATGATGGGAGATGCACGGACATTAAACGATGAAAATTCAAAGGCGAGTTTAATCCTGGCCATCAGATCTGCAGAGATCGACGGTTGCGATTGGGTTGGGGATGACCAATCGAGAGGCGTAGAGGCGGAGTAAGGGGTAATCTAGGCTGTTGGATGCAAAGGATGGACGACTAAGATCCAATCGGAAGGGCAGTGATGGAAGGGCCAAAATTCTGATGGGCGATGAAGCGATTGGCTCGGGACCGTCGGATAAGTGACAGATCAATGGATATGATTCGGTTGGAGCTCACCAATCGGGGAGGGTAAACTACAATGCGATTGGCACAAACAGCGGCGAGCGATTGAGCGACCACCATCCGATCTGGAAACAAATCGACAGCTCTCAGGTAATTGGAGGGTGGGAGGAGAGAGGAAACAAGCGCGTCAAAGTTAGTGTCTAATCAACTTAGTGTTCCTAAATTGATGTCATAAATTGTCAACCAGGGCTAGTAAATTGTTGAAGTGAAGTGCACTGTATGTGCCTAGGTATCTTCTTCCTACTTCGTTGTATTTAGTGTTTTTCTAGTGTTTCTGGTTTTGTGTTGTTATGCTAAGAGGAAAGGAACTAAGTTGTTGGCAAAGAAAAGTTATTGGTCACACTAAAACAAAGCAAAATCTAGACTATGTATGGCACCTAATAACAGAGAATGCTAATTCACAGATTGCAAAAACTGACAAGAAAAATAACTCATAACATGAACTCAATCCAATTCATTTCATTAGAGGTATGTTGGAACAACTTGAGAAAAGGATAAGTTTGATGCAATGAGGTTCTTCTAAGAAAACAACAACTTACAATATCACAGAGAAAATATCATCCATGGTTAGAAATTTGTTGGAACACATTTAGAAAAGATTATCTGCAACATAGTAAGGAACCCTACTCTAAATTAACTTATGACACTAAAATTAATCCATTCTGCAACTCAAAATATCACTATTAAGCCTCATTCAAGGGTTAGAAATCTTTTGGAATAGTTTTGGAAAAGGGCAGTTTGTAAAATTATGAGAAATTGCAGAACAATCAAGACTTCAAAATGACATTACCAATTCTTGTTCCCATGATAATGATGTATTAGTAGAGATTAAGAACAAGAAAAGTTTGTAAATAATGAAGGCCTTTAAGTCTAATTTAACATAACTAAAATACAACTATCTAATAAAACTTAAAATACATTAAACAAAACCGAACTAATATGCAATTAACCTATGAAATACTACAACTGAACTAAAATAAAATTAATCTATGAAATACTACAGCTCTATCCCATTCAGTGTTAGTGATATTTTGGAATAATTCATAAGAACAAGACTAGCTGTAACATTCGATGTAAGTGAGCATAAAACATGAAGTTTAGAAAACTGCCTAAATTAGGAACGAAACAGAGCTAAAGTTACTTATCTAAACAATATGCACAGAGCCTCTCAGGCAGTAGGGGCCCTCTACCACCAGATTAGCACATGAATCTCCTCAAGATTTCCTCAAATCATGTATTAAAGTTGTTCTTCTTTCATTAAAGGAAAACGCTTTCAAAATAGAGTATTACAGTCTTGGACAACTTAACAATAAAACATCAATCTAGCTAACTCCCTCTCGGTTTCCCAAGTTATTCTTATAAGAGATATACATAACTTCCCTTGAGAAGAAATAGGGATAAGTGTATTTTTCAATTAAAATCAAATTAGAACTCTTGTGGAGGCCTCGTACTTTGCTGAAGACATCTGTAGAGTCCTTGTCCTGGTAGAAGTCTACCTCTTAGTTTTGGTTTCCTCCACGTGCATAACCACTTGCAGATTTTTTCTCAGACTTCGTAGAGGGCAAGGAATGATGTAGATGAGGTCTGTAATTCAACCATATGCGTTTTTCCTTTAAGTGACACCTGTAACCTGTGTGAACATAAGGATAGCTGCGGAATATGCGACTAGCTACAGAATGGCTACATTCTGTAGCTAAGTCTAGTCAAAAATCACTATGACAACAAAACAATAAAAGTATAGCAAGTCAGTCATTGTATACATTCTTAAAGTGACTTTAATCAATCCTATTGATCTTTTTAAGCCTATAATTGATAAAGGAAAAAGGAAATGAAGTGGAATTTGGTGAAAGAAAAGGACATCTTCGGGGCTCAACATACCCCGCAAAGCTTTTGCATGTCCTCATGCAATCGATCCATGTATTCTGAAAATTATGCTAGGACATATAACTTCCTTTTTCTTCTTTTCCTGATGTTCAATGCAATCCTAGTCTTTCTTATGAATAATTTGAACCTCAGGTTTATAAGTGCCTTGCTCAACTTTTTATTTTTCTTCTTCAGCTTCTCACTAGCCTTGTATAATTTTTCCATTTGCAGAGAGAGAGTTGTGTTCATGTTACTTTTCAGCTTAACTTGTTCCCTTAAAATTTCATTTTCATTTTTTATGTGCCTATTAAGTACTTCCAGTTCATATTTATCTCTTCTCAGCATTTCAATGGAAAACTCTTGTGGGTTAGGATTTCTTCCTCTGTTTTCTGAGGCTCTCTTTTCCAATGACTCAACATAATTATAGATTTTTTTTTGTGCTGGGTCTACCTCCAGAGTTCCTATATGAATATCCTCTTCGTACGGCTACTCAGGTGATCTATCAATTGGTGTCTCTTCATCCTCAATATTTATGATTCCCGTTTTCTTAACCCCTGTTTTCTTCAATATGCCTCTAAGCCTATGGCTTCTTCTTAGTTTAGATAGTCCCTCACCTCTCTCCTTGGCATACTTTCCTATTATCTTCTCCTTTTTAAGTTGTTTCATGATTTCAGCCAAATTTTCAGAGATAATCTCCTCACTGTCCTCTTGTATGGATTTACCAGTTTTAATTTCAACAGATTTGGAAATTTTCCCTCTCCTGCTTCTTCTTGCAAGTTTGCCTTCAGATGGAGTTTCCTTGGGTTCTTCAAAGTGATTCCTAAAGAGAAACTCATCCCAATTGTCTCCCACCTTTCTCAAATGATGCTCAATTAGGATTTTAATTAGGCCATGGTGATACAAGGTGGTTTCTAAAAATTGAACCCTTTTTTGAACATTAGTAGCCATCCTCTTTAGTCTATGGAGTAAGAAAAAGGGTAAATTGATTTCTTCATCCAAGAAATGCATCATAAGTCGAATATGATAAACATATAGGGTGCCAAACCTTCCCTCACAAGTTATAAACTTTTGCAGAATTAACAATATATTTCGCCACTTATTCTTTAAGGCTGAACTAGGAATGCCTTTCTTGAAAACTGAGATATCCATACCTAGTGTTTTGAGCATCTGCCTCCATGCCTCATTGTGAAATTCCTTGTTTTTGAACCATCGTTCACCTTGCCTTGGTAATTCTGCTGCTTCTGTAATGAAGGATTCCGTGATAGTGAATTTGACATCACCTATTTCAACTTCGGATCCGTTGAATGACCATGCAAATGTCTTGATTACCTCCTTATGAAAACCATTGAACTTTTCCAAAAACTGTAACCACCCAACCTACTATAGCATCTCTCTAATCTGTGGGTAACCCTCTAAGTATTTGGTTCCGACTGGTTCGGACCTTACAATGAGACCCATGGCTTCTTTTCTCAACCTTCAATTTATTGCTCCGTTACTACTCTTCTATTCACGATAAAAATGGTTGTAGAGAGTTGTTTTCACCCCAAATATGACTTCTCTGTTTCTGCAGACCGGAATTGGCTAGGAATTGGCTACGGAAAAATGACATGAAGTGGTTATGGAATGAGTGAAATACGGTGAGGGTGAATTTACACGAATGAATGATTTTGAGAGCTGTCATAGAGTGAAAGACCGCGAAGAAATCTCGTGAGAATTTCAAAATCATCACTGAATACTTCGGGTTAGTGACGTGACCTAATAGGTCACTTCAACTACTAACCGTTAAGTTTTAATAATTGATGATTTGATATGGCAGAATGGAAGGGATTTGTCCAAGGGTTTTATGATAGGCTTAATAGGATTTATCAATACGAATAATCAAAATAACTTTATGAAACATACATGACTTAACCATACTATAACTTTCATAATCTGTTATCATAATAATTTCACAACTTTACCTTAGCCTTTCCTTTGATTTTTTTGGTTTTAATATGCTTTGTCTTCCTTTGAAAATCATTGATATTTCAGTCTTCATGATCCC
Source organism: Pinus albicaulis (assembly GCA_034641835.2). NCBI lineage: Eukaryota > Viridiplantae > Streptophyta > Pinopsida > Pinales > Pinaceae > Pinus > Pinus albicaulis. The sequence continues at coordinate 1,544,128,123 of CM076575.1, forward strand.
TTTTATTTTTCTTGTTGACATAGGTGTGCAGGATCAATTTGCTGCTGAACAAGTGGTTACTGGATAAGTGCCTACAGGATATCTAGCTGCAAAATGTCTGGCTACGGAATGTCTGGCTGCAGAATGTCTGGCTGCAGAATATACCTGTAAAAGCTTTGAAACATGGAATTAAATGATTTGAAACATGGATGGAATGTAGTATGAAATGAATTAAAATGGATCATGAAATATGGTGGAATGAAGCATGAGTGAAGTGAAATATAATGGAATGAAATGGATCACAAATGTGAAGTGGAATGAAATATGAAAAGTGGGCTGCAACTTATGATTTGTAATACTCCATTGCAGAAAGAGATCAAATTTAGAAATCTGAGATGGAAATGAGATGGACCATGAAATGGAGTGAATGAAGTATGGATTAATGGAGTGAATGAAATATGAATGAATGGAGTGAATGAGATATGAATGAATAATGGAGTGAAATAGATCATAAGTGGAATGTGATCACTTATGATAGCTGCTTGTAGGAAAAGAACAAATTTGAAAAGTTAAAGTGTCAGAAGAATTCTGATTTTCACTTTATCTTTTCTGTATAAACATGCTAATCAGTGATTAGTTTTCATGTTTATACTTTATTATTATTATTATTATTATTATTATTATTACTATTTTTATTTTTATGAATCTGACTTCAGAAAATTCAATTAAGTTGATGAAGAAGAAGGATTCTTCTTCATTAACTTCACATCACTGTTCTCTTGGAATTTCTTGACAAATTCTTCTCTTGAAAGTGGCTTATGATACAGTTTCAATCTATGACCATTTACAAGAAAAGTGACCTCTTCTTCATCTATTGTCCTGATTTTTATTGCTCCATTGTCAAAAAAATTCACAATTTCATATGGCCCAAGCCAATGTGTTTGGAATTTACCTTGAAAATATTTGAACTTTGAGTCAAACAAGAGGGCCCAGTCACCTTCTTTGAATTTATTTTCCTTAATGTACTTATCATGCCATCTAGTCCTTTGCTGCTAGACTATATTTGTTCTCTGGACTGCATCCTGTCTGATCTCATCCAATTCATTAATCTTCTCCAATATATGCTCTTGTGCTTCTGTTAGATCAAGTCATAGCTGAACTTCCATTTTAAAAGTTTGAATCTGAAACTCTATGGGAAACAAGACTTGTTTTCCATAAAAAATTTCATAAGGAGTATGACCTGTTGTTCTTCTCCATGTAGTTCTATAGGCCCACAAAGCTTCAGGAAGCCTGTCTGCCCAATATCCTCTATGTAAATGAACAATATTTGTTAGGATCCCTTCAATGACCTTATTAGTAGATTCCACTTGACCATTTTCTTGTGGATGATAGGGAGTATATTTTCTATGTCTGATTTTGTACTTCTCCACCATTTGTTCCACTAGCTTTGATGTGAATTGAGCTCCTTGATCTATAAAAATTTCTCTTGGGACACCAAAACGAGTAAAAATATCCTCAAAAATAAAATTAACTACAGATAATTCAGTAGCAGAAAGTAATGGCTTGGCCTCTACCCATTTGGTAACATAATCAATGCAAACTAATATATATTTCTTTTGTCTTGATGGAGGACTAATAGGTCCTACAAAATCTAAAGCCCATTTCTCAAAAGGTTCAATATGTACCTGAGGCTGCAATGGCATCTCACCTGAAGGAGAAGGTTTCCCTACCCTTTGGCAATTGTCACACCTTTTGACATACTTTTTAGCATCTTTAAAAAGGGATGGCCAATAGTATCCTAAATGAAGGACCTTATAAGCTGTCCTTTTATCAACAAAGTGTCTGCCACAAGGTTCATCATGACATGCCTTGAGAATCTCAGGCATCTCATCTTCTTGAACACATCTTCTAATGATAAAGTCTGGACATGTTTTGTATAAATCATTAGCAACCCATGAATATTTTGCACTGTCATAAATGATCTTTCTTTTTTCTCTTGCATTCATTATTGAATGAAATTTCCCTGAAACTAAATAATTAGCAATGTCAGCAAACCAAGGAGTTTGAGTAGAAATTGCAAAAAGATATTCATTAGGGAATTGATCTTCAACTGGAGTATTGTCTTTGATGTTTTGGAGTCTAGATAAGAAATCAGCTACTGTGTTTTGTTTCCTAGGCCTATCTAGAATCGTAATGTTGAATTCCTATAAAATCAATAACCATCTTATGACTCTGCCATTAGTAATTGATTTGTTCATTAGATATTTAATTGCAGAGTGATCTGTGTGAACAAAAGTTTCATAGCCTATTATATAGTGTCTGAATTTATTTATGGCATGAACAACAACTAAGAACTCTTTTTCAGTTACAGTATAGTTAACTCTGAAGTAGTCAAATTTTTACTGGTATAGTAGATGGCATAAGGAATCAGGTCTTTTTGTCCCAATACTGCTCCTAGAGCTGTATCCGAGGCATCTGTTGAAATATGAAAAGGTAATTTCCAGTTATGTCCCCTTAAAATAGGTGCTTCAGAGATTTTTGTTTTCAGGGTCTCAAAGGCTAACTGGCAATCAGGACTCCACTTGAATTCACAATCCTTGGTAAGTAATTTGAAAAGTGGAGATGCTATCATGGTGAAGTTTTCTATAAACCTTCGATAATATCCTGTAAATCCTAGAAAACTCCTAACATCTTTTTGACAACTTGGAACAGATAAGTTAGATATGACTTCAACTTTGACTCATCAACTCTAATCCCATCCCCTGAAATGTGATGCCCCAAAACAATTCCTTCAGTAAACATCATAAAACACTTCTCGTGACTTAGTGAAATATTTTTTTCTTTACATCTCTTTAAAACTTTTTCCAAGTTTTCTAAAGCTTCTTCAAATGTATTTCCATATATTGTGAAATAATCCATGTATACCTCTACACAATCATGTATTATATCTGAAAAGATTCCTAGTACTGCCCTTTGAAATGTTGCAGGTGCTTTGCATAGTCCAAATGGAAATACTCGGTAAGCATAGGTACCCCAAGGACAGGTAAATGTGGTTTTGTCTTGATCTTCAAGTGCTACTTGAATTTAATTATAACCACTAAACCCATCTAGAAATTAAAAGTACTTTTTTCCAGCTAATGTATCTAACACCTGATATATGAAAGGTAGGGGAAAATTATCTTTAAGAGTAGCTTTGTTTAATTCCAGGTAGTCAATACATACCCTCCATTTACCATTTTTCTTTGGCACAATTACCAAAGGAGAAACCCACTGACTATCTGAAATGGGATAGATAAAGTTGACATTTAACAATTTCTGCAATTCTTCTTTAACAATCTCCCTAAGATTTGGATTCATCCGTCGTGAGGTTGTCTGATTGGTTTACAATTTTCCTCTATGTAGATGTGATGAGTGCAAGTCTTAGGGCTTATCCCTTTCATATCAGTGTACTCCCATGAATATGCAGAAGAATGTCTCTGTAATATTTTGACTAGCCCTTCTTGTTGAGATTTTTCTAAGTTCTTGTTTATGTTTAAAGTTTTACTTGGAAATATCTCAATTGTAGAGCTACCAAATTTATCCATGGAGTAAAGAGATATCTATCTTGATGATAAAAACTCAATGTTGGATTCTTCTTGAAATTTTTCATGTTTGTATTCTGAAGAGGATTCAAATTTTTCTAAGGTATTTAGAATCTGGCTATCTTCACTAATTTCTGAAATTGTGCAGAGAGGTTGTATGTCTTCTTCATCCTCAATTCATTGAGTATCATCTAATTCTGTAATTGTCTTTGTTGGAGGATACAAGGTAAATTTCTTGGTTGAAATACCATCAGAGATGTACATATCATCGGATCTACAACTAATGAAAGCATCAACTGTAGCTAACCAAGGTCTTCCTAATATAATAGGATGCCCTCCTAGATTATTCTTAGGAGATAGGATCATAAAATCCACAGGATACTCCCAAGAATCTAGGGACACTGGAATGTTCCTTCTATTACCCCATCAAGTTTGATCCACGGATACATACGCTTTATTGCAATAGTGTAGGTGTAAAGAAGATTAGAGGATTGATTTATCCATGATTTGTCTAACAACTGATGATGGTTGCTGCTCTAAATCAATAAGTGTGTTTTGGATCTCAGTTCCATTGATGTGTATTTTAATAGCTGAGTTTGCAGGTCTAGGTACTTTGGAATGGTAGTCTTACCCATCATGATATGTATTTTTCTTTGCCCGGTTGAATTTGTTGTCTCTTTGGTTCTTTTTCCTGTTTTTCATTGTCAACTCCTTTATTGTTTTTGCTGAGTGGAATTTCCTTGATGACATGTCATGGGATCTTCATACCAATATTCCTTAGCTCTCTGAAGTATAGTGGCATATGAATTTGCTTTTCTACACCCCTATCAATTTGTAATCTTTCTGGAAAGGGAGGTGTAGAGATGGATGTTGATGGCTGCTCTAATATAGGAGTTGAAATTATTGGCTCTTTTTGTTTTAATTTTTCAATATTCGGGTCTTGAAAAGATGTGTCTTCTTCAAGACTTTTATTTACCCGTAGAGAATCTTCCTCAGAGTTGTTTTGTTCTTGTATGATTACAAAAGGTTTCTTCTTTTCAAGTATTCTTCCAGACCTAAGTTGAACATCATTAAGGTCTAAAGGAGTGATCAAATAGGTTGGAAACTGTTGGCCTTCTATCATGTATGTGTTCTGAGGATTTTTATTGTTGGGGTTTGGTATGGGTTGGGCAGGTAACTGATTTGTTTTCTGAGGAAATGGTAATGGAAGTGGTGGATTTTGATGTTGTGGATTTTGAGGATTTTGTTGAGGATTTTGCTGAGGAGGGAAATGTGGATATGGTGGATAGGATGGTGGATATTGATAGTACTGAGAGTATCTTCCATAGGGATTTTGTGCTCCTTGTGCCCAAGTTTGAGATTGATTTTGAAATTGGGGCCAAGGTTGCTGCCAAGAATTCCAATTTTGTGGGGGTTGATTATACAGCTGATCATGGAATCCCTGTGTTTGACGTCCTTGCCAAGGCCTCCTAGAGACAAAATTGAGAGATTTTGTGGAATTTGTAGGGGTTTCTTCTTGAAAGATAGCTTTAAGACCAGGAAGTGAAGGAAAAATCTTGGTCTCGTGTTTTTCTGAACAAATTACACAAGTATCTACTACTTTTTCATCCAAAGGGCACTCTCTCAGGGCATGCTTCTTTCTACATTTGGGACAAAATATTACTAAGGCATCAGATTCAGCTTTTTGCTTTTTTTGTAATTTAAGGGTGTCTATTTGTTCACTAAGACTCCCTAAAATATCAAATTTGAATTCATCAAGCATATGTCCTATTTCTGCCCTACTCACTGTCCTAGAAGCAGACTTACTTGCCCTTGCAAGAGCAGGGTCTCTTGGTCCTTTTACAGTTTTAGATTTCCCTCTTGAAAGGTTGATACATAATTCAACTATTTCAGGTAATGTGAGCTGAGATATATCCCCTTTTCCCATCATATTAAGGATATCTAGCCATTCATCCCTAATTGTCTTCAACAAGAGAGCTTTCAAGGTATCTTGGTCTAGGTTTTCCATTTTTTCTCTTTTGATGTTGTAGTTAAACCTCTCCAACAAATCTTCCAGTTTTTCATCCTCTTTTTGTAGCATTTTAAACACTTCCTCCTTATGGTTGAATGGCATACAATAATCCAAATACCTCTCTAGAAATGCATGTTTCATGTCTTCCCATGTCCTAATAGAACTGTTGATCAAACTCATAAACCATTTTAATGTTGCTCCTTTCAATGTTGAAGGGAATAGTTTAAGTTTTTGAGCATCTTGTAAGTAATCATAGGTTCTACATAGGACTTCAAATTCAAATAGGAAGGTTTTAGGATCTTCACTTTTGAGTCCATAAAAGTTTGGAAGGACAGAGGGTGAAATATTTTTCATAGTTGCATTGGTTTCTTCATCTACTATAGGAAACCCAAAAGAGCTTCCCATTTCCCTTATACCTCTTCCTCTGCCTCCTTCTTCACCTCTACCTCCTTCTCCTTCTGCACCTCTACCTCCTTCTCCTCTACCTCTACCTCTACCTCTACCCCCTCCAAATAGTGTATGTTCTCCATTAAAGACTCCTCCTCCCCCTTCTTCTGCCATGGTTGATTCTCCTATGGAAGTGGAAAAGTTTATGTCTCTAGCAGGGGTTCTTGAATATTCTTCTAGGATAGGATCAGTGGATGAAGTGGAAGGTATTTCTAATGGAATAGCTAATCTTAAGTCTTCTGGAAGTCTATGATCAGTAAAGTATGGGATGTGGGTTTGAGTTTGAGGTGTGCTGCCTCTTGGTCTTGGTCGAACAAGTGGTGTTCTAGGAATCAAGCTTCTGCTTCTTATGAATCTACCCCTTGAGTCTCTTTCTCTACGCATATCATTGTTTTTGGGAGGTAAGAAACAAGGCTACCTAGTTACACTTCCCCGGCAACAGCGCCAAAATGTCTAATCAGCTTAGGGTTCCTAAATTGATTTCATAAATTGTCAACCAGGGCTAGTAAACTGTTGAAGTTAAGTGCACTGTATGTGCCTAGGTATCTTCTTCCTACTTCGTTGTATTTAGTGTTTTTCTAGTGTTTCTGGTTTTGTGTTGTTATGCTAAGAGGAAAGGAACTAATTTGTTGGCAAAGAGAAGTTATTGGTCACACTAAAACAGAGCAAAATCTAGACTATGTATGGAACCTAAGAATAGAGAATGCTAATTCATAGATTGCAAAACTTGACAAGAAAAACTCATAACATGAACTCAATCCAATTCATTTCATTAGAGGTATGTTGGAACAACTTGAGAAAAGGATAATTTTGATGCAATGAGGTTCTTCTAAGCAAACAACAACTTACAATATCACAGAGAAAATCTCATCCATGGTTAGAAATTTGTTGGAACACATTTAGAAAATATTATCTGCAACATAGTAAGGAACCCTACTCTAAATTAACTTATGACACTAAAATTAATCCATTCTGCAACTCAAAATATCACTTTTAAGCCTCATTCAAGGGTTATAAATCTTTTGGAATAGTTTTGGAAAAATGCAGTTTGTAAAATTATGAGAAATTGCAGAACAGTCAAGACTTCAAAATGACATTACCAATTCTTGTTCCCATGATAATGATGTATTAGTAGATATTAAGAACAAGAAAATTTTGTAAATAATGAAGGCCTTTAAGTCTAATTTAACAAAACTAAAATACAACTAGCTAATAAAACTTAAAATACATTAAACAGAACCGAACTAATATGCAATTAACCTCCGAAATACTACAGCTGAACTAAAATGCAATTAATCTCTGAAATACTACAGCTCTATCCCATTCAGTGTTAGTGATATTTTGGAATAATTCATAAAAACAAAACTGGCTGTAACATTCGATGTAAGTGGGCATAAAACATGAAGTTCAGAAAACTGTCTAAATTAGGAACGAAACAGAGCTAAAGTTACTTATCTAAACAATATGCACAGAGCCTCTCGGGCAGTAGGGGCCCTCTACCACCAAATTAGCACACGAATCTCCTCAAGATTGCCTCAGATCATGTATTAAAGTTTTTCTTCTTTCATTAAAGGAAAATGCTTCCAAAATAGAGTATTACGGTCTTAGACAACTTAACAATAAAACATCAATCTAGCTAACTCCCTCTCGGTTTCCCAAGTTATTCTTATAAGAGAAATACATAACTTCCCTTGAGAAGAAATAGGGATAAGTGTATTTTTCAATTAAAATCAAATTAGAACTCTTGTGGAGGCCTCGTACTTTGCTGAAGACATCTGTAGAGTCCTTGTCTTGGTAGAAGTCTACCTCTTAGTTTTGGTTTCCTCCACATGCATAACCACTTGCAGATTTTTGCTCAGACTTCGTAGAGGGCAAGGAATGATGTAGATGAGGTCTAGAATTCAACCATAAGTGTTTTTCCTTTAAGTGACACCTGTAACCTGTGTGAGCATAAGGATAGCTGCAGAATATGCGACTAGCTACAGAATGGCTGCATTTTGTAGCTAAGTCTAGTCAAAAATCACTACGACAACAAAACAATAAAAGTATAGCAAGTCAGTCATTGTATTCATTCTTAAAGTGACTTTTATCAATCCTATTGATATTTTTAAGCCTATAATTGATAAAGGAAAAAGGAAATGAAGTGAAATTTGGTGAAATAAAAGGACATATTTGGGTTTCAACAGTTAGCATTTACCGTCAGATCTTTGAGAGATTGACGGCGAGAAATAAAGTAGAGGCCGACACAGTAAAATTTCTCGCATCGGGAAAAAACAAGTGAAACAAAGAAACGCGCTCCGGTGATTCTTCCAATTTCAATAAGCGCCCGTTGCTTAAGTACTCGGTCTCGAGCGTAGGGCATATGGGGAAGTGGTCAAGGGGGCTGGCCTAAAGGGGCTTAGCCTATCATAAATAAAAAGTGGGTTTTGGGCCTATTTTTAATGCGTTTTAAGGTCAAAAGAGGAAAACGGTAGGCGAAATAAAGGATTTTTAAACCAAAAAAAAGTTATTTGAAAGGATTAAAAGGGGATTTGAGATTATTTAAAGGGTTAATGAGGAATGAGGGAGGGAAAAGGAGGCATTTTTGGGCATTTTCTTCACAAACAGAGAGGCTTTTCTCATGGAAATAATAGTGAGGATTTATCAAAGGACCAGGGCACAAGGAGACTTCAAGGATGATGTGTTTTCAGGGGAAATGCATTCCTTGAAGGCTCAAAAAACATTTTAGCCCCCTGTTTTCTTGTCAAAAAATTCATAGGGGGCTAACAGTGGCTCCACATGGGGATGGATTCTTCTTGAAGGAGTCAAGAATTCAAAGAATGATATTTGGTGTAGGCCAGATGCCTAGTACTTGACACATCCCTTTCTTTCTTGGATTGGCTGCCACAAATCATGAAGACATTATATCAGCAATAAAATTCTCCCAAACAACTACCTACCCAGACTATAGTCCTAAAATTTTTTCTTCTGGGTGCATTTGGACTTGCAGACCCTTTACATCATCAATTTTTTACAAGCAGGAAAAATTAACCTATTCTAATTCTACCCTTATTACTCCATGAGACCAGATTAAACTATTGGCCTCATACTTTCTCTACCTATACTAATGTTTTCTAGGATTAAACTGTCCAACAGACTTCTTCTCTACATTCTAAGATAGAAATTGAAAAACAGTCAAGCCAGGATTAGACTGTTTGGCTTGTTGCGGACCATGGCCTAAGAAAAAACTGCTCATGGACTGAAAAATTTGCAGAAACTTAAAATAAGTAACTAAATGCCCACAGACTGAGCTTTATTGATTTTTTCCAACCTACCCTTCTCTACTGGGAAATATCTGATGTTCTAGGTGATACAATAATGCCAATGCAGCCAGTCAAGCCATAGCTAAAAAGGGCATAAAAACTGAATGCTCATTAGAGACAACCACAGGGTGCTCTGCGTGTGTTTCTTCAAAATTGAGGTCACCATTAGTGGTGACCACTCCTGATGAATCTGGCTCTTGCAAAGGATAAGTGCTCTATAAGCTGAACCAATTGAGGCCTTGATGTACTCTACCATAGGATCAACAAAAGCATGATATAAACCTTCTTCTTCAGGGCCTTCCATGACTAGTAGGCTATTTGAATCTCGGGCAGCTTTAATCACTGCATCTGCAGTGTGGCCTCTGTAATCACACTCCTCTTTTTCCTGGTTGGGAGTATTTGGCAGATGGGCATCAACCAGGAATACCTCTTCATCAACTGGATCGAGACAAAGATGTCGATGGGAAAAAAGGTCTCCCTCATTTTTACTGCAGCCTAAACTGGAAGGCTCATCCTGCATAATAGGGTTGTCTTCTTCTGACCATGGCAAGTTCTGCTGGAGTGAACTGAACTCTGTGAAAAAATTAACATATTCTTGAGCAGGGTTTTCTTTGATTACCTCGACCGTTTCAGGAGGAGGCTTCGGATATTCATCTTGCTCAAAATTTTCTTCACTTCTTTCTTCCTTATCCTCTGCGCTGAAGGGTTGATGGCTTCCATATTTTCTGAAATCATCACTGATGATATGATATATATTAGAATGAAGATCTAATGAATCTTCTTCTGCTATCATGCTTTCGCCATTTTCTTCATCAGTATCATAGATGGCCTGCATCGACTCATCACTTTCTTGCAGTTTATGGTCACGATCTTCCTCCAATGAATCTACTGATGAAGTCTCTGCAAGATCAATTTCCTTTTGGAAAAAATCTTCATTGGACAAATCATCATTAGGTAAATCAAAATTATAAGCAACGTTATCCATCAAACCTTCTGGAAACTCAGCAAGTCTTTCTTCAAAATAATCTACAAGTTCATTTTCTGATTCAAACTTTTGTTCATCATACATGCTTTGCATGTAACTCATGTCTTGCAGTGGTCTGGTTTGTTTTTCGTGAGGACAAGGTGTAGGTCTCTCCCAATCATCATCTCTGGTTTCAACCTCGTGTTCTTCTCTATTCTTAGCAAGGTGTTGGCAGTCTCTATTAATCTCTCCAACTTGTCTTCTAGAGAGATCTGCACTGTTTGCTCTCCTCGGTCTTTCTTTGCTTCTTTTAATCTTTCCTCCCTGCATTTTATGTTTTATTCGACAGTAATCGCTATGCTCTGCATTTCTTCCAGGTTCAAAGGCTCTCTTTCTCTTATATGGAATTCCACCTCAGGATCGAAAGAACTAGGATAATGTTGTAGTGCCCATCCCAAAGGTGGTTTTGCATCAGAAGGTATTGCGTTGTATACCTTATTAAACCTGGCTGAAAATTCTTGTATTGTCTCTCTTGGCTACCTTTTCAAATTCTGACACTCTTCTAGGATGAGGAAAACATTTTTCGGGACTGCCCATTTATCAAGGAAAACTTGCGAAATTTTATGAAAGTTGAAAATGCTTGTTGCTGGAAGGATTTTAAACCAACCCTTAACATTTCCTTGAAATGACAAGGCAAACATTCTAATCCGTACATCATCTTTTTCTATTTCATATAAGTCAAGTAAATTCTCAAGATTTTGAACATGTTCCTCAGCAGTGGCCCCTTTATTTTCCCCATAAAAAAGAGGCAGTTGGTTTATAAGCTCTGCAGGAAGGGGTTGGAAGATAAGAGGCAAAACTAGAGGCTTATACCTTTCTATGACCTTTGTGGGTGTGGGTAGTGAAACAGGAGGCTCATGGCTGCTTGAAGCTTCTTTAGGAGTGGGAGATACAACATCAGGCTCTTGCTCCACCAGTTTTTTCACTGGAGTATAGGTCTACTCATAATCTGAAGATTGAGGTCTGAGATCTTTCCCATGCTCAATATGGGTTTCATCTTTGTACACTTGACCAAGCTTAATGTAGGACAAAACATAGTGATAGACAAAAACAATGAATTCTCTAAACCAAATCCAACCCAGATGTTCTACCCTTCTATGAGGTCTAGCCATACTTCAGGTTCTTCCTCCAGTGGATGAATTGACTGTTTGAAGCAGGCTGTTGTCCATTGTTGAGCTCCAAGAATGTTCTTTCTTTCACCACATTCCACTCCATTTCTTTCGTCCATTGTTAATATTAGGCTCAAATGATCAATAGA